>OX155952.1:13956647-14003391 GCA_944548615.1 Micropterix aruncella | reverse complement strand
ATATATATATATATATATATATATATATATATATATATATATATATATATATATATATATATATATATATATATATATATATATATATATATATATATATATATATATATATATATATATATATATATATATATATATATATATATATATATATATATATATATATATATATATATATATATATATATATATATATATATATATATATATATATATATATATATATATATATATAATATATATATATATATATATATATATATATATATATATATATATATATATATATATATATATATATATATATATATATATATATATATATATATATATATATATATATATATATATATATATATATATATATACATATATATATATATATATATATATATATATATATATATATATATATATATATATATATATATATATATATATATATATATATATATATATATATATATATATATATATATATATATATATATATATATATATATATATATATATATATATATATATATATATATATATATATATATATATATATATATATAATATATATATACGTACATGTACATATTTATTTATTTATTAAAAACAAGTTAGCATTACAGTAGGTAGGTACTTGACCAAGTACCTATAACATAAACACGCATGAACATAAAACATTCAAGTACTAGTATATACAAAACTAACCTGAAGAAATTTTGAATAATGTATAGCATACAATTTAAATTTATGTGAAGTACCAGTAAAAACATTTACATCTAGTGCGGTCGAAACCAACCGATTTATGTGGCGCAACGCACAAGCCAACACATTCAACTTACATTGGTCCACGAGAACGGCTCCGCAAACAGATGGTGCAATCAAGCATGATGATAATTATCAGGCACAAAAAACTTACCGTGGGGAACTGTGACATGTAATTTGTATCTTTTTATGATTAAAGACTACTACCAAAAAAAATCCCTTCTGAGAGATTACAACATACCATATACATAATAAAAGTATTGGAATGTATTGGAATTATGGGATAAATGGACGTTTCATAACGATGGAGCAAATGCCAACAAATCACCAACCTTTTCGACGGTCGATCAGTGCACCTGACGGAATGACGAGCTTGCTTGGCTCGCACTCGATTCCACAAACTTCGACCGCGAAGATGCCGCGAAGACCGCACGCGCAATTCTCAAAACAGCACACACCAACTTGACGAGAATCAGCACACACCAATTTGCACGAGAGTTTTTCGACGATTTTGCGATACACACGTAATATTTGTCGGCACTGCGGGATTTGGAATTAGGAGTTTGGTACAGAATTATACAAGGTTTATTAGGCTTATTACACTTATTAGGCTTATTATTAGCGCAGAGCTATAGTAGGTGGCGAACACAATATATCAGCAATGGTCGCAGTGTTATAAGGCTCGTAAAGACCTTAGAAAAGCCCCACAAAACAAATTTAAAAAAACTGTCGTCTCTATTGAAGTTAAGGGTTCTTCTTATTTCAATAGCTTCCCGGATCATTGGAGGATGATATAATTGTTTTTTGGATATCACAATGGGACTTAGAAACTGCACCCAGTGGCTATTTCCGCTATCTAATATATGTTCGCAGATCTCCGATTTTTCTCGCTGAACGTTTTCAACAGATTTTATGTATTCCATTAGTCGAGTGGCTATGAGCCGTTTCGCTTGTCCAACGTAGGTCGGCTAAACCACAGCTGCATTCAATTGTGTACACACCTGGGGTTTGCAGTAGTATTAAGTATATCCTATACAGGCCTCAGAGATAGAGCTATATTATGGTTCAGATTTAAGATCGTTTTTATATCGAGTTTGTTTAGCAACTTACTTATTCGTTCCACGACGTATAGTAAAATGCTCCTCTTATGCTCGGTTTCCGAGTTTAGTTTGTATTGGATCGTGTGCCTGTCTTATGATATGGAAACTTCGCCTTAGATCAGGTTCTTAACCAAGGTAATAATTAAAAGTCTGCACCATTTTGTAGGTAAGCTATCAATATTTTTGTATGTATTTAATAACAATACACTAGATCTTTTTTAGATCTGCTTTTACATTTATATATTTAATTATGTGTAGATATCTACTATAGGTTTGAAAAAGTGTTACTTGTTACTAATTTAAATATATTGTTAAAATAAGCTTATTAAACATTATCACATGTCTGTGTTATTCTGTTTATAAAGCTATTATTCTATTTATAATAGATTTATTAATTTTATAAACTGATCAAATATTACATTTTAATATTCTGCTAATATCTCTTTGACTCTCGTATACTTTAGCCCCAAATGCATCCTCTCCATTAGTCCCATTATGAGAAACACTCTCATATACTAGACATACAACAGCATCAAAACACATGAGTAATATTGCATGTATTACAATGGGACCGTAATGTTATTTATGTCGGTTTTGCATGTCAGCTGTCGCGTTACAAACAAACTCCCTGGAGTATGTTACATGCTGCTGCTAAATCGCTATCTGTAACTGAGGACTAGTTGTGCTTTTATTGGATGTTATTCGACAGTAACCCACAGGCAATGTTAATTATTACCTAAATATTAGGTATTTATTTATATGTATCTTATTTCTTTATTTATATAAAATATTACAATAGTCCTTAGTTACAGATATATACGTGAATATCTGAAACTAAGCACTATTTGTGCAATTATTGAATGTTAATCGACAGTAATCCCACAGAAAATATATAATAAAATGAATTAATTAAATAATAAGTTACATAACTCTTTATATTAAATGTAACTTCAATATTTAATAAGGTTAATAGGTTATAAATAAAAATCATCCTTTCTACACTACTCCCCAACAAAAAAGGAGTGTAATGTGTTTAGGGTTCATCTATGTATGTTTTCCGTTTATTTATTCCAACATACCTTCTAAACGCTTGAACCGATTTATAACTGTGTGATATTGTTCATCCCGAGTGTCATAGGGTAACTTTACTGTCCAAATATAAAGTAAGTAGTAGTCTAAATGTCTGACCAAATGTCCAATTGTCAATAAATTAATCTAAATAGATCGTGTATAGTGTCAAATGAAAGACCTGATTGATTACATTCCAAAAATATAATATAGAAGTAAATGTACTGCAGCGCCATCTATAAAGAAATCAAAAAGACTATAAGAGACACAGAAATACATAAAAGAGCAATAAATTTAAATTAAACTTGAGTTTGTAAATTTATTATATCTAATATCATGACTGTGTGTCTGAGGTATGTAAGGGTGTATGTGTATGTGGGTGTGTGTCTGTGTACGAGGGTGGCTCTGTGTACATATGCTTGTATATATTTTTTTGTTCTGTATTTACTGTTTGTGTACTAGTTGAAGTAAATTCGTTTTAATATTGCTATTAAATAAATTTATATCTTTTATTTTTTGTTGTAAAACCGCATACCACGTAATAATAAGTACACACAATTAGTTACACATTATATTTTCATTTCTAGACATTAAACGGCATATACATAAGAGGTAAAACAATACTTAATGTAGAGTTTTCCGATTACTACTGGGTTAACAAACTGGCCTTAATCGATTATAATTACTCATTGCAATTCTGGGTCACCAGTGAGTTATGAGAGCCGACAAATTAAATCATCGTACTGAAACTTGAGCACTGGGACAGTGCTTGATCCTTATAAAATCCGAGGTGAATTCTGAATGATGAATAACTCAACCTAAAAATCACTTTTAGAGGAGACCCATTTCACCGTTTTAAGAACTCCTAAAAATTGTTATACTTATGTCTCTTATGTTATGTTATGATTATGTTATGATTATGTCTCTTTCTCTTTCAATATCCACCACTACTCTCTCACTACTACTCAGCCAGTCGCGGCCTAGGCGGAGTTAGCTTACAAATTATATAAGTTGAATTGTATAATTACATTACATTACATTTTCGTCGTTTCAAATTAAGGGCTAAAAGCCGTTTTTGGACGTGTCAAAATAATTGTTTTAGGTAGTGTCTCGTTACTAATATTTACTTAACATACATAGGTAGTCAAGAATTTAACCATTAGATTGTTACAATATAAATATACATAATTAAAATAAAAGCCTCTTAATTGAAATAGTTAATAATTCCAAATACGTACTAAAAGTTATTCATCATAATAGTCAAGTTGCCAGTAAAATGTTAAATAATCAAATTAAAGCTCCGTCATGTATTTAAAAACTAAGAGTACAAATATACTATCAAATAAAATAACCAGATAATGAGACTTTACTTTTGTAAGTCATTTAAATGGGTTCAATATTTTAATAGCCATGGCTTTGGAATTCGACCAGATTATACACAGGGTGCCCCGCCCCACCCCCCTCCCCCCACCCATAATGTGGCCAGCTCATATCAGCATCTCCTTATCTTTTTTTTTAATTTACGTCCTCCAGCTGTTTAACAGTGGTAAGAAGTAGATTAAAGAATTAATTATGCATGAATAGAAGTATTTGCTATTCGAAAAGGTTTTTTAATATAATTTGAGTAATATATTTTTTATATACGATTTTCTCGGTGAAAATAATTTCGAAAAATACTAAATAACTTGTATTATCCTTCGCGTCAAATGAAAACATATTATTATCTATGACTACGTTACGAGTAGAAACTATAACGCGAAATGACATTTGTTCCCGATAATATCAATGAAGTTCAATATTCCTTTACCAATACCTAGCTATATAAGTAATAAGAAAAATACTAATATAAAACAAGTTATATTGCTGCTCGCACAAAAGAACATTAATACGTTTATTTAAATTTGAGTAATGTCGATATCTATTAATGTCTATCTCTTAGAAATATACATTTTACCATCATTCAAAAGATTACCTTGGATATTTACAAACATAGCAAGACGGGTTATAGATAGAATATTAAGCTATTTTTCCCTGGGGACCTTGGTTTAATACAAATATTGTTATAGCTTCAGTTGTAGCAATCTTTACAGGAACCGCAGAATTTACATAAGCTTCGAAAATTGCCGCGTATGCGTTTAGAGTATGCTAAAATCAAATATAGGAGTGTATCACACTAAAAGCAAAGTTAACATATTCCTCCTTTCGACTTTAATCCAGAAGTCTTCTGTATAATTGGCCTTAAATTCTTTAATAACCCTTCCAAGTCAATTCAAGATTTAAAACCAATCATGTTCGAATATACTTAACTCTGGCTCATCACACATGCTATGTATGGTATAATATCCATTCCGCAATCACTGGTTTTGTTCTTTGGATTTTATATATTATTTCTAAATATGTCTCAGGTAACAATAAACTTGATTTGATTTGAGGTTGACGTTCTCGACAAATATTAGAATATCTTCGATATAATTATATTGAAAAATAATGTCATTATTCTAAGATACCTTTATAAATATATACAACGTATACATAACGTATAAACATAAAATATAAATGTACATATAAATAAGAAAGCAATTAAAAATACGTTTGAATATTTATTTAAAATATTGCCAATTTTCGGATTAATAACAGAGCATTTCTCATTTATTTTAATATCGTCTGTCTTTGGCAATTACTAGCATTATTTTTTACAAACTTTTATTTACCTTGAAATGTTTGTCAGTATGTTTGTTTAGGTCACATCTTTCAAGCAGAATTAGAACCACTTCCTCTTATCCCATTAAGTTGAAATTTTACATGTTGGTACAGTTCCGATGACAAAGCATTTTTATGGTAAGCATTACCTGATTATGCACCCAGGATTGGCTCCCGACGAGGGGACTCCTCAACGGTCAACAACACAGACACGTAATTTTGTATAAGCATTCAATTATGATAGACTGTTCTAAGTTCCACTATGATATGGCTGCTGCACCCAGGGTTGGCTCGGGACAGAGCATTTTACTAAAAGCTTGTTTTTAAAAATGAGTTTTTACTATTAATTTATATTTATTTATTTATTGCATTCGTTTGATTGATTTCTTTCGATTATCTGTTTTAGTATTTTAGCATTATTTGTGTATGTTTTATTTATCTACATGGTTTTTACTATCACATGTTCAAGTGTATTTACAATTTTGGATGAATAAAACTGTTTGATAAATTAAACCGATGAAAACACTGTTTGAATATTTGACATGAAATGTGTTCAATCGATTCAAAATTACGATATACTTCACGAGTCATTTCACCATTTCAGTATTTTTTTCCTTTGGGGCCGTTTAACATAAGCCGTTTCATCCGCCTCCAGATCGTTTGCTATGGTCTGAAGAGCTCGCCAACAAAAAAAATATTTTCCGACGACCGTTAAATGGCCCGTGAAAAAAGACTCAACTACAATAGGCAAAGCGCCCGGACATGATTCTCATGCGCGGCTGCTCTTTCGTTTCCTGTCTGAAGGCCCGCCCCGCCCAGCAAGCGCCGCACGGTCGCGCGTTTGCGCAGTCTATTTGGAATTAAGTAAAAATACATTCTTACTTTCTTGAAAAAATACATCGTCACACGAAGTATATGACGATGTATTTATAAATATAAGAGGCTGGCCAAATATTTATACTGAAGCAAATAGCTCAGTACTAATTTGCATTTTTATAATTATTAAGCTTTCAAACTGTGCTTACTAAGACACTGATATATATATATATCTTAATATATATAAATTACGTGTCACGTTGTTTGTCCGCGATGGACTCCTAAACTACTTAACCGATTTGAATCAAATTTGCACACAATGTGCAGTTTGATCCAACTTGAAAGATAGGATAGCTTACATCTTAATTTATAGTCGCGATATTATTTTATTGCAATGTCTATTATTTGACATTCGCAATTATCTGTTAGTTCCAAACGATTTTAACAGATGGCGTTATCTATTGAGTAATGCATAGATGGCGCTGCTATGTTAAACCATTGATTTTATATAAAATCAATGGTTAAACCTACAAACGTCATAGTCGGCCAAGCGTTATTCTAAATTCATAATATTGTGAAGGTAATACAGTGAAATTATTCCTGCTTTTTAATTATTTGTGCTTCATTGTTCAAAACTCTTTAATTAAAATATATACATGTAAGTATTATCACATAGTTATAAAAGTGGAATAACGGCAGTATAGGACCTCTCTCCAATTTTTTTCATTTTAATGCTAAATCTGGAAGAAAATTGTGTCGGTCGCTATAAATAAGCGAGATATAGGCATTCAAAGTTTAAATTTTAAAAACAGGCCAAAATAAAAAATTAAGTAATTCACCACGCTATATTCACCACGCTGATTCCTAATCTTCCGTAATCTTTATTCGGTCTCAATAAATAAGAGAGATATAGGCGTTCAAAATGTTCATTGCAATGTCAAGAAATTTGCGGCCATTTTGTTTGTACGTACCGTGGCCGACACATTCGAGCATATCGTAATATCGATAACAATTACCGATATTACATAAATTATGACAATTTGCAGAGTTTTAAGATTAACCGAAATATTTTAAAAAAAATACTATATATGAATAAAAATTGACGTGGGTATATCTGTCTGTCTGTCCGAGCTTAATAGGTACCTACTCCAAAACCGTTTGACCGATCACCATGAAAGTTGGCACAAATATGTATCTATTCATGGAGAAGGTTTATTCGCTTCGTTTTAACTTACTACTAGATGGCGCTGAAGCACATCAACTTCTATACCGCTCAACCGATCGTCATGAAAATTGTTATACATAGACATTTAAGTATGAGTAATATTTTCGCGCTCTTAACTTCATTGCAACTCGCCATTAGATGGCGCTGCAGCACATCAACTACTATACCGCTCAATCGATCGTCTTAAACATTGGTATACATATACATTTGAGCACGCATAATGTTTTCGCGCTAAGTATTCACTTTATTGTAACTTGCCACCAGATTGCGCTGCAGAAATCAACTTCTATACAGCTCAGCCTATCGCAATGTAAATTGGTATACATAGACATTTGAACCCGTATAATATTCTCGCGCTATTCACTTTTTGTAACTCGCCACTAGCTAAAATACCGTTCAACCGATTATCATGAAAATTGGTAGACATAGGTATTTGAGCTCAGATATAACTCGGGCAACGCCGGGTAATACCACTAGTATATATATATATATATTATATATATATATATATATATATATATATATATATATATATATATATATATATATATATATATATATATATATATATATATATATATATATATATATATATATATATATATATATATATATATATATATATATATATATATATATATATATATAGTTAATATTTGATTGGTTTTTTGTAAAATCGTTTTTAAAGAATTCGTTTAAAGGATGACACTTTGATGAAAAAATAAAAATAATAAAAGCCACTTACATAGCTGGAAGGTTTTCCCGGACTGGACTGGGAAATGCTTATTGTTTAAACGAGATGTATTTTTGGATGAGTACCACTTTCGACGGTACACTGTAGGTTTAATGGGATCCCTTTATCGCTAGCGAACGATCACCCTTCATCCACATCTCAAAAACAAAGCGTATCCTTTTGCAAACCAAAATAAAATGTCTTTATTAAAGACAAATTTAAGCAAAAACAATGAAAAAAATCACAATCAATCGTCTCTTAAATGCGGAATGACATTTCGAAAATTCGATTTGAAATTCGAATATATCCACTCTTTTAAAGGACGATATAAGATTGCTGGGCTCGCTATCAGCCAGCTATTAAATGAAAATAAAAATAAAATACTTCATTTGCTCGTTCCCATGAAATAAGATATAAATCGTAATTTCTGGTCGAGAAGTTTATACTTAAGGCTATATGATATTTACAAGAGTTCAAAACATAAGATAAAATTGTATAATATTGTTAATATTTGATTGGTTTTTTGTAAAATCTTTTTTAAAGAATTCGTTTAAAGGATGACACTTTGATGAAAAAATAAAAATAATAAAAGCCACTTACATAGCTGGAAGGTTTTCCCGGACTGGACTGGGAAATGCTTATTGTTTAAACGAGATGTATTTTTGGATGAGTACCACTTTCGACGGTACACTGTAGGTTTAATGGGATCCCTTTATCGCTAGCGAACGATCACCCTTCATCCACATCTCAAAAACAAAGCGTATCCTTTTGCAAACCAAAATAAAATGTCTTTATTAAAGACAAATTTAAGCAAAAACAATGAAAAAAATCACAATCAATCGTCTCTTAAATGCGGAATGACATTTCGAAAATTCGATTTGAAATTCGAATATATCCACTCTTTTAAAGGACGATATAAGATTGCTGGGCTCGCTATCAGCCAGCTATTAAATGAAAATAAAAATAAAATACTTCATTTGCTCGTTCCCATGAAATAAGATATAAATCGTAATTTCTGGTCGAGAAGTTTATACTTAAGGCTATATGATATTTACAAGAGTTCAAAACATAAGATAAAATTGTATAATATTGTTAATATTTGATTGGTTTTTTGTAAAATCTTTTTTAAAGAATTCGTTTAAAGGATGACACTTTGATGAAAAAATAAAAATAATAAAAGCCACTTACATAGCTGGAAGGTTTTCCCGGACTGGACTGGGAAATGCTTATTGTTTAAACGAGATGTATTTTTGGATGAGTACCACTTTCGACGGTACACTGTAGGTTTAATGGGATCCCTTTATCGCTAGCGAACGATCACCCTTCATCCACATCTCAAAAACAAAGCGTATCCTTTTGCAAACCAAAATAAAATGTCTTTATTAAAGACAAATTTAAGCAAAAACAATGAAAAAAATCACAATCAATCGTCTCTTAAATGCGGAATGACATTTCGAAAATTCGATTTGAAATTCGAATATATCCACTCTTTTAAAGGACGATATAAGATTGCTGGGCTCGCTATCAGCCAGCTATTAAATGAAAATAAAAATAAAATACTTCATTTGCTCGTTCCCATGAAATAAGATATAAATCGTAATTTCTGGTCGAGAAGTTTATACTTAAGGCTATATGATATTTACAAGAGTTCAAAACATAAGATAAAATTGTATAATATTGTTAATATTTGATTGGTTTTTTGTAAAATCTTTTTTAAAGAATTCGTTTAAAGGATGACACTTTGATGAAAAAATAAAAATAATAAAAGCCACTTACATAGCTGGAAGGTTTTCCCGGACTGGACTGGGAAATGCTTATTGTTTAAACGAGATGTATTTTTGGATGAGTACCACTTTCGACGGTACACTGTAGGTTTAATGGGATCCCTTTATCGCTAGCGAACGATCACCCTTCATCCACATCTCAAAAACAAAGCGTATCCTTTTGCAAACCAAAATAAAATGTCTTTATTAAAGACAAATTTAAGCAAAAACAATGAAAAAAATCACAATCAATCGTCTCTTAAATGCGGAATGACATTTCGAAAATTCGATTTGAAATTCGAATATATCCACTCTTTTAAAGGACGATATAAGATTGCTGGGCTCGCTATCAGCCAGCTATTAAATGAAAATAAAAATAAAATACTTCATTTGCTTCATTTGCATCAAATATTAACAATATTATACAATTTTATCTTATGTTTTGAACTCTTGTAAATATCATATAGCCTTAAGTATAAACTTCTCGACCAGAAATTACGATTTATATCTTATTTCATGGGAACGAGCAAATGAAGTATTTTATTTTTATTTTCATTTAATAGCTGGCTGATAGCGAGCCCAGCAATCTTATATCGTCCTTTAAAAGAGTGGATATATTCGAATTTCAAATCGAATTTTCGAAATGTCATTCCGCATTTAAGAGACGATTGATTGTGATTTTTTTCATTGTTTTTGCTTAAATTTGTCTTTAATAAAGACATTTTATTTTGGTTTGCAAAAGGATACGCTTTGTTTTTGAGATGTGGATGAAGGGTGATCGTTCGCTAGCGATAAAGGGATCCCATTAAACCTACAGTGTACCGTCGAAAGTGGTACTCATCCAAAAATACATCTCGTTTAAACAATAAGCATTTCCCAGTCCAGTCCGGGAAAACCTTCCAGCTATGTAAGTGGCTTTTATTATTTTTATTTTTTCATCAAAGTGTCATCCTTTAAACGAATTCTTTAAAAAAGATTATATATATATATATATATATATATATATATATATATATATATATATATATATATATATATATATATATATATATATATATATATATATATATATATATATATATATATATATATATATATATATATATATATATATATATATATATATATATATATATATATATATATATATATATATATATATCAGTCGGCTCAACTCACGATTCAGCTCCTAGTCAGAAGCCTCCTCAGGCCTCAGAGCTGGTGGACCGGTTTCTCCCGGCGGGATTGCATCATGGCGCACTGTGAGGTTTGCGAAGCCGATTGGTTGTGCATTCTGACTAATTGAGTCTGACGAATTGACAATCTGAATAATAAAAGAATGAGAAATAATTCAAATTAAAAGAACGAGAAATTAAATTATAGGAATTAGTATAATATAACAATTAAAATTAAATTAAAATATCATTTGATAATAACAAATCACGATAATAATAATAAGTCGCATTCAATTAAAACAAATAAAATCAAAAAACATAAAATTAAAAACTAAAGAACAATTTATAATTATTTGAAATAAAATAAAATTATACTACTTGAATAATATCGCTCGTGGAAAATTGTATTATTCAAGGGTGTAAAAAGTATTTTTTTAAAAGGAACTTTTTAAACATATTTTATTTTTAATGTCTTTAAGATATGACAGTATCATAATAAAAAAGGACCAGAGTATTCCTTGACTTGTCGCGCTACTTTTAACTTTGCACTTGGTAATATGTACTTTGATTAATTTCTATTGTTTTCGTCATAAATATCGGAAAAAAATATTGACAGTCTCTTTCCTGGTAGATATCCTTCAGTACATGAAAAAGGTATAATGATATGATCTCCTTTAAAAGTTTTTCTTCATAATTCGTCCCTTTTTCAAATTTGCTATAACATGTACCTATTGCTCATTTTTGCAGTTTAAATAGAGGTTCTCTGTGGCACGCATAACAATTTCCCCAAGTGCTAATAGCGATACCTAAAATACATTTAGGATAGCTTAAATAAACATTTCTAATCTCGACTTATGATTCGTGATACATAACATGCCCGACCTAATGTGCCCTCGAATTCCTCACAGTGTAAATTCCATTTTAGATTTTCTTCAATTTCCACCACTAAGAATCTAACACATGCAGTTTTAAGGCACTATATAGTTATTAATTGACAAATGGATTGGTTTTATCTTATCTTTTTGGTTGTATTTATCGTATCTTTAAAATATCTCGGAATAAACTGAATTATGAATGAACACAGATTTCGGAAATTATCGCAGTTTTTGTCAGTTGTATGTTTTGCAGTTGGCTTCCGCAGCGGATAATCTATGGGATATTTATACATAACTATGTATTCATATAACCTTATGAATAATCAGAACGACACAGAAATTTAGACTTACAACCATGCTCTGAGATACAATGCAACCGTGCAGAAAGGCAATATTCTCAATAAGTTGGCGAATTGGTATTGTAGTGACAAGTCCTCCTCCGAGTAAGTTGGCGAAAGGATTGCGCCTGATTTCCCAAGTCGCCCTGGATATTACGCCGCTACATCTCAGCTCTCTCGGCGAGATACCGCGCCACCGCGAATAATTTAGCAGCAGCACACAAAGGCAAAACAAAGACATATTGTATCGCGCGGTCTCTAGCCCACTCGATACCACCCTATAAGTTCGCCAGATAAAATCACACGTTTTGGGTCCCTCAATTGCCTCACACTCCTATCATTCCCGTGAGGTATAACGAAGTGATAAGTGTAGGGATTGAGTGATATTATTAAAGCCATAACAATTTTGATTTATACGCAAACGGCATTGTCTCTAGATTGAAATTAAATATTATCAACCTTCGAACACAATTCTTAATAAATAACTACTCTCCGGGTATTAATAAGAAATGCAAAGCGATTAGCATGTTCAAAACATAAGAAGTAAGAAAAGGTAACACGAGTACACCACCATTTCGCTTCTTAGCTCATATAGCTTCTTATATTAAGCTCGTCACACATGTCGGCCGTTCCTCAATATATCTCCTTTCTTTTTCACACGCCTTTAAACACACCTCACCCCGGCTGTCTTTTAATGAGATGGTTGTCCTTCTCGCTGATGTCCCGATCCTGCGATCTTTTCTACTTATCGTTGTAATAATAATAATAATATACTACATCAATAATGCATATAATAAAATCATTATCAAGTCAATAAATTAAAAAGAATAAAACACGCAACTGTTGTTAGTGAAAGTTAACTATTGTATTTATAACTAGCTGTGCCCGCGACTCCGTTCGCGTACATTTCGATTTTTACGAAGCATTAGGTGCAATAACATTTTTTATTGCGTGATTAAAAGGGATGCTAATCATATGGTAAGGTGGTAGCAGTCGTCATGATCTTATTGTAACGCTTCTTTGTAAACGATGTTGTGTGTTGTGTTATGGGGAGTGCAGATGTAAAGATCGTTACTGCTGCTCACTCTTGAGCAAGCAACATACAGCTGTCCGTGAGAGAAGCAGCTCGTGCGGAGATCTACACCTGCAGTGCGGAGCGTCTGTCCCTGCGACTTGTTTATAGTCATAGCGAAACAGACGCTCACAGGGAACTGTACACGCTTGAACTCGAACGGGTAGTTGTTGGGGATGAGAGGGATACGCGGGATGAACACGTCTTCCCCTCGGCCTCAACCTGTTAGTATGGTCGCCTCGATGACGTTTCTTTGTAACGACTTCACCAGAAGCCTGGTGCCGTTGCATAGCTTGGGGGTGCTTAGGTTTCTCAGCAACATTATGGGAGCACCAACTTTTAACGTTATCGTATGTGCCGGAAGTCCAGGAGCATTCAAAGAGTTGAGAAACTCGATCGGGTAGTTAGTCGCGTCGCCATCATCAACTACCCTATTAATGGCATGGAACACCATTTCGGGGGCCTCGAACATACTTAAAATTGCGTTATTAATAGCAACCGCCTCATCATTTTTTGGGGTGAGAATGGCTCTTTCGCAGAGCCAAGAGCTTTCCTTGCTAGACAGATTTTCTATGTCAGGATAAACTTGGGCGATCAGCTCATTAACCGAAGTAACAGTTTTACACAATGAAAGTGGAAGCTGAATTTCGCCATTCACTTCGGTCATTGTACCATTACCTATCTTCAACAGCAGATCAGAGAACTCTCCCGTCAGTGAATCCCCTCCGAGTTGAGCTCTTATATTGACGGTAAGTGAGAGCTTTTTTACATTGGACCAGAGAAGGGATCGTTTGAGACAGGCGTTTACTTCATCAGCGCGCGTGCCTCTGCTGATGACGGGGAGAGTCTGACGGAAGTCACCAGAAAAGAGGAATGTGACACCAACCATAACTTTGCTATTGTTTCTCATGTCCTGTAACGTGCGGTCAACAGCCTCCACTGCTTTTTTGTTTGCCATCGTGCATTCATCCCACACGATGAGAGCACAGTCTCGCAGCACTTTTGCTTTTTCACTATTTTTTGAGATGCCGCAAACAGGATTGTCGGAGCGATCTAGATCTATAGGTATTTTAAACATTGAATGAGCTGTCTTACCCCCGGGCAGTAATGTTGCTGCTATCCAAGAGGATGGGGTGCGATGGAGGTCTACCTCCCCGTGTGCACGTTTTATCTCGCTCTGGCCCAGACTATTCCTAAAAGTCTAGGATGGGAAAGTAGTGAGTGGGCGTGCCGGTGCACCCTGGAAACTCCGGTCAGCTACAACAGGGAGAGATCCCTGAAGTTGATGACTTGGAGGCCAAAAGACCTCCACCCCAAGCTAAGGTGTTACCCGTACCGTGCCGACGGCTGCGTGGCTGAGGGAGAGCTCAGTCTCTAACGGTGGCTTTCCGAAACCGGGGCGAATCGGGAAGTAGAAATGCCCTTTGACCGATAACAGGCTCTGTCGGTTTTTGACGACCCTTTCCTGACTACTCGTGGGAACAAATATGGACTCAAAAGAAAATAAAAATTCCCCTCTAAACTTCGACCAGGACGGTACCGTCCGGGAAGGAAACAGTTCGGAGCCATGGAGCACGACTCAAACCGACTCTTTGCCCGAAAAAATCTCAGCTGTCGCAGGGACAAGCAAAGGTGCAGACAGAATAGGAAACGACTCTGCTATGCCCAAAGAAAAGGACCAAGACACTGAGACACACGAGAAGCACAGGACAAAGTTGTCCGGTGCTGCTCGAAAACGTTTCAGGATGCTGAGGGCAGCAAACGTGAGTGCTAGAGAAGCCTCGGTAGCATGCCTCAGGCCCTGGAAAGATATTAAGAGCCTGACCCATCAGAGCACTCCCATATCTGATGACCAAAGGGCGTCCAAACGCACACGGTCGGAGGAGGAGTCGCCAAGGGAAAACTCAAAAAAGGCTCCTAAGATATACCCAGAAGAAGGCATCAAGCCAAACTTCAGGGAGGTGGTGGGTTCTTCACGTGTGGGAATAAAAAATGAAAGCCCGATGGAAGAAAACCAAATGCATTTGGTGCACCGCTCGCTACTGACCCTGATTAAAAACATCACTGTCAGAGGCTCGGGCCCAAAATTTCTGGGTTTCACTCACAGGCCTGGCTGGGTCCTGATCACATGTGAAAATCAGAAGAGCCAGGATTGGCTTGTGGTAGTAATCCCAAACCTCAAACCATGGCCCGAGGCAAAGCTGTCTATCATGACGGAAAGCGAAATGCCCAAGCCACTAGTTTGCACAACGTTCTTCCCCAGCAGCGAGGCGGCGAACATAAAGGACGCCCTAAGTCTGCTGACAAACCAGAACGAAGGCATATCTCCAGAATACTGGAAAATACTCAACAGCAGGGAGGAAAAGAATGGACACCACGTGACCTTCTCAATTGACGAGCCCTCTTTGGAAACCCTTCGGAAAACCGACTACAGGGCCACCCTTGGTTTTGGAAAGATTTCTTTGAAAATCAGGGGTGAGCCCACGAATCCCCCAGGAAACAGGGCTATCCCGTCCTACTCCAACAAAGGCAGACGAACGCCTGCTCCCATACAGCGAAAGAAAGAGCCGGCAAATCGGCCTTCTCCTGCTGACGAGAGTACAGGAGCGCCTAAAAAGGGGGAAAAACCCGGGAATGAGCAAGGCACATCCCAATCCAAACATGGACGGTCTCGTCCTCCATTGGAGAGGGAAAAGCCTGCGACAGAGCCCACAACCCCTATGGATCACTGATGGCGAACATAGGCAACTCTACGAGGATTCTCCAGATCAACCTCCACCACGCCATTGCCGCCAGCGCAGTGACGGAGTGTTGCTTCACCAAAGGAGAAATCGACATCGCCCTCGTACAAGAACCCTGGGTAAATAACTTAACTATCCAGGGCTTAAACGCTGCGGGTAGAATCCTCTCGTACCCGGGAGGGAAAAAACCCAGAGCATGCATAGTGTTCAAGAAAAACATTAACTTCCTGCCTGTTACAGAGCTATGTACTAATGACCTGTCAGCAGCGTATATAAATCTCAAAGGATGGAATGGATCCAGAGTCATCTTATGCTCAGCCTATCTATCTGGAGAGAAACAAAATCAGAGCTGGCAAACCTGGTGGAGTACGCCCGTACCCAAAAGGCTGAGTTACTGGTTGGATGTGATGCAAACGCACACCACACCGCGTGGGGGAGCTCAGACATCAACAATAGAGGTGAGTTACTTAATGATTTTATCACAACCAACTGCCTATGCCTATTAAACAAAGGCTGCATGCCGACCTTTGTGACAAGTGCAAGACAGGAAGTTTTAGACATTACTTTTGCCTCTAAAAATCTAGCCAGACACATAAAAAACTGGCATGTCAGGGATGACACTTCAATGTCTGATCACAGACAAATAACCTTTAAACTACTAAACACCGTAGACTGTCAAACCACAACTTTCAGGAATCCTAAAGCCACCGACTGGGACGCTTACCGTACCACACTAAGGCTTAACCTTGAAACAATACAAAAAAATATAAAAACACGCGAGAGTCTAGAATTGGCCGTGGCGGATACCACAAAAGGCATTATAAACGCCTATGAGGAAAGCTGCCCACTCAAGACAAAGACCTCCAAAAGAAAAGTTCCATGGTGGAACCCGAAGTTGGACAAACTACGGAAGGAAACCCGGAAACTATTTAATAAGGCTAAAAGTGGAAACGCCTCAAGGAGCCAGAGTACATAGACTGCTCGCAAAGGACAAACCTAACCAAATTGGTCTTCTGAAAAAACCAAACGGAACCTTTACAACAAATGAAAAGGAAACTCTGGAGGAACTAATATCGACCCACTTCCCAGGTGCTGTGACAACTAGCAACGCCGCCACTGCTCCATACAGACCTCGAAACGAGGACTGGAGTAGGGCTGCTAGAATCATAAGGCCCGATCAAGTTAAATGGGCCGTAAAATCCTTTAAACCTTACAAATCATGCGGGGACGACGGAATCATGCCCGTGCTTTTGCAACAGGGTATCGACATTCTAACCCCATATCTGGTTAAAATCTTCAGAGCAAGCTATGCCTGGGGACATATACCAGAAGAATGGACCAAGGTCAAAGTGCTATTCATACCCAAGGCTGGCAGGAAGGACTACGCACTGTCAAAGTCCTTCAGGCCAATTAGCCTAACATCCTTTCTACTGAAAGCGATGGAAAAGATACTGGATAGCTATATCAGGGAAAAAATCCTAACGGTCAACCCTATCAGCTGTAACCAACACGCCTACCGCAGAGGCAAATCCACGGAAACCGCTCTGCTCTACCTAGTAGACAGAGTGGAAAAGGCGTTGGAAGACAAACAAATCGCAGTATGCGCATTTTTAGACATTGAGGGCGCCTTCGACAAAACCCCAATTAAATCACTGGTGAAGGGGCTAGAGTCAAAACAAGTTGACAACACCACAACCAGATGGGTGAAAGCGATGCTCTCAAACCGCACGGCCAAGGTAGCTCTTCACGGAACAAACCTTGAAGTCACCACTACAAGAGGCTGCCCGCAGGGAGGCGTACTCTCGCCCCTACTATGGACTGTTGCAATAGATCAACTCCTGCATAGGATGGCAGAGGCCAGGATAGACACACAGGGCTATGCTGATGACCTAGTAGTCATTGTCCGGGGCTTCTGCCAAAACACGATCTCACACATAATGCAAAAAGCATTAACAATCGTTAGCAATTGGTGCAGAGAGAACGAATTATCGGTCAACGCCGATAAGACCGTCCTCATGCCATTTACCAACAAACGTCAACTAGGTGGACTAAAAATGCCAATCTTAAACCACAGGCAGATTCCTTTCTCCAAGGAAGTAAAGTATCTGGGAGTCACGCTCGACCAAAGACTCACCTGGAACAGCCACCTAGATAAAACAATTCAAAAAGCTAAAAGTGCTTTGGGTATAAGCAGAAGACTGGCAGGGAAAAACTGGGGCCTTAACCCCAAGATCTCCCACTGGCTATACACTGCCATTGTGAGGCCGATAATCTCGTACGCCTCGGTGGTATGGTGCAACAAAGCCAACCAGAAAACTGTGATTACCAAACTAAACAATATCCAAAGGACGGCGTGCCTCATGACAACTGGCGCAATGTCCTCAACTCCTGGAGCAGCTCTAGATGCACTGCTGAACTTACCGCCCCTACACATTCATTTGCAACAGGTAGCGAAAGCCAGCATGTACAGGCTATCTGCCCGAGAGAAGGTAAACTGGATCTCACAAGCACTAAGATCAGTTCTTGACTCAGTCAGTGAAAATCCAACCCTCAACATGGTATCAGACACCATGCTCCCACTCCTAAACTTTGGAAAACTTTTTACAGTGGAACTGCCGCCCAGAGACGACTGGCTAAAAGGCCAACTGCAATGGGAGGCCGGTAGCCTTAAATGGTATACTGATGGGTCCAAATCGGGACTTGACGTAGGCTGTGGTATATATGGAGAGCAACCAAACTTCAAAAGATGTGTAAACTTGGGAAAATACGCCTCCATATTCCAAGCGGAGGTTTACGCCATTATTGAATGTGCGGATATCAACCTCCAAAAGGACTACGCCAACCACCGTATCTACATATATCCACTCGGATAGCAAAGCAGCTCTTATGGCACTAGCCTCGAATACCATTAATTCAAAGCTAGTGCAAAACTGCATATCACTACTGAATTCCCTGGGCGAAAAGAACAGGGTAATACTAATATGGGTTCCCGGCCATGCAGGAATCGAGGGAAATGAAAAAGCCGACGAACTTGCTAGGACGGGAGCAAAGGGAACGTTATACGGCCCTGAACCTTGCTGTGGCGTACCAAAAAGCCTTGCAAACCTAATGCTCAAACAAATGTGTTTAGAACAATCCGTCAACCACTGGAACAACACGCCAGGGTTGAATCATTCCAAAGCGCTTATTAAGCCTTACGACCGTAAGACGGCCCGTGAGGCCCTATCGCTAAATAGGAACAATCTACGCATACTGGTAAGGGCGCTCACGGGGCATTGTGGCCTGAACAAACACATGTTCAACCTCAAGCTCAAAGACACAAAAATGTGCAGGTTCTGCCAAGGGGCAGAGGAAACTCCCCAGCACCTCATGTGCGAGTGTGGCCCGCTGATGCGTAAAAGATACAACCACCTGGGTGGTCACTACCTCCAACCTGAGGAGGTAAAACAATCTGGCGCCAAAAGCCTGCTGCGGTTCTTGAATGACACGGGGCTTAGCACAGAACTATAGTAGGTGGCGAGCACAATAGATCAGCAATGGTCGCAGTGTTACAAGGCTCATAAAGACCTTAGAAAAGCCCCACTCAACAAATAAAAAAATTAAAAATTAAAAAAAATCCCAGAGGATGCCACCGCAAGAGCTATGTCGGCATCTTTTCGAATTTTTGCTAAAATTAGATTTATCAAAAAAGTCTTTCCAGTTCCTCCCGGGGCGTCAATGAAAAAGATTTCACCCGATTTAGATTTAACGCTGTTCACGACTCGATTGTATATATTTGTTTGTTCCACAGTTAGTTTTGGCTCATTTTCTCGAACCAAACTATTCATTTCGGCAATGTTATAGCTCGTCTCAGCGGCATACTCCTTGCTTATTGTTGCGTCGTTCATCATCTGAGGAGAAGGAAGTCCGTATCCACCCAGAGGATTTCCGCCGATAGAGATGACGAAATCCTGAAGTTGTAATAAACCACGATTTTCTATGTCGGGTCTACATTCCTCAACATTGAGATCAGGGGTACGTCTCTGAATCTCCCTCGTGATGTCTTCACAGAAGATATGGCGGTACTTCTCCCATAGATCGCTTGGATTCGACAGGTTACAGAAGACCAACATAACAGCAAAAAGTTGGCGAAGTTTAGCGGCGTTGTCACTGATGCAAGCCTCTCGCAATGTGTCATCCCAGTTAGAATCGTCTTCAAGCAGATGTAGTGCTCTACATGCTGCTTGGTAGGTTGGATGAACTAAGCCGTCCACAGATTTAAGGCATTCGAACGACGTCGGTCCTCGTACGTGATGAAGTAGCAACCGTAGAAAGTAGCATTCGCTATTGCTTGGATGTACTGTGTACACCCTACCGACTACGTTTTCTCTAAAGATGCCAGTAACACCTTCTACGATACTACCACGCTTCCTACGATTGAAGACGCCACGTTGTTTGTCGAACGTATAGTATGATGGCACGTCTTCGTAGAGCAATGTTTTAGCGAATTCGTCATCTTGGCAGAGTTTGAAGAATGCCATTAACGTCGTATTTTTTGGATCATCGACTCTATCCCTCACGTTATTCAAAGTGAAGTAGACGCGCTGCCCATTCTCGAGATGGACAGCCAAATGAGTAACGGGAGGAAATCGTTCGTGTATAGGAAACGACAGGATGCGCCAAACTGCTTCCGAACTGCTTACATATCGTCCAGATTGGTACCGCAACACTTCGTCGTGTTCGTTTTGTACCCCGAATGTCGCTTGGTCGCTGCCTTTATTTACATATTTGCATATGTATTTAATGGACTGGACGCTGCTACATAATTCGACGTTTATGTGTGTTTGGAAGGCTCTTGAGAGAGTCGGTGAGTGCGGAACAATCCACCTGTTATCTACTTCAATAATTTGACCGCGTATACGAATTTGTGCAGTGAACCCGCCTTCTTGGGGACTCCTGCGTTGGTATAAAGGGTAGCCGTCTGTACCCGTCACCGTTTCCGTAGTGAACTGTTTAGGAAATTGTTTACTGCAGCGACCGTCCTTCATGCAAGGCGACTGCATGTTCAAAGGTCCGCAAGGACCATGAACCATGTGCGTTTTGACGATTTCATATAGTTGAGGATCGTTTTCGGGATTTGGTAGTTCCGCGCGTATGACTCGATCGATTTCATTAGGCCTAATTTTTTCTTCCAGCCACAGGAGTATGTGAGCATGGGGGAGACCTCGTTTCTGCCATTCGACAGAATACATGAAGCATCTAGCACCACCAAATATCTTCTTCTTGGTGATTAAATCCATTAGTATTTTTAACTTAAGATGAAAAACTCTCGAGATCAAGTCATGTCTATCATAAGGAAGTTGTCCAGGTAGAAGTTCCTTCTTTATTTCTTTCCACTTGGGATTGGTCGTGATGGTGATAAAGAGATCAGGTCTTGAGTACTTTCGAACGTAACAGAACGCATCTTGAGTGCGCTCGTGCATATATCTCGGGCCACCTGTGAAACTGGATGGTAATATCACCAGGCGACCCAAGTTCTCCCCACCTCCATCCTGCCTCAGCGCATCTTGTAAATGTACATACTCTTCAGATCTCAGTTTCTTTTGGTTCGTTCTGATAAATATTAGTCTTTCGGTCTCTATCTTTGCGTACATGTCTACTAAATATTGATTAAATAGCTTACGAAAGTAGTAAAGGTGATTGTATACATCCTGTCGAATCATTATTCGATAACAGTAAAACTGGAGAGCGGATGTTTTTTTTTCTATTGTTCTCTTCGCGCGTCACAGGATCCACATTAAAAACCATAAAGTTATACCCATCTTCACCGTGGCAGAGTAGCAAGGGATATTGCAGTGCATCGTAAGATCTATGTGTTTCGCATATCCTTAACAAACGGTCATCGTTTGTACGAAGAACGATATCTCTTTTCTCACACTGCTCATGCACCAGCAATACGGCTACCTCGTTCGTTGTTGGTTCGTTGTATCGACCTCTGTGTGCTGTCGACGGCCTTCGGTCTGCATTTATGACTAACTTATAGTCATCCCGATTACCAGTAGGGAGAGATTGTAAAGCCGTCTTGAAGTCTTTTACATACGGATTACACTCATTAAGCATCGACTGAAGATTTTGTACTAAATTTCTATCTATGTTTGAAATGTGTGACATTCTTGTGTCAGTTTGAGCTTCATAATCTGAAATGAAGTAAATCTGAAGGAATTTTGCTATTGCGTTTTCGACTGGAAGCAATGATCCTATGCGATGATAAACTTGGCCTTGTATTTTAAAAGTTGGCATGAATGGGCCTTCTGATATTTCATTGCCCCCAAAAGATGTCATTTGGAAAGCACTGTTGTAAGAGCGAATGGCATTAAGGAATTGCGCTGAGGATGGATGGTCTCCGTTCAAAAGCGACTTAAGTGGTTCCGGAGGTGGTTCTATTGGTTCCAAGTGAACCTTTCTCGATGAGCAGCACAATCCATTTGACTAATTTTTCCACTTTAAGGCCTTACAGTAACGACAAACGACTTCCATATCCCCAATCTCAGACTCCTTGGCATAGTTTATTTCTGGGTTATAAGAAAACCCACTTTTATATTTTTCAACCCAGTACAAAATGTCAACAACAGCTTCATTCCGCCCCCCATCTATGGATAACTGTAACTGTCTGTTAAGACTGTGCATTTGACGTCGACATTCCAATCGATCATTCCGCTCATTTTGAGACAAAGATGCTCGGAACGTCGCAATCTGTTGTTGGTTTGCATATAAAGCACTTTCTCGTTCTTGACTTAACAGGGCATATCTGTCTCTACTGGCAGCCAGACGTTCAGCTTGTTGTGTTTCGCCCTCCCTTCGAAAGGAATCCAAGTGACGCTCTCGATCGGCAGCTAAACGTTCTTCACGCTCTGACTCGGACTCAAGTTCACGCGTGCGTGTAGCGTATTCACGCATAGCCGTCAAACGCTGTTCTCGAGCTTCATCAGACTCGTGTTCACGTACGTATGTAGAAATATTGCGTTTTAATAATAATCGTCGTTCTCGCGCTTCATCAGATTCGACTTCACGCGTGCGTGTAGCCTGTTCACGCATTACCGACAACCGCTCTTCTCGAGATTCATCAGACTCGTGTTCACGCGTGCGTGTAGCCTTTTCACGCATTACCGACAACCGCTCTTCTCGAGCTTCAGCTGACTCGAGTTCACGCATGTGTGTAGCGTGACCACGCATAACCGACAACCTCTGTTCTCGCTGTTGCGAGGACTCCACGTCTAAAGACAAAGCATTCCGCTCGCGATTTGATTGTAGGCGTGCATCTCTTTGTTGCTGACTTTCAGACTGTCTCGCGAGTCTAGCTTTTTTCGCTTTTGAAGACACAGAGTTGAGATTAGTTCTTTTCCTAATTGGCGGCATTGTATAAAAAAAAATCCTAAAAATTATCACACATTATTAAGATTATTAGTATAGATTATTCCTACTCTTTCATTTTAGCTAAGGTACCTATGCTTTCAGAATAAACTACATACTTACGAAATTAATACGAACATTCAACTCAATTCAAATAAAAACCAGTCAAGTACATAGGTACTATTCGGTAATGGAAAGTAAAAATTATTGCCTAATATATATTCGCAATAACACCTTTATTGCACTTAAAATTAATCAATAATCAAATGAACATACATATGTAGATCTAAACAAAAATGCTAACTAAACCCAAAGCGATGAAACAGATTAAAAAAAATAGCGTTCGCTCGAAACAATGCATACGAAACACCACGCTCCGCGCTCTACACGCGACACGTCCGTGCAGGTCGAGTTTGGCGTTCTATATGGCGAGCGCCCCCGCTCTGGTCCGTATTTATAGACACTCGCTCCCCGCGCCCCGCGTCATAAACTCGCACGCGCCGCGCGCCAGGCGAAAATGCGATCAGAGTTTTTGATCAGTACTCCGTCATTTTACTACTTCTGGCGATGATTTTTGGCATACTCTTCTTTTAGATGTATGTGATTATAATAGTGTAAACAAAATCTGAATAAAATCACCTCATTCAACATAATAAGCAGCTAAACATGCAGATACTCCAAAAAATAAATTAGGTTTGTATGGGGGCCACGTCTTATCATAACTGGAGTTAGAATTTAAATAGCCTATCCTGTGTCCCAGATGTCTATATGTTTTTATACCAAATTTCATCAAATTCGGATAATTGGTTTAAGAGTTATGGAGGAACATACATACATACATACACACATACAGAAAAAAATTCTAAAAATCGTGAAATTAGTTTCAGTATCATATATTGAGCCTATAAACACAATATCTCTGAAAACAAACTAACTTACTCCATGACCGACCCTTACAGATTTATTATTAGTATAGATTATTTTTATTACTGTTTTTTATGAAATATTTGTGGTTTATGTATCTATCCGTATAGATAGATGTATATTTCCATAATGTACTCAATCAGACCTTTCATTTCATCAAACACTAAACACGATATATTTATGTTAATTTATTGAAATTCGGTCATTCGGACAAGTATTTTTTGACATTTGACATTTGGACAGTTTAGGTACTCTATGACACTAGGGATGACATAGCGATTTTAACAATATCACACACTTCCAAATCGGTTCAAGCGTTTAGAAGTTAGGGTGGAATAAAAATCAGGGTTTCATCAATAATACATACCAGTTTTTTTTCCGAGTAGAGAATTGATTAATTACGTAGTTTTGTAAATTTTCCTAAATGATGAATTGGTATAAATTCCTTAGAACCAAAAACGGTTATTTAAAAAACGGCAATATTTCGTGAAGTGTAATAATTAAACACTTTGTATAATTTATTTTGCTAAATTAATGTTCCAAAATTTTTTCTTCGTTAGGCCTATTGGACCTATTCCTGACGCCGCGAAGAGGAAGAACGAAAAAAACCTATCTGTCAAATAATTAATAATAAAGACGCTGCTCCTACTTATATGATAGCAAGGGCATGTACCTTATGACACTCGGGAGGACAAAACTATTCTAACAATATGCACACTTCTCAATCGGTTCAAGCGTTTAGAAGTTCTTTCGGAATAAAGAAACGGAAAATATACCAAGATGAATCCTGAACACATAGGACTCCTTTTTTGGGCAGTCGTGTAAAAATACACTAGGGGTTGACAGATACAAAAAGATAATATTGATGGAGGACGCATTCAGTCAAAAAAATGAAACTAGTGAATGCTAGGTAGAGGCAAAATCTAAGTATAGATTAGAGATTATTTATTTAGTAAATTTTTTTAACTCGTAACTAAAAGCTGCTAAAGACTTCGATCTTGCATCCCTGCTTAGTCCATTCCATAGGGCTACAACAGCATAGGAGAAACTGCTTTGTATCCAGATTTATGCATGGGTAATAATGACAATTGGAATCCTAGGAATGGGAAAAGACAAAAAGGACGTCAAATTACAAGATGGGAAGATGACTTACCGAAAGGATGGAGAAGGTTGGCTTGGGACAGAGATGAATGGAAGAAAATGGGGGAGGCCTATGTCGAAGGACAACCTGATCAAAAAACTGGCTGCTGAAGAATATGATACCTTATTTAAAAATTTGATTAAAAATTAATAAAATATATTGTTTTATCACATAAGGCAAAATTGTACAATACGGTCAGCGAATAAGGGCTTTTTTTATTATTATTATTATTATAATAATGTCAATTGAGCATTGCGGTGAGACCATTTTTTCAGGGAGTGGGAGGGGAGGGGAATTTTCTTATAAAATTTGTCGAATTTGCATTCAATTTGGCATAATAAGCATATAACAAGACGTCCGCAATAGCTCTTATGCTCGCAGATTTCCGCAACAGTTGGACATATTCAATTCAAACCTTTTCATACTAATAAAAATTGATTTTACTATAATACGATTACTTTCTGATTCTGTATTTGGCTTTCAGTTCCTTCTAAGGTAGTTTTAAATACTGATATTTATTTATAATATAAACGATATTTGCTATTTTCAATCATCCCTCCTGACAGCTGATTCGAATTCTAATATTCCCCCTACAAGACCTGTATATTAGAGTATATAAAATATTATCTTGCCTTGATTGATTTTATTCGCAAACGTTGTGGGCCATACCGAGCCCCATCCTATGAGAATCGGTAATAATCGACTACTTTCTTAGATATTGATGGTAAGAATCGCACGCTACGTCTACTCTGCCTTAGCCTATGATTAATGATGATTTCTCGTGAGTCAATTTATCCCAAATGCTCTCCCTTTTGCCGCCCTTGGGTAATCCTCGTTCGATTTGGTAGTATGGATGCTGTTGCCACTATGAATTTCAACTCGAGAAAGGTGAAATCCTGAAGAATGATAATTTGATTTCGGTTGGACGTGAAATCGTATACTATGATATGAATAAGCACAGATATATAAACGGTAGAATGGTAGAAAGCTCTATCGTGGAATGATAAGTTAAATATCATTGCTGTCATTGTTTGAAATTTCATAATATTTTTTCTTATCAAACTACAATTAATTGTATGCAGATTCAAAATTATTTCTTCTATGGAATATTTGAGGTTCGGTTACAGACTGTTTTCCTCGCAGTTTCTCTCACTCTGCAGCACTATTATAAACCTAAGGTGAAATCGCGAGACTCTCACGACATAGTCCCTCTAATCTTTACACGTGTGAAATTTTGCAACTCATAGTGGAATGTTCTGTGAAAGCCTCCGCTCCAGTGTTTATCCGTCCCATCCATTCAGCTGATTTTCACCGCGGGCGGCTTTATACGGGCCGACAGCAAACTTCCTACAAATCTTTGACCTTTGATCAGCGATCCTTCATCCATCTTCGCCAGTTTCCGAAAGGAAATAGGGTTAGGCAGCAAATGGATAAGTGATGTTTTGTCTAACCAAAAGCCTCTTTCTTCGTCGACTCCAGAAAGTGTTTCTTGACGGCTAAATCATTTTTCACGCGCCTGTAAATTTTGCGACTCACTCCATTCAGACGCTGATTAAGGCCGGAGAGTTTAATATCTGTCTTTTGAAGCGAAATAAATTAGGGATAATTGGTTTCACAGAGAGCGGCGGTGAATTTCATTTTAAAAAATATAATATAATCGAATTGTCAGACGTAGTGATGGGCACGGGACAATACTAGTCTCGAGTGTCAACTCGACTCGTCTCAAAAATTCCATTCGGAACCGAGGCAGATCTCTCACCGACTCCCACTTGTCTCGATGCTCGAACCTCGACACCAGATGAGAGAGAAAGTCTATTCTTATGGTTCTTCGTCAGGACATTACTTAGGGCAAGTGGCCCCAAAGCGGGCAACTTAACAAAAAGGTAATAATAATTTTATTGGGAATGACCAGTAGGTCATTCCCAACCTGTAGTAACAACCTATAATTTGCTTTTAGAAGATTCATTTGAGTCTTTTGAATAACGTTTGGTAAAAATAGTCAAAACGCCAAGAACAACTTTCGGAAGGATATAGAGCAACTGAAAAGAGTTCAGAGAAGAGCAACACAGTTGGTGCTATCACCGAGGAAGAAACCATACGAAGTACGACTGAAAGACTTCTCCTGACAACATTAAAGGAACGTAGGCAGCGAGGAGACTTAATAGAAAGCTACAAAATGCTTCACGGTTACTACAGTGTGACCAACCTCGAGAGCATGTATACCCTGAACACCAATAAGCAACTGCGTGGACAATCGTCGAAGCTAAATAAGACAATAAAATTGCACCATCGAACCCCAGAAAATATTTTTGGACAAATCGTGTAGTGGATGCTTGGAATGCGTTGCCAGAGGAAGTGATCAGTGCTATCTCTGTCTAGCTTTAAAAACAAACTGATCATTTTTCTTAGTGCAAAACAGTCACAAGTTTAAAAACAAGTGCAAGTGATATACACGCATCAGCCTTAAGCTGCTAGTGTATAATATAATAATAATAATAAAAATAACAAATAAATACAAGACAAATTAACAAACTGCCACGAGTGTTCGCTTTGCCCGAAGCGGGGGCCTAAAGCGGGTGCCTGTTTTTTTTCGACACTAAGTAATTGCCATCAAGAAATAATCAAAAGTTTGAGACCAGTAAAAGTAAATACAATTAAATCACGTCAAGATAAACACACAAAAACGAATGAATAATATATTTATTACATTAAATACACAAAAATAGAGTAAACACAAGTAAAATACCTCACTATTGTGGTAAAAAAACCAATTTAAATATTTTTTTCGCACAGATTCCAAACTTGTGCTCGCAGGCGAACAGGAGGACTGCAGCATGGTGAGAGGGCCGCGGGGTTTACCCACGCGGTACGAGACCACACCTATTCTTTAAATGACTGTACACGACGGTGCCCGCTTTAGGTTTTATGCCCGCTTCAGGCCCTCTTCCCTGCTATTATAATATGTCCTGCCTGGGCTAATTCAATTAATATCGCAGTCGCGACTTCGAGCTTTTTAGTAATTTATTTATTTATTTATTTAATCAGCCCAACGCATTTGCGTGTTTTACTAATATTCATATCGCATTATGTGTTTTACTAATATTCATATCAATTTATATTTATTTACATTTAATCGTATTAATTTAGAAACATGCCACATGAGCTAATTGAGGTATTTCGAGACGAGACACATTTTTAAAGAAACAAGGTGAAACGAGACTTTGACGCATCTCGTTTCATTCCCATCATTATTTGATTCGGTAGATTAGATGTGAAATTATAAAACAAAACACTTGGAAATTAAACATTTTATATAACTTCAGCAATAATCATCATTCGTATTCAAACAGTAAAACCGAGTAAAATTTATTAAAAGTTCTCTGCAAATCAAACGTTTCGTTTATAACCAAGCAGCGATTTTTGTTTTATTTCCTTTTCAAATCTCTGAAGGGAATTTATCATTCTACTCGCGGAATATCAGTTTGAACGTGAGGGAAATCTCTAACGCTTTTTCAGATCCTCTGGTTGTAGTTTTATACGAAACGCGATTTTCTTTTTATGCCATTGTGCCTATTTCCATCAAGAATATCGGCGCTTTGATATGTGGATTGCATAATTGATAATTTACAATAAGGTTTTCGTTTCTCCCCCGCAAAAAAAAACTAAATAAATCACGTTTTATTAATACTACCCATAATTGATTTAGTAATTCAATTACATCCATAACAATACGTTTCCCTACAGTTATACCTACTTCAGGAAAATTAGTTCTTGCCTAATGGCGTGTTCCTGGAATTGCTTTGGGAATCCTTACCCATAACGGAATTGGCTAAATCAGGAGAATTACGTTAATTACTCCCTCGAATCTAGCGATAATGAAATATATTATATAATAAGATGGCGTTGCCGTGTTGTTCATGAACCAATCGCAATTTAATTTAATGATCTCCCTTCTCTGTCTGTCTGTTTAAAGTGACTGTGGCCTTGGCTTTGAGATATGAAGATTTTAAACAATGTACTCCTGTTGTAAAAGAGAAAGTGCTTCCGAGTTTCTGTCAATCAAGATTATTTTCTAAATGCTTTGAAATAATTCACTTTTAACACATTCCTTACCTTAAGTAAAGTCCAAGTCATTACCCACAACCGCATTGTTTTATTTAATTTTTATGACTTATTTTATATACATAATATTATAATAAAAATTATAAAAAATAGTGGTACTAGGTCCTTAGAAATTACTATGATCAGTTAAATGTACATCGGTTACCCTTAACAAATGTCTATTTTGTGAATCGTACGTACAGTTTATTGTACATTGTTTTCAAAGATACCGAATGGTTAGTAAACTGTACATGAAATAAAACTGGATAATTTTGATGAAGTTAATCTTTATTAGCTACAAATATACACAAAAACTAATGTAGTTACTTAGAGAATAACAATAAAAACAATCAAAATACTATGAATACAGTATGACACTAATTACGAATACTTTTACGCTTTATTGATGATGGTCTTTGATACAAGGATGAACACACAATCCTGTTTTTTTTAATCACAAATCGCCCAACTGAATCGGTTTTTTTTTTAAATTCTCTTCGTAGCATGCAACGCAGAGTTTCATCATCACTAATGTATTTTCGGTGGATTGTGTGGGATGTAAATAAAGTTGAACAAATGTCATGTGTTGTTTTCCTGTTTCCGGGGCGGCATTCTTTACCCCAATGAGTTACTTTATGAGTGCATCTCTAAACTGTAGAATTTTCATTTTATTGTTTGGGCCATTTTCAGCCATCAGAATGTAGGCGTTCCATATACATACATCAACCAAATGGAAGAAAATCTTCCTGTACCACCGATAGTTTTGCGAGGACTGGAATACTACTACGAATACTATACAGGAATACTCCGATCAATCCCGAACATATACTTATTATAATTTGACACGCATTTAAGTTTTTGCATAGTTGCTCCTCTTCTGTTGGTTACTTAGACCATTTCTTACTTATGTGCAGTGCTAATCATGATTATATCGCGTCTATCCTTCAATACATATTATTTGCCTCTTATCTATAAACACTTCGTTTCTTCCCCACGTTGCTCATTGTTTCAGTATACCACTTCAAGTCAAACGACTGCGATATGACAGAATTTATTTTGTTAGGCGCTCACGGCGCCTTCTGTAGTCATAGGCTGGAACCACTTGAAATATTGATATAAGTGGCTTTTCTGCACTACTGCAAGCATCAATCAAAGCGGTACGGCTACAACCGCAAAAAAATATTTCGATATGAACTGCCTTATGTGATTGTACAGTTAACTGGCCAGCGGTTTCAGGAATGGGACTGTGATGTACTGTTAATTTTACAGCGGTTAGAAACGTGTTCATAAGTTTCTAATGTAGGTGACTGTAGCGGCCATGGTATAGAAACGATCAGCGGCGTTTATTACTGTTTGCCCATTGCGAAAGGTCGCGACTCTATACAGTACCGCGACAGCCTTAGTACTTTATCGATACCTCTATTCGACTCCCTATTCCGTGGTAATAATGAAATACCGCATTTCTAAGGGAGTATATCCGACTTGGGCGTTTATCCTCACGGCTCTCTTTCGTTTTGTAGCTATGATTCGGTGTCTATCGAATCTATTGCGGACTACGGCGTCCTTTGCCCGGCTATTCACCCGGTATCGGGTAGCCAAATGATCGTTTCAAGAGCGGCTGCCATAGAATAAACAACCGCCCCTGCTCTGTGTGAAAGAAAGTCGTCTCCAGACTACCGCGGCTATCTGAGGAACTGGCCCGCAGGCACAGAATCCTACCCGGGTTCGCACTTCTGCTTGAAGGCTGCCAGATGGTTGTTAACCTGTGAGCTCAGCAGACCCTAAACACATGGGTCATAATGGCTCATTTGCACTGGGCCCATTAGCTCCTTCTCAACTGGACAATGTAGTATTGTATCTATTACATTTTTCTCTCTATTTTCCTCCTGTGAAATGGGCTTAAAAGTCTGCAAGATACACTGCACCGTGTCTCTGCGTCGCTTGCCGGGCTACGTCGTCAGACGAACGTGGAAATAAATGGAAATCCCGGCGAGTGATGATTGCCCTGTCAGGACAAGTTGTCGGAAGTGGCTTCGCTCTGCGCCGGCCTCTTGTTATGCAAATCGGGCGCACGCCGAGCCGCTCCCCCGCTCTATTGACCTGCGATTACAAATTTAAATCGTCAACTCAAACATTTCGCATTTCAACCCTCGGAATTCCTCGCTCGCTCAGTGTCGTTTTCTGGGTTTCCTCGCTAGTTTTCAATATTCTAGTGAGTGGTCGAACTTACTATTTATATTTTAATGTAATTTTTAAATTACAGATTGGGCCAAAAATCATACAACCCAGTTCCTCGAAAATTCAATAACAAATCGAAAGAACTTTTATTTTGATTTGAAACACATACAAAAACATCCGAAATTGCAATAAATATTTAAAATGCCCCATCTTTCTCGGCTACAGCGCTCTATACGATTAAGTATTGTTTATTTATTTTTATTTTATTTATAACTTACAAAAAAATATACAAGGACATGCATACTGTTGTACATGAAGAATCAATAAAAACAAAAATTAATATAAATATGCTAGTTTATTCAAAATGAGGCGAAATCGCACAACCAACTACACCTAGAAGGTCTTTATCTGGCTGTGCTGTGTTGTATGTACTAACTGTGTGTTTGTTGACTCGCAAACTGACGCATTTGATTAAAATTTTCAAAGGTTTTTTAAATCTAACAAATGTGATTTTTACGCAAATTAAAAGTAGAAAAAAACATATGTGTTCAATTAATATAAAAAAATATATACTTTATATTTAAATTATATTCGATAAAATTAATTATATTTCGCCACATTCTCCTTTTCAGTGAATTCTTTCACAGGTCGCCTTTTTGTTGACTTGTTTGACACCGGTACTACCGGAAGTTTGGTTTTAAATCAAGTTTAAACTTCGCAGTAAGAGTTTGTCCGAAAGCAACGATAAGTCGGTGTACGCTGAGCATTTTTAAACTTTGATCTTTTAACACATAAACCGTCACAGAGAACAAACCGCGTGGACTGGCGAGTTCATTTCGATGCCTCGCCATTTTAGTTAAAATAGAGAATTTATTATTATTATTAATGTTGTAATTATATTTAAATTTTAAAAAATCTCTTCATTCGTTAGAAAAGGCGAGCTTATTGCCTACAGGCCGTATTTTATTAAAAAAAAATATTTCAAAATGACTTCTTGACGACATAGGTCGTTCAAGGACAGAGAATGAAATTCTTCAAGTCATATCTTTAAAAAATATATATATTTCTGCATAACTTTACTATTATACTATATATAATGCAAAAGAATAATTCTATAATATATTTAGATCGTTATATTTATATATTTGTGTATGTATGTATATGTATGTGTGTATGTGTATACGTATCTATATGAGTACCTACGTCAGTTAGGCTTCTCCAGCTAAGTCAGAAAATAAGTCGTATGCCCAGATACAGCTATATTTGTCCTAGTTGGGTATGCGCTGAGCATGGTCATGTGAATGTGGGCCGTTGTTCCTTCGCACCATTACTTGGTATGACCATTTTTATGTGTTTTTAACCTATACACAGGCTACACATTTTATCCATTAGGTTTCTTTTCCGCGTACGTCAACGCCACAGAAGACCCACCCAGCAAAACTATCATTAATAAACGCGTCTGTTTCCATCGACGGTACTTCTATTTCCTTGCGCGAGACGAGGAGGCAATCTTAAGAATAACGCTACAGCCCGCCGAGCGCAAGTGTAGCTGAAAGTTTTCCCAGTGATAAGGGTAGCGGCACTTGTCCGCTTGTCCAGCGGCTGTCACTTACAAAAGGAGGACAAAAACGGACGCACCATTGTCTGAGCTTTGAGTCGGGTAACAAACTGCGACTTAAGTAAGTGAGTAAACCGACGTCTACTCCGGACTTGCCTCTGTCATATTTTATGACCGCATTTCGTCACTAAGCTTGCGTAATTTCAGAACGCCATGTTCAGTCACAAACACGGCTCGATAAACATGACCATTCCCAAGGAACTTTAAAGAGGCTGACTTGGACAAGCCCATAGATTACTTGATTTGCATCTGTATTGCTAACGAAAAAATCTGAATATCATAAAATTAAACATAAATAAATTAATAGTAAAAACACATTTTTAAAAACAAGCATTTATTAAAATGCTCTATCCCGAGACAACCTCGGGTGCAGCAGCCATATCATAGTGGAACTTAGAACAGGCTATCATAATTGAATGCTATACAGAATTTCGTGCTTGTGCTGTTGACCGTTGAAGAGTCCCCTCGTTGGAAGCCAAACCTGGGTGCAGCAGCCCTATCGCGGTGAAACTTAGAACAAGCTATCATAATTCAACGCGTATACAACATTTCGTTTCTGTGCAGTTGACCGTTGAGGTGTCCCCTCGTCGGGAGCCAACCCTGGGTGCAGCGCAGCAGCCATGTCATAATGAAATTTAGAACGGACTATCATAATTGAATGCGTATACAAAATTGTGTATCTGTGCTTTAGACCGTGGATTAGTAGCCTCGCCGGATCATACTCACCATATAAATGCATTTTCATCGGAACTGAACCAACTTGTAAAATTTCAACTTCATAGAATAGGAGTAAGTGGTTCTAATTCAGCTTGCAAGATTCGGCTTAAACAAATATACTAATATACATTGCAAGGTAAATAAAAGCTTATAAAAACGATTTCCCTTGGTAACCAAGGACATATAAAAAGAACTTTTATATCTTCCAACTTGGTTTATCATGTCGATTCTCGAGCAATGCCCCGATGCACAAAAATTTCCAATAATCAATAACATATTTATCAAAAAAAAAGTCAAGTAAAAAAAATAATTTACCCGTTTGGTTACCCTTTAATAGGTTTTTTATTGAAATATTTGTAGATATTTTTTAATTGGAAAAAAATATTTTTATATATTAAATATTTTTATATATTAATAGAGAGCTTTAAATATTTTCTGATGTCAGTGTATTTCTGTATACATAAAAAGAGTGCTTTAGGTATTTTTTATATCAATATTATTGAAACCAATAAAATATTACAACAAACGATTAAAAACTATTTAATATTTCTGAAAATGGTTTTTTTTTATATTCAGAAAGGGTTTTTTTATAAAAAAGTACACATCATATATGTGACGGCTAAAATAATTTTTGTGAAGTAAAATAAGTGAGTTTTAATCAAAATGGCATCCTTCAAGGGGTGAATCAGTACGAGCAGGTTAGCAACTTTAGATAAAAAAAAATGGAAAATCAAATAAACAAAATATGTTTTTAAATATTTTTTGTTATTTGAAAATTTGAAGAACACTGATAAAAGTTTGACAAGCGGTTGAGCGCGCTGCGCCCTCTAGAGGTAGGTGAAATATAGCTAATGAACAATATTAACGATAGTTTACCTACCGCTAGATTGTGCTCAGCGCTTTTTATACTAAATTTCAAGAACAAATTTTGAAATTGAAAAAAATATATTTTTTTTGATCAAAAGTAGTTTTTTTTGCTTGTACTGATTCACCCCCTTTAATGATGCCGGCTTATTGAAAACCAACCTGTATAATAAAATATTTTAATATTTAAATTTAGACATTTAAAAATAAACGTTGTTTAGGAGAATAAGGTATTTTAAATATGCAAATTAGTGCCAAGATTTAAAATGTCTTTATTAGTATGGCAACTGACTGGACGTAGGTTGATTTTGAAAAAAAAAGCCTTATTTTCTTTGATTACATCTAACCACTTAAACGCCTGTAACTTACACCATTCACTCCGTAATCCTAATTCGCTTTTTAATTGACTACCTACATAATGTACAGTCACTGTACGCAAATCTACGAGTAGAAACCTATTTATACGACATGGCCTCCAGGTCGACCTATATCAACGTTAACACCTGACTCGCGTCAATCCCATGTTCCCTCGCAAATTGCCACCAATTAATTATTCAGCAACCGCTGCCAAGAGTGGGAATTGAACTTTCGCCGCGATTTTTGCCACTTACATTCAAATTTAATCATTAGATCTTCTAAGGCTATTCAATATTCAGTATACGCCTTACTGAGGTGCGACGCAAACTATCGAAAGGGGGTCGAGTATTAGATTTGAAAAGTAGGTAGAGATACTGAACTTTAGCGAGAGTCGGATAATGAAGTGTTCCAATTGTATTTTTTGGAACGGTTAATATACTCATGGGATTTTTCTACTGATAACTTACTTTCTGTCGTCTGAAATACTGGGCCACAATAAAAGCTCCTTCAATTTTTCCAACGCTATTTTGAATTCCATTATCTTTTCTGAGTCCGTTTCTTAAGAAGGCGGCGGCCTTCTTGAGAAACGGACAAAGAATCGCCGCATTTGGTATTTGTATAGACTCTCATATTTTCCTAGAATAGAGGCAAATAGAGTTGTCAACTACAACGGGCGAACCCGTCACCTCAGGAGGTTTTAACGATTGGTTGTGAGGTGAGCGCAGAAGACTTGGACAAAACAGTCCACCGTCAAGCTCCGTCACATGCCCGTAAAAGGCCAATGCCTTATCCGCGAGATAACCAGGTATGTTACCCAGCGGGCTTACACTCACGCCCTTACTTCCAATTGCGACCAGTTTACTCCGGTCTCTCAACTGGTTACGAGTTCGAGGTCGCTTGCGTGGTCCTCTCCCTTACGAAGCGGTGAAACGGTGGAAACTGAATCTATCGCGGACCACGGCATCCTTTGCCCGGCTGTTCATCCAGGATCGGATAGCAGATGGTCGTTTCAAGAGCAGTCGCCGTAACATCCGCAACCACCCCCGCTCTATAGGAAACAGCACTGCTTCCAGACTCCCCCGACTGTTAGTCAGAGTGCGCAATCGATTGGCTAACGCCGCACGGTGCGCAGACCGCCTAAGAGCGCCAGAAGGTTGACACCTAGGGGAAAATAGCCCTAAGGCCAGAGTTCTACACGGGCTCGTACTTCATACGTGGAGGCCGCCGGATGGGTGTTGACCCGGGAGTGTGACCAACCCTGAACAAAATGGGTCTTCGTGGCCAACTCAGCAAAGGTCCATTAGCTCCTGGAATAGATAACTCAAGGATAGCTCAAGGAATAGAGGCAGTTTTAAAGCATTGTAACCAGCGTGTATTAACTCTAACGTTTGGAACAAAATAAAACAAATGTATTCTGGAATCTGCCGCAAGCTGTAACAAATCCTTATTTTTGTTTAAGCGATTGGTGGCGATATAAAAAAATCGGTTGGGTCACCTTAAAACTTTCCCGGCAAGTAGACACCCCCTTCGCCCCTATCCCCCTTTTCCCTGCCCCCCCCCCCCCCTAGCCACTCCGCTCCAACCTCTACCCTGATACGTTCCCTCCCCGCGCCAACCCACAACCCCCCAACAACATCGACCCCACGCGTCAGTTCCCCCATTAGTATTTTACTAGTATTTTCGTACTATATTTGTAGTCTTTCCGTGGTACTAAAATGCATATTTGTATATACGTATATAAATAGTATTTTCTTAAATAGGGAAGAGTTTAAAAATTATATTGTCACTTGTATATGAGATACTTCAATCAAAATGTTACAATGTGATTTTTTCCTAACAACGCATCCGTGTACCGAATTTCAAGTTTTTAAGTCTAATATTTCGAGATTGAAGTATGATTAGCACGCCTTCTGATTGACCGATTTCAACAATAATCTTTTTAACTCTTTGCCATGACCAATTGATGCCTGCAAGGCAAATTTCAGCTCGATCGGATGAAGCATTTGGGCGCTATCGTGGATGAATACACACACACACACACCCCTCACACACACACACACACCCTCTCTCTTACACACACACACACACACTCACACACAGATACACAGAAGTGCATTCACAATACTTTCCCTTTGTCGGGAAAATAATAATCATATAACGAAATCTTCACTGCCATTTTTCTCTCTTCTCTAGCGAGAGAAAAATGGCGCATTTTTCTCTCGATAGAGTGTGCAGCGGGTGATTGTCCCTAGGAGGACACACCTCGCGTCAAAGCGTAAGTTGTAGGATCATTTGTATGCTCGGGTTGTATAATCAATCGACGGGCAGGTATCGCTCACTTAACGCCTCCCTTGCCGCTAGCCCCCACAAACAGTATCAAATTGGTCCCCCATCCCCATTTATAGGTAAAAATCCATTAAAATCACCTATTTAGTTAATTAATTAAATTCCTGAATTTAATAGTGAAATATTCCTATTTTAGGTTATAAATTAATACCATATTTTTCTAGCCTCCTGGCAATTACGGCCTTCTGTCAAAAACAATAATTTAGTGAAAAAGAAATATGTTATGGAAGCAGTTTTTGATGGAAAAAGCAGGCGAGGTAAAAGAGTGTGAGCACTCCTATTTTTCAAAAGATTTGGACTTTCTGCTCCAGTTTGTTCGGCGAGTAAATCTTATGCGATGGTGAAATCTGGTGAATTCTGGTGAATGGTGAGTTTGCCTATGATTCAATAACCCATGTGTCAATAAAGCTCAAGGACAAACGATGAAGTTATTCGGTCTGTGAACCGTATTTTCACACGTTCAGCTATAAGTAGCATGTTCGCGTGTCAATTCCAGCAAAATATAACCTTCTTTCTTCTGCAGCCATGACCAAAGGTGCTATTTACGATCAAGATTTTCGAAAAGCAGTTATTTTATATAGATAGATAGATAGAAGTAGTTATTTTAAATACCTGAAATTCTTCAGTCTACCTGAAAGTGCTCAGAAAACTCTGTGCCGCTTATATTAAATTCTGCCGCTCTTTGTTATTAAGGAATTGCAAATATATGGGTATATACTATTCCATATCTAACATATTGTTTGTGCAATGCGCAGAAGAAATAATAAACACAACAAATTTCAACAACTGGAGACTTTGACATGGCCAGAGCCGCGGGTACAGTTCGACAGATAATAATAGGATTATATTACTACCGCTACCAAAATCTTTTATTTCACAATTGATTATACATGGTATTAGGTTGCTCAACTCCGTAGTACGATTTGGCAACCCTTCTGCGCCGGTGAGGAAAGTGGGTCGGGGCTAATAGAATTAGCGGCGAAACTACTAGCGTTTTATTTGGCCATATTTAAAACCATTGATAATATTTTTTTTGCAAAGGACTGATTGATTATAAAAACCTAATAATTTAACCAATGATAACAGTAATAACATTGCATTATTAGTGTCATCAATCCTATTTTTTAATATATAGGATGTTTACATCACAGAAACAATACGAAGAGACGGAATGCCATCTATTTGTCTATCTAACATTAAAGTGTGTAATTATTACATATTGAAACCTGTATACAAAGTTTAAAAATGACATCTTTATGTAAATAACGTAAAAATAATAAGAGGTACGATTTAAAAATTCCTTTGTAAATTATAATATAATTTTATGCGGTATAGGCGTGTTTAGAGGGCCATCTACGATGCGCCGCGATACACATTGAACATAACAAGAGAATATTCATATTTTTTTGGGAATATGAGCGCGTGCCACCTACACGTTGCATTTCTAAGTAGGTAAAATAGTAGTTGCCAAATCGTAGTACAACGCTAAGCAATCTATTTACTGATTATCTATTCGCTATTCTATTCGCAATCTTTTCGCTATATATTCACTGATTTCTCCAAAGACTCAGTCATTATAAAAATAATAAAATCAATTTGCCGGGTGAAGTTTGTAACAACCGACGTTTCGGCGATGTCGGGTGCTACAATATTCATGCGGTAAATTCGTATTTATCCTATTTATAATGTCCTTCGATTCCAAGGACTAATCATTCTCCAAAATCCCTCATTCCAGGCCGCCAAATTCTTGTGCGTTCCAATTTACTCCGGTTCCGCTATAATTGCGTACGTGTCCGGGTAATTGTGTTGTGTTATTAACTGTGATAGGTCTATCGACCCGAGTATCTAATGAGTCAATGGAGATTATCCACGCAGACAAGAGCGAATCAGAGCATAAATTTCCCTCCGTGCGAGATGGATGGCGAGGGCGTCCGTCGCCCGCACCACTACACGGCCACCCCTGCGACGTACGATAATTTCGTTATCCCATATATCGTACGTGCATACGTACGAGCGGGCGTGTACACTTGTATCCTTGGGGTTCGATTAAGCTTGCGGTCTTTGGAGCGGGACAACGAATGACCTAATTCGGATATTTACCCTAGGTTATCGCGCCATTTACTCCCAGAGAATTTCGCCTTCCTAATTTCGCACATTCGATCTAACACAGTCGAGTCCCTGTACTCCAACATCCCTAGTTGCTAATTAAAGGGAATTCATCGGTTACTATACACAAGCCAATTACAGGAACAATAGGCATGTATTCAACGCAACAGTATAGGTGCGGCGAAAAATTCGCACGAGTATGCGAATTTTTCACGTGCATGTAATGGTACCATCGAGCTTGATCATGATTACAGAGATAGGAGGTGGTCATTGGGACTCCTGGCCCAGAGATAGGAGGTGGTCAATGCCTAACAATTCTTCTTCTTCTTCGAGTTCCACTCCTATCGGAGGTTGGACAACATCATAACTATCTTCACTTTAAAGGCTGCTGCTCTGAACAGCGAGGTGGTACTGCAGCCCAACAAGTCCCGAAGGTTCCATAGCCACGAATGCCGCCTCCTGCCGGCGCTTCTCTTCCCAGCGATCTAGACTTAGATAATGAGCTGAAGCAATTTGTATTTCTCTAACAATAATCTCATCAATTTCGGGCTGGTTTGACAAGTTCATGGGTGTCATGTGACTAAGGGGTAAAGATGTTTTGTTTAATATTTTTTTAATAGATTAATTTAATCACTTATTTACCTACCACATAACGATATGAGAAACAAATAAATAAATTTGTTCTTTTACATAGAATATTCTAGACGAAAAATTGAGTTTGATTTTGGAGGTACTTTGGTGACTTTGGAGATTTTGATATGCGCTCTACCTACCAATTATATAGCTGCAATGCCACCTGGAAATATCCATTTATTATACATGCTGCGAAGAGCATGCCGAATCTGTCTTCTCTTTATAACACACAATTTATATATTTACTGCCTCTCTCGGTTACAACTACGCTTCTCTTATTACAATTCGTAGTTTTTCTGATTTTCGTAGTATTTTTTAAAAGAATAACTTAGAATCATAAATGTAATCTAGATAATATGATTTTCTTTCTTAGGCCAATAATCGTATAATATAATTTTGGCTAAGATCTGTTAGGTGAAAAATATAGAACTTTGCCCTATGAATGGCAAAAACGTGCTTTACTTTATTATATAGGATCTGTTAATAACGCGTCGGTATTGTGATTTATGAATTGGAAGGGATGGGAGGTGTTTCCTTGATAAAGGAGGCAAAGGGAGAATGAAGCTGGAAATTTTCAGTAAGACTTTGAACGGAAACATTGTCAAAAGTAGGCAGCAGTAAATTCATTTAGTGTTCCTCTTCTGAGAGAAAAACGGAAAGTTTTCAGGAAGGGTTTGAATAAGCGGATTGGGAATGGAGTTGTAAATAGGAAGCTGTGATTTAAAAAACAATGTGGAAGCAACAGGTACGGAACTTTAACAATACTGAATCCTAATTTCATGATGAATGTAATTTATGATCTGCTAACTATGCAGATGCAGGGGGGGAGGGGGAGTAACCGGTCGGGTGAGTGGGTCGAGGAATCAGGATAGTTGGTCTTTTAGGGATTGATGTGAGTGCGCGTTATGTGTGTGTGGGATTCATAGATTTATTTAAAGATTTTTTCCCCCTTTTACATTTTTTTCGATAAAATGAGTTTATTATTTATGATACCGTGCGAGTCGCCTTGTGCCATTACAGCCTTCCCTCGGAGCGGCAAAAATCGAAAAATCACGTTCCGTAGTTTTTTCATTGATATATCGACTTGGAAGTGGGTGGGTACATATGTATTATGTCGTCGTGTTTGCTATGGGCCCTATAACAGGTTGAACCTTAAAGGTAGTTACGTGATTCCTATTTCACCAGTATATCGTGTTTCGTTTATTTTACATTCCAGGTATTGTGAACCCGCATTTTTTTTCCAGATGAAGATGGCAATATCAGTTGTGCCCCTCAGACGATTAAGGCCATTTCTAGATGAAAGTCTCTCTGTGTATATCTCTGGCAGTATATCTGTGTATATTCCTCCGAAATAGCACTGAAACGCTTCATCCGATTGAGCTGAAATTTTATATACAGGCATAATTTGAACATGGCAAGATTAAAAACCTTGTGGAAACAATCGGTCCGCCAGGAGCCGTACTACAAATATTTAAATATAGAAGTATTGGACTTAGAGATTGTGAGAGAGACATTGCTTATAATATTTAATTTTCGCTATACATTTAAATTAAATATTAACTCCATCTATTGGCGCTTGGCACAACCCCATCCTTAGCCGGAAAACCAACCACGACGCGCCCGAGGTCATCATTTATTTAATTTATGAAATACCCCGACCATTTCATTTATGAAATTATTAATATTCCGATGAAATCCTTGAAGTCCTTGAAATATTCAGATGAAATCCTTGAAGTCCTTGTCTACTTGCCGGGAAAGTCGTAGGGTGACACAACCGCTTTTTCGCCTTTTCACGAGAGTATTTTTTCCAGCGATGTTTCCTCAACGATATATTGAGTTATTACTTCATAGCATCGTACAATTTGCGTTGGGATTCCTTCATCCGCCGCTGCCAAATTATGAAGGAAGTCACCTGGCGCGGAAAATCGGGTTATAAATAAAATTTGAACAAAGCGCCGTCGTCGTCGCCACGGGCGGGGAGCAGCCGAGGACGCGCGGGGAGAGAAGGGGGGGGGGGGGCGGCGCGCGCGGCGGAGGTAGCATTGAATTGAAAAGAAAGGAGACGCGGCAGTTTGTCACGTATTTCACCGCTACGTGATCCTAATATTGAAAGTCGCCGCACGTGAATTTGCGCGCGGCGCTTTTCCATATTTTCAGGAGCGTCCTCCCTCGCCATCACATTTTCCATGCGAACGTCCTTGTCCTGGGCGCGTAACGACAAGTGCGACTGATCAGCCGCGCTACGTTTTATTGTTTCACATCTTCAACATTACTTTCCATTACATTACGTAATATGAGTTTCTTCAGCCTTTGCTATGTGTATTCATTCGTAGTGATATTACAGGGTGTCCATAAAAGAATGTCCCAGTTATAAATTAACCATAGTGGGGGAAGAATTGGACTATATATTGGATGTGTAGCGTATAACTAAGGGTGCACAAATTTAATATTTGTAAGAAAAAGTAGGTTAGTTTACGTTCAATTTGATGTATGATTTGTTGTAAGTAGTCTAAATGAAACTGATATAATATACTATTTAAACTGGGACATTCTTTTAAGAACATCCTGTAGAATCACCGTTCTACGAAGCATGCCAAAAGCAAATACATATTGCTATTCAATAAGCAATAGTATTTATTTTATCGAATATAATAAAAATAAGAGTTAGTTTAAATTCAACAAGAGAACTTTGAGCAATTCTGTACACAACATTGAAGAAAAAAATGTTTTTAAGCAGTATATATTTTAAAACAATATGTTTTTATATATTACAACTTTGTCAACGAGGACATACATTTTTAGGCCTCTTGTCTATACACGTTTTTTTTGCCAAGGAGAATATACGCAAATTTACCGTGTCTGGGCGCGGTCGTTAGTGTTGTATGAATCATTATGAAAGGCGGAAAAATCGGACGGAGCCGCCGCCATGTCTATGGCCAAGCTTCCACAGTGATCCATACAACATATTTGACGATCGTGCTTAAACAAGGCGAATTAACCCTAGATTCTCACGGCAAAAAAAACGCGTAAGGATAAGATGCCTTTTCGAATATTCTTAGGTATTAAATTACCAAATGGTCCTGTGTCCCTCCACTGCTGGATTTAGGGCTTTCCCAAAGACTACCACGCTAACCTGTCCTTCATCATCCTCATCCAGATGCTTCCCGCTATATTTCTCAAGTCGTCAGTCGTCATTTTAACTTTCTTATATTTTGAGCTATATCAGTCACTTTAGTTCTTGGGCGAATTTCAACGTTCCGGATTATAACCCGTAAAGAGATTCCGAGCATAGCTCTTTCCCTAACTCGCTAAATGACTAAATTTGTGGATGAACCCCACACTACTAGTACAAGTTTCCGCACCGTAATTCATCACAGGCAAGTCACTGATTGTATACCTTTATCTTCAGGCATTGTGGTATACTATTTAAAGATGCGGTGGAGTTTTCCATTCCCTGGCAATTTCATTCGTATTCGTCTGTCAGCGTCTTTGGCGAAGTTTAGCCTACCGAGCTGGATGGTCTGCCCAAGGTAGATGTATTTCTCAGCAACTTCGAGGGTCACCAAAAGATCACCGGTGTCGAGTCAACATAGCTAGTGCCGCTTAGGGTATTTAGTTATTGCCGCGCCGAAATTCATTTATGTAAAATGTAACGAAAATTAAAGAAATGTTTGTTTTCATTTACTATAACAAAAAAAAACAACAAATAAAAAACCGACTTCATTTTTTTTATATAAGCGGAGCAGCCAAGTCATGGTGAAACATAAAACGGGCTATCATAATTTAAAGCGTATACAAAATTTGGTGTTTGTTCTGTTGACCGTTGAGGAGTTCCTTCGTTGGAAGCAAACCCTGAGTGCCGCAGTCCTGTCTTGGGGAAATTTAGAACGGACTGTCGTAATTGATTGCATGTATAACAGTTCGTGTCTGTGCTGTTGACAGTTGAGAAGTTCCCCCGTCGGTAGCTAACCCTGAGTGTAGCAGCCATGTCATGATAAAACTTAGGACGGTCTATCATAACTGAATGCGTATACATGTCTATCCTGTTGACCGTTGAGGAGTCTCCTCGTCGGGAGCCAAGCCTGACTGTAGAATCAGGTCATCCTTACCATAAAACAATGCATTGTTATCGGAACTGAACCAACATATAAATTCTCAACTTCATATGATAATATTTGAGGATTTTCCTTAATTCCCCATGGACCCCATCATCAGAACAGGATTTTTATATAAATGGGACCAATCTGAAAGAATATCCTTTCAAATAAAAAAGAATTTTTCAAATTGGTTTATATATGACGGAGTTCTGAGGTAACCAACATTAAAAAAAAAAGATACAACCGAATGGATGGCCTCCTCCTTTTTTTAAAGTCCGTTAAAAAATTAGACAAGTTTAGATTTTTTTTTTGGATAGTTTTAGAAAAATTAGATAAGTTTAGAAAGTTTTGAGACGTGAAAATGACTCCGTTGGGCATCAGTATTAGGTAGATCATTCCGGGCATTTTAGTGTTAATCCGATGGTTTTAACCTTGTATTTTACATGGCATAGCCGGGCCTAATTTCTCACATTCATGCAAGAGCGACTCCTTTACGGTGGTAACGAAACGACCGCAATATTAATTATGATAACTCAGCTGCAAACGAGAAGCCTTGAGGCTCTTTAGTTGCTGTGTACTTATATTTCAATTTCAATTTATTTCTGCTCCAGTAGGTAGGCTTTCCTACACTTGGATGCGTCTTTGTCTCTAAAATTTTATAGATATTTTAATTTATAGATACATACAAAATGTGTTATAGTGTCCTTTCAGCAAAACTTCATGTTATGTAACCGTATTAGCGTTATATTCATTAAACTCAATTTACGTAGTTATGCTACGAGCAATGTAAGGAGGCACTGCTAAATATTACATTGTGCCTGGAAAACGTTTAATTTGATTGGGACAATTATTCTATTTCGCAAGCATTTAAATATAAGTAAATATTTGAAAAGAAAATAAAAACTCATTTCCCTCGTATTAGATTTATTGAAAGACTTTTTATAAACTTCATCATGGATGGAACACCTGACTATTATAAATAAGAATAAGAATACATTTATTTTCGAAAGTAATATTCAAAATGGTAATTTACAAAATCTGTCTAACTAGGCCGAAGCCCGTACCTAGGTGAACTCTACTAGGTTACTTGTAAGTTTTATATTGTGCGCCCACTTATCAAAGTATACTGAGTAAAAGAGAAAATGAAATAAAATAAATCTAATAACTCTAATAAATATGTAGTATGTATTTCAAAAGTTATTTTAATGATATTTTATGTAACTACTTCATAATCATTTAATACCTATTTCATAATCATGTTAAAATAAAAGTGATAAAGGAAAATCAATATATAACCAGTAAAAATATTAAAATAATAATTTGCAATGATAATCAGTAAATAGAGAAAATATGCATAGAGGTAATAATTTAAAAAATGAAAAAGCTAAGTAATAAGAAGTAGTAATTAAAATAGTCAGGTTGCTAGTCAATAAATAATACAGAAAAAAAAGATAATAATAATCCTAGAAGCAACAAATAAAAAGAGAAGATTTAGTTGTCAGGTTAAGTATGAGGAGGCGTTTAATGGAGAATAACGGCGATGAGTACCTCAATCTCATTTCTTCCAAATTCCAAACGGTAGTAAAAAAATTGCTAAAAACATCAATTTGGTAAAATTCTACGGAGAGATACATATAGATAATTTAAAAAATCGCATCGGTAATCAGTTCCATGTAATACGAAGGTATGTATTAATTATACAGTTGGGAAAAAGCTAGTAAGAGGATAATACCAGTTAGCTAGCAGAACAGCAATATTTAAAATGTTATATTAGCATTTCTTGATACAAACATATTTGCTCAGGTATACGATGCGGCAGTGGCTGTGGGTTAATTTGATCCTCCTGCACGGTTTATATTAATGTTTTACTGAATATCATAGCCCTTTTGCTGTAAGTTCTATTGGTCC
>OX155952.1:13680866-13956447 GCA_944548615.1 Micropterix aruncella | reverse complement strand
TTTAGTGATTTGGGCAACTGTTTGCTATTTACAAAAGTCGTAATAAATTGTATGAACTGTATAACGAAAAAAATTATAATCATAGTGCGACGTTTAAGAACTATGTAAATAATTATTCCAAAATATTCAAACGAGCCTGTTCCACTGCGAAGTCAATTTATTTGAAGAATAAGATCAAAAAACTCTACAAAAAAAATTAAAGCTACATGGAATATTATTAATAATGAAACAAAATGGGTTATAGCTCGCACAAGGGACTTTCATTTAAAGATAAATAATTTAGACATTAAAGCGGATATGGAAGTTGCGACTGAGTTTGAGGCGATTTTTTACGAATATACCGTTAATAACGACTAACGCCCTCAAGTCGTCTTCCATTTCAGCTGAGATGCTACTTAAAGAAAGCGTTTTCGCATGTGAAAGCAAAATTGTATAAAAAAGCATAATATACAATATCTGATTATGTAAATGACAAAACGGCTTGGGGAGTAAGGCTTGGAGCGCATCATAAGAACATAAATTAAATATAATATTTAATCGTGTCTATATGAATAAAGAACATTTTGATTTTGATTTTGATTTTCACTAATAATCATATTAATAAAAAAATATATATAATTAAAATTAAAATTAAATTGAACACGGCCGATATGAGCATATATATAGCATATATATATATATATATATGTATATATATATAATATATACTATATATATATATATATATATATATATATATATATATATATATATATATATATATATAATATATATATATATATAGTATATATATATATATATATATATATATATATATATATATATATATATATATATATATATATACTATATATATTATATATATAATATATATATATATATATATATATATATATATATATATATATATATATATATATACATATATATTATATATATAGTATATATATATATATATATATACACTTTAGGGTTTTTGGTTAGTAAAAGCGATAGAGTTGAGTAGAGTTGAGTACCTTAGCCGAACGTTTCGGAGCCCGTGGCTCCTTCCTCAGCGGCGAGAATACTGGCATCCGCTTGCTGTCACCAACGGCTACCCGCTTTTCTTCTGTGGTACCTACTGGGAGAATGGTGATTTGGCGGGATGATAATGTGAATTTAAATTAAAATGGTTTAATTTTGAATTAAAAAAAATATATTTATTTTTTAAAATTTTATTAAAAAAATATATATAAAAAATAGTTATAGTGCATGTGTGTTAAAAGTGTTTGAACTACATATGTGTGGGGAGGTGAGTGTGTGTGAGTATGTGTTTTGGATTTTGTGGGTGTGTGTGTGTGTGTATGCGATGAATATGTTAATTTCGTTTTGATATGTGTTAATAATGGAACACTCAGTGTTGGACGTTTAGTCCGCACCCCTGGCAAGCTCCTAGTACCCATATATGTCCCAAGTTCCCACGTTTTAAGTTTTATTTCCGGTGTATTTTCCGGGAATGCCCTAATAACTTTCACAGTGAAACACTCATCGAAGCTTTTTCCATGCGATCGCGCGTGGGTGGAGATTGGAAGATTTGATACGCCTGCTTTGGCAGAGGAGGCGTATCATATCATTATCATCCCGCCAAATCACCATTCTCCCAGTACCACAGAATAATCACTAACTAATGATCACAATAGGAAATAAAACACATAAAATAAATAATCGTGAATAAAATGAAAATAAAATTAAATGTCAAATAATATCAAACAATAGTCACCAAAATTAATGAATAAGTAATAGTAATTACCAAAATTAATTAATAATAACTAGCGCTAATACCCTTCTCCCTATATACATCAGATATCGGTGAAATCGAAGACTATCGCGTTTTTGTGACATTATAAACAGGTTTTAAAAAACAAATTTATGCGTGAATTTTGTAGCTCTTGATGTTTCAGCGCCGTCAATTCGTTTTCCGTCGACACTGCCACTGCGCAGATTATAATGATGGTGGTGGGACGGCGGTTTCGAAGCGCGAATGTTAAAAAACCGACGTACACACAACACTCAATGCATCCTGTGCTACTCGTCCCTGCGATCGATGATAGGCATTGAGAATATTTTAAGAAGAGGATTCCACGTAGTAGAGAGTTTAAAACCATCATCTCTATTGAAGTTTCATCTTATTTCAATGGCGTCCGGATCGTGCGGGGAAAATAAATTTGTTGTTTAGATAGCACAATGGAATTTCGGAACTGCATCTAGTTTGCTAGGAAATTAAAGTTTTGGGTAAGCAAAGCTGCGTCAAAAAATAAAGAAAGTTCAATGAATCGACACGCTAATACCTATTAGGATAGAGGGTATTACCATAAAAATCATAATCCGTTCAATCAGTTTTCTTTATAATACGGACGTGGAGAATCCTTTTCAACTGCAATACTAAAAGCACAATGTAACTATGTCTCGCAGCTTCACATATATATTTTACTTCGATCATATTTCCAGGCGAGGGAGCAATATTCTCGTAAAACTTTTCATTATCGAAACGTTAAAGCAAAGGAATATGGCTCTGTTCTCTTGAGACTAACTTCGTGGAGACAACAATGATCTTTACTAATATTGATGCATCTATACTAATATTACAAACAAGTAATGTTTGTAAGTTGGTATGTAGGAGGTAATCTCCGAAACTACTCATCCGATTTAAGGAATTCTTTAACTAATCTAAAGCTACATTATTAAAAAGTGCCATAGGCTATATTTTATTGTCATAAATATTGGTTTTCAATACGAAATCAGGATACTTAGTAATTATTGTATATTTAATGTGAGTTGTTTATCGGCGATATACTATATATTTAGTGTGAGTTGTGTATCGGCGTGCGCTGACGAAACGGTTTGATATATTATATGAATATAATGTCAAGCAAAAACGTCGGCCTTAAAGAGATCTATTAAAAAGTCTGAGCTTGCATATATTCACCTTTTATATTTGAAGTACAAAAACTGCCTTGATTTATTAAGAAAAAAAATAGGCAATGTTATGTGGAAGATATTAGCAATAAAATATGAATCACCACGAGTGTTAAATGGAGATAAAATTAGGCATATACTGTAAGTTTTTACTTCGTGTAGTTTAAGAGATATCATGAAATTAGTAACGCGTGCAAGCACCTCGAAAACTCTAGCGGCGGCGCGGCGGCGGCTGGCCCAGCAAGGTCAGCGTTCAGCGGAAAGCGGCATGAGACGAGGGACCAGACATGTACCTACGTCAACGAGATAGGTAGCGAGCAATCTGAGAGGGACGTCTTAAATGATTGCACTATATATCTAAAGGTAGCGTCTCAAAAGGCAAATTAACACCACCCTACTTAACGATTCGAAACTCTGCGCGAAGCGAAGCCGCGGGCAACAGCTAGTGTACAATAAAGCGCCAAAAATATATAAATATACAGTGCTCATATCAGTACATAGTGCCCTCGCCTATAAACGCCGTTGTTCCTCCCCGGATTAGGTTACTAATGTCATTAACAAGATCATTAGAACCAGCGCCAAAGTCGTAACCGAGACGATTGCACCCCTCGGTCTTCCGCGTTATGCTAGGCAATTTTATTTAATTGCGTCTATATTAGGGCGGTATTATCTGACAATCTCGAAAGCGTGGGCCATAATCACTTTAAAGTAGTTAATTGAACTATGGTTCAATAACTGTAATAATGAGTTGAGTGCGCAGCAAAGTTTTAGTTTCTCCTCATCGATCGTTTACACCTGTCATGTGGTAGTCGCAGAACTGCATTCAAGTCGTTACTTCTATTTTAATATTTCACTCTAGCATTCTTTTTCGTAACTCTAGTATTATTTTTCAGTTATTACAAATAATATAGCGTCTGTAGCGTGTATCTTCAGCGCGGTCAATACTTGGATGAGTGACCACCTGAGTGTTGACCACGTGATTCTGCAGTAAATGTGAACAGACGATGTTGCCGCTAGGCAACAACGTGGATTCCACACAAAACACAAAGTTTATAGGTAAAAAAATATTGACATAATTGACCACCAAAATAGTCGATTATTAAAGAGGTGCGTGAAAAGCTGATTATCAGATCGGATTGAATTACCACCCCCCGCATTTCCATATTACCATACAAGCATTCACAAGCACATATGCACTACAGATCCACACACATTCACACATACACGCACACACACATACAAATACACACACACGCACACATATACGCTCTCCATCACATAAACACACCAACACCAATACACTCGCACATAGCGATTTTAACTGTTAGTTTTAAATTCTTTTGGTCTTCTTTGTATTGTATTGTTTAGCATATTTTGTAATCCTTATTCGCAAATAATTAAAACATCATTGGCTTTACTACCGTTATATATTATGCATTTTTCTATTTCTTGATTGTTGATCGATAGTTTGATCCTTATTAAATGTAGTTTCTGTAGAACGCTTTGGATGCTTTCTATTTTTCTAGTTTTCATATATTTTTGTTATTGAATTGCTGATTCTCTATGTTTTCTCATTGTTTCTGTTGTTTTTTTATTTTTCTAGTTTTTATGTCTTTGTTATTTTTTAATTTCTATGTTTTTTTTTAATTATTAGTTTTTTATAGACTTTTTTATAATTTTATGAGTAATTTGAAATGTAATTTTATTTTTAGAAATACCAATTTTATTTGATATGTAATTTCTATACCCAGATCGGGTTTTTTGAAAATAAAACTATTCTTATTCTTATTCTTATTCTGCTTACATGTTATTTTTTTATTTTGTATGTTTTTAAGAAAAATAAATTTAAAAGAAAATGCATGAAAATGTGACATTGTACATTTAACAACGTCTCCCATCGTAATATATCTGCTAAACTCAAAAAAGCTGGAATTCGCAATGTGTCCAAAAAATGCTCATTAGTTACTTTACTGGCAGGATTCAGAAGACTACACTAGAAGAGACGTTAAGTTATCCAGCTACGATTAAACTTGACGTACCACAAGGAAGCGTACACGGTCCATTGCTGTTTATGCTATATATCAAAAACTTACATACCTATCGTTGACTTTGAATGGTTAAAAGCTTTGATGTTATGATACCACTAGCCTATGGAAATCGTACCATACAAGGTACATTGTTTCGCATCACATGGGATAGTTCTGGTTTCTTTATATGTTGTATGTGATTAAGAAGTAGTTACAAATACAATTTTACCACCTCGGAAACCCTCCGGATCATTGTTAAACTCTTGAAAAACCATAAAATTTTCGACACCCTTTTTCATTTTTGTTTTTTTTTACCACCAAGGACATTTGTTACGGAAGGAATCCCGACGAACAATTTTTAAGTAGACTAAATTTGCAACAAAAAAAAACAATTTGGTTACGTTAGACCAAATAGTTTCTAAAATACAGATATTCAAATGTTAACAAAATTTCCTAAACATAAAATTTTAGAGTATAGAGGTGTCTGTTAAACATTGTTTTCTACTGACGGAGTATTTTGTTTTTACCCTTATGTATGTATAAGTTATCTAATATTTATAATAACACAAAAAAAAGAACAAAAAACCGGGGTCATCGGTTTTATATCAAACCACAATACATTTCGGCTTTGCCGAAATCTAACAATAATAACCCTAGTTTTAATCGACTAATCGTTCGAGCGTGAGCGCCGCGTTAATTAGTATCAGTTAGTTGTTCACCTCTATTCGAGTTACTTGTATACATTTCAAAAAATTACGACGAGTTCAGTTCGAAAGTGAAATAATCATAATATGATGGAGAGTGCAGGAGAGTCCTTGAGTTTTTCTTGCTTCGTAAGCAATGAGAGTTTGGCTGAAGGTGAAGTGATTTTGGTAAATCAGAGAGGTGTGGAAACCCTGCTTGCGTGTAGTATATTATATTAAAAAACCGGGAACATGAACGTTTATTAAAGGAAGTGCGCGAGAAAAATCTCCTCAATCGGGGCTGGATGCGGAGCACTCTAGGCCTTATTCCTCAACTGATGACGAAACCACCAGCTCCTCAACCTCTGCTAAACATGATTTCCTGCAACTGCAAAAAAGGTTGTACTAGCAGTTGTGCCACTCAGCGGCCAATAAACTCAGAGAACAAACCAGAGGACATTGACGAACCATTCATCGATGACCCACCATCAGATGACGATTTCGACTTGCCTGAGCCGGTCAATGAAGAAATACCACCGAAACAAGCTCCTTTAAAAGGTGTGCTGTGGATTTAGAGATCAGCCTGGTCCATCAAAGATGTACAAAAAAAACTAATAATAATACTCCCTTATAGTACTGCATACAATGAGGTGTTTCATAATTTCACTTTAATTTTTTATTATTAATAGGTATGTTTTTTTTTATAAATTATAATGCTTATTCCTTATGTGGTATTTCATTTAACAAACCCTTCTAATATTTTGTTTACTCACCTCGGCAAATTTGAACAGCTGTATCTAAGGAACTATCAGGTCTTAATAGACCAAATTAGTCTCTTTTTGTTGAAAACGTCATGTACTTTAATAACGTATAGTGAATTATGTCGTAAAATGGGTTCATAGTTGACCACATTGACAAAAACTTAAAAACACTTTTTTTTTTTTATTTTGCAAACCTTTGAATACCTAGTTGTATCTTATTAACTATTCGGTTTATCGATATCCAATTACTTTCACTTTGTTGAAAATTTAGTCTTCTAAAAAAGGTTCATAGTAACTTTTGCCGTATCATAGGTTCTTTGGTGGTAAAAATTGGCTGAAACTAAAATACGGTTACATAACATGAAGTTTTGCTGAAAGGAAACTATTATACATTTGTATGTATCTATAAGTACACAGCAACTAAAGAGCCTCAAAACTTCTCGTTTGCAGCTGAGTTATCGTAATTAATATTGCGGTCGTTTCGTTACCACCGTAAAAGAGTCGCTCTTGCATGAATGTAAGAAATTAGGCCCGGCTAAGCCATGTAAAATACAGGGTTGAAACCATCGGATTAACACTAAAATGACCGATATTATCCGCCTAATACGGATGCCCAACGGAGTCATATTCACTTCTCAATATTTTGTAGATTTCTAAACTTATCAAATTTTTTAACCGACTTCAATAAAAGGAGGAGGTTATCAATTCGGTTGTATTATATTTTTATTTTTTAACTTTTGTTTTCTAAGAACTCCGTGATTTATGAAACAATTTGTAAAATTCTTTTTTAATTTGAAGGGATCACATTTCCAGATTGGTCAAATTTTTTATCAAAATCCTATTCTGATATTGGTATCCATGAGGAATTGAGGAAACTCCTCAAATATTATCATATAAAGTTTGAAAGTCTAAAAATTTTATGGTTTTTCAAGTATTTAACAATGACTCGGAGGGTTTCCGAGGTAATTTGACATAAACAGTTTATCATATATAACGTTTTAAAAAATCAGAACTACCTTATTTGTTACAGAGGTAAAATGTACCAATTCCATGGACTATACGATTTTCTATTTATAGACTATAGGTAGATCATGGCAAGAGGCATTTACTAAAGCTAAACGCGGTCTTTTCCGGGTAAAGCAATGGTTTGATCATAACATATTTTAAATATTATTATTTATTGTTTATTCCGTAGCCGGCGATTGGGGAGGGGGTCGCCCTCGCAGCCAATGCGCTGCTGTCGGTGCCGCTGTATCTCGTACTCCCATTCACGATTGGCTTCCATTCTTGGCGATTTTTTGCCACGTCTCGAGCATCGATAATCGTTGATTCTTAAGGTCGTCTTTGATGTTATTTAGCCAGGTTTTCTTCGGTGCCGATCGCTGAATTCTCCATTTTGTCGGACTTTGAATCTATATATAACAATTTTACATTATGTTACATATACCCAGCTAAAAAATAAACTCTTAATAAGAAGCACATAAGCATCGCTCCAGTAAGGTCGATTTTAAACCTTATAAAACCACTTGTGTATGAAATATTATATAAATTAAATAAAATAAAGATTGCACATTGTACCTTATTGACTCGACCCCGTTCACAGAATCAGGCATTTTACGAGTAACCCCTATACAAGCTATTCATTATTTGTAAGGGTGGGGTTGTATTGCATGGAGTCTCCTTACTAACACTATCGTTCCTTTTGTAATATAATCCCGGAGTGACTCATCGCGAAAACTCGCACCGAAAAATAAAAAAAAAGTACTCTGTAGACAGTATGTTTATCGTGTAGAGGATAATGGGGAAAAGGCGCCAAGAGTTTTAGTTTTATGCGAGATATTGTTTCACAATTTCTCCAGGGAATCATGTTACTTCTTTTTGCTACACTACTTTGAGCAAATGTCAGTGTCAATTTACCACTTATGGTAATACAAAATATAAGGTAGGTAGTGAAGTAGAAGATAATTCTAAAAATGGATACATAATAATAATAATAATAATACGTTTCATTTGTACAAAATGGCGAGCTTATTGCCTGCAGGCAATATTTTAGAGCTAACCTATACTACTATTGTAACAATATTATATGCGAGTAGATGCTACATAAGTTACCCATTTTAAAGAGACTAAGAGAAAAAATATAGGATAGAAAGAAATATATATTTAAATCCTTGTTGGCACAGAATGTGCCATACCAAATAATCTTAACACCTATAAGGACGCTAAGGTTTAAAAAGGAAAAGAATGGGAAGGGAATGGGAATTTATGTGGAAGATTTCATATGATCTCTTAGTCTGTTTTTAAAACACGTTATGCTTGGTGCGTTTCTGTCATTTTTCAGTAAAGCATTCCAAAGACGAGCTCCATGCACGGTGAAAGAGAATGAGAAGAAGTCAGTGCTTTGACTAGGGATAGAGAGTAGCAAGTTATCTTTTGATCGCAGTGGGCGTCCATGATCCGATAGTACAGTAAATCTTCCGGTAAGATAATTGGGAGCGACGCCAAGATCTTGAAAAGCATACAAAGAACTCTCATGTCTCTTTTCTCCCGGGTCAACAGCCAGTGAAGTTTCTCTCTGTACTCTGTGATGTGGTGAAATTTTCTGATACCATGGATATAACGAATGTAGACATTTTGGCCGCTCTTGAGACGATCATTAGGCTACCCGATACCGGGTGAACAGCCGAGCAAAGGATGCGGTGGTCCGCGATAGATTCGGTAGACACCGAATCACCGCTACACAAGGAAGAGGACCGCACATGCGACTTTGAACCGGTAACCAGTTGGAAGGTAGCGTCTGGTAGCGTCTTCGAATACTTGGTTCCGGGCGGTAAGGGTTGGTCTCTTGCCGGCTAGTTAGCGGAGCTAGATAGTAGATATCATTATCTAAGTCTTCTACGCTCATCCCACAATTGAAAGAAGGATCACATACCGTTATACTAGTCTGAGATGACGGGTTCGCCCGTTGTAGTCAACACCGCTCAACCGCCATTAATATTTGCCTGGATTACACGTGTAAGTAAAAGCATTCATTATATACGTTATTAGATGACTCAATTCCGTATTACGGTTTGGCAGCTAGGATTTAGCTACGAAACGAAATGTCTAGATAGCATCCATATTTCCGAACATTGACTAATCTTCTCGTATGTTCTATCAGTAGATGGCAATCTCAACATAAGATATCTTATCTCGAAATAAAATATTAATATACGTCCAACAAACGAATCTTTTAATCATAGATCTTTTTATTTTATTATTTCTTACATAAAGATATCAATTTGATTTTGATTTACAAGTTTTAATACATAATAATTAGGCGCTTTATTATTAATGTCCGAAAAATAATATATGGTATTCAATATCTTTCTAATTATATATTATATCTTTCTAATTATAAAAAAATGCGATAGATAAAACAAAAAATGTTATGTTATTATTGCTATCATTGATTATATAATGGGTTTAAGGGAGACCTACGAGGGTTGAAATAGGGGTAAGTTAAAGCGTTGTGAATTTCTCGGTATTTGTGGTATTTGGCGAGCTGTCAACTTGGCCATTTTATCGTTCCTTCAACACCCGTCACCTGTCAGTACGCTCCGGTGCTGTTGCAGCTGATGTGGCGTCACAACGACACTTGCGCGAAAAAAAATGCGTAAAGTAAGTTTTTATCGTATTTTTTATATATTTTATATATTTTAGACATGCATTGTTTCGAAGCCTACTAACTCAGCATTCGATTTGTTACATTTATTTTGTCGGTTTTCAAAGCTCTTTATCGGTGGAATTTTTTTAATCAAGCAACATCCCATTTTTGGAACCTAGCAGAGTTGAAACAGCTTGTTTCATCTTACCTTGGTTAAATTTTTCGGGTGTGATTTGCAGGGCTTGTGTTTGTTTTATTTCAAATTCCAAATAAATACATTATGAAAACGGATAGAGGTATGGCTAGCCGATAAATATACGAGCTCGCCGCTAAAGAAGTTGACGTGATGCGGCCAAAAGCTAATTTTCTATGTGTTTTGTAAAAAAATGTAAGACTGAATCAAAATTGAGACATAAATTATAAATAATGTAGAAATATTAGTAATGTTTGATAAAGTTCCACCGTAATATTGTCTTTTATTTTGACATTTCTATCATTTCCACATTTAGTACCAACTCCGAGGCGTTTAAACTCTCCTAAATATTTCCTAATTTTAAATTACCTTGATACTAGGAGACTTGAAACAAAACGACTTACTGTGCTTAAGTTCACAAAATCTATAATGGTTGAAGCCATTTCTAGTACAAAAACGATTAGTAGATAAAAACATCTAAGATAGAATCATACGTTTCATGTGAGTCTGAAGTTTTGATTCCGAGATTTGATGTGACTTGTAAAAAATGTTTTAACTTTCCTAGGTCTCCCATGTATAATCATCAATCAGGATATTATAAAATAAAACATTCATTACTAATGGTTTTACAATATTGTCCAAAAAAAAATAGTAGTTTCGACGGACAATTTCACCCGTGTGTCACCGGCGCAGAAGAGTTTCCAAAACGTACCATGGCATTGGGCAATCTAATACCTTATATAATCAAGGGTAGAATGTATTGTTAATCATTGGTTAGAATAATTTGGGAAAAGTAATATTTATTTATCTAATAAGAGTATATTGCCCATTGTTAAGAATGCAATTCAGTGCATTGTTTACTTATAATTATATTCTAATAAAATTAGGAACTAATTTTTCACTAGGTAGGTATTTTAAATCTATATAAAAAAAACTACTAAATAAACAAATTGTAATAAATACTTAAATACTTTACTAGTCAAAAAAATACAAGTAACACCTCCATTTTGATTTTTAACCTATTATTAGATAATTGAAATACATCAAAATTTGGTGCTCTTGACAACCGCGCATTTAGGTATCGGAGGTTCTTGTCACAAAGAACAACAGTCACCTTTCTAAAAGAGGACTTAGAATACGATTTTAATTCCACGTCCGACAGTGAATGAAATTAATGTCTAAAAGTATTATTCCAACTATACAAAGAGGATTGCCCTCATTATCTACTTCGCACTAAAATAAATCCTTAGAATGGGGCTATAAAATGTAGAAGGTAATCGCGCTTCCCTATCCATCTCCATGTCTCTAACCTATCAAGATTCAACGTTTAAAATTTCCTCAATTGCCTAAAACGCATGATGCCCCTGTTTCAGAGAGGGGTATAATAATATGCGATAGTGACAATTTCTTTAATTTTCACAAGGGATCATTAATGTCCTCGTAGTTCCAAGTGGAGAGACATGGCAAAAGGAAATAATCCGCCCAAGCGCGCTACAGAGGCCAACCGAATTCAGTTTCGATGTCGGTGGATATAATAAAGTTTCAGGGATCGAAGCTGAAACATGTGAAATTGTTGCTTTCGTATTGTTTCATATCATATCAGCTTAAGCAACAACATTAGAAGATGATCGAATAGATAATGGTGCAAAGTTTGGTCTAACAACACATTTCGCCTCAAATTAGTATTGCGGACTGTGATATCGAAAATCCGAGGCCGGCTCAAACCAAAGAGTAAAATTTAAAGAATGGTGGAGCCTGATCACGACTCACGAGTACCCTACTATAAGAGGTCGATTAAAAAACATAATAAAAAAAATGTTAATATGACATTAATGAGATTTTTCTGCTCAAAGTAAATAATTTAGCAATGATTTTCCCTTCATTTTTCTGTCGCAGATTCCAACATCATGAATGAATGTGTTACTGAGATCGAGTATAATTGTAATATCCCATCGTTCGTTATCTAATTCTAATTCGCATTTCTTTCTTGATTAGCCAGTAGTCTTGTTAATTTAATAATCCTGCCCTTCGCAGAGGAATAATCTACAACCACACCCTATCAGCTGAGCTAACGTTCTCTTTCTTTCCTTTTTTAGACTCCAGTCACCTTGCCTTGTTGCTTGCCTTGTTCCCCTTTAAATCCATAAGTTCTTTGCCGCTGTGAGTTCCATTTAGAGGTTTAGTAGCTGTTTTGGTGCCCTGGTTGATGTCATGTGACTATCTCTTCTTGCTTATTCTCGATGGAATTTTCGACTCGCTGCTCTGCACATGACGTCCTTCTCTGCTCCACTTCCAGGGTTTATATTGTTCGGTTATCAATTAAAATAGAGGATTCCGGTGATATAAATTCATTGACCTGGATTGACCTGGACTTTTAACGAAAGGTTCCGGTAAGACCTTAATGGAATCAATGTGGTCAATGACTTTATATAAGCCACCCCCCCCCCCCCCTTCCCTTCCCTATATTTTAAATATTTCAGTTACTTCTTACGTTCAGCCCGATACCCGATCTCGTTGCTAAATATGTCAATTTCTAGCCGTTATTAAATCGAGCTATTAATTTATTTTCTTTTGTCGGTGCCATATTCGCTACAGGACGTTGGACATCAAATTTGTTATAATAACTTAATTGGCCGCCACATAAGAATGCAGTAGATTTCTTTAATCAGTTCCGCAGATTTCTTTATAACAACTTAATTGGCCGCCAACCGCAATAAAAATGTAGTAGATTTCTTAAATCATTTCAGTAGATTACGAATATTAAGTTATAACAACTTAATAATGGCCGCTACCCGCAATAAGAATGCAGTAGGTTTCTTAAATCAGTCTCGTAGATTACGAAACCAAGATGTTTTTCTTCGTCCCGGACCCCTTCCGGCTATTTTACCTTGAATTATTAGATGCATAATATTTTATAGTTCGGGATCATCCATGATATGAGCAATTTATTCGATTTTGCTGGTATTTATTTTCTTCGATATTTCCATGTTCTTGCCCAAACGCTTTAAGATCTTCCTTCCTGACTCTCTGAACCCAGCTTATACGTAGTATTCTGCGGTAGGTTCATATTCATCTATTTATATATTGCAAATATGTGAAAGTAATGCAAATATGTCAAAATTTTAGCTTTGGAAATAAGGTCAAAGGTATTTCAAATATTGAATCAGTAACCGAAGATGAACAGAAACAGAATACATTGCATAGTCCAGTAGCTAAGGCTGTTATTTAGAATGTAAACATGTAATGCTGGAAATGCTGTAAACATGTAATTTAGAATGCATCAGTCATTCTTAACAGCGTGTTTGTGCTTTAGCGTTCCTAACAGAAGTATCCAGCTCTCCATCGCATATAATAATATTACGTCGTTCGGATCAAAACCGCCCACAGAAAATATTGTATAAAAGATAAAATCTTTCAAATCTTAGTACCTATACTTAAGGATCGAATAGAAATAATCACCCTGCGAATGTATACTGCTTTCTAAAGAAGTAAAGTACCTAGGAATAACTTTGGACGAAAAACTAAACTGGAATAAATACCTAGATAACAAACTAAACAAAGCAACATGGGGACTAGCCCCAACACATTATACTGTGGCTGTACAAAATGATAATAATACCAATGATAAGCTACGGAGCTGTAGTATGGTGGCCCCGCACCCAACTCACTACTGCAATCAACAAATTACAGAAAATGCAAAGGCTAGCATGTATAGCAGCGACCGGCTGCATGAGAACAACTCCGACAGCGGCGCTGGAAATCATGCTAGGGCTTCTACCACTACACCTACATATACAAAAAAGAAGCAGCCGCAACGGCTACTCGTCTAAAGAATTTAAACTTATGGACCAAATATAAAACACCGCACACGAATATATATGATAATATACTGTCAAGTTTTCCAATGCTGGATGCGGCAATCGACAGAATACCCAAAACTATGATCTTCTGGAAAGAATATCATTAACAGAAGACTCAAAAGAAGCACTGAATCAAACGGACCTAAGAATCTACACAGATGGATCAAAAACCAACAAAGGTACAGGATGTGGTGTCTTCTCGGAAGACCTAAATATACACATCTTCAAACCACTCGGAGCACACAACACAGTTTTCCAAGCAGAATGTATGGGAATAATAGAAGCTTGCAACGCAGTGAAACAGCGGCAGCTAAAACACGAAAACATATGTATTCTATCGGACAGCAGGTCAGTGCTACAGGTACTGGGGAAGCGATAGATTTACATCTGGGCTCATATACGAATGCCACCAAAGCCTCCTCGAGGTATGCGGAAAAGGCAATAAGGTGACACTGAAATGGATCAAGGGACACAGTAACTCAAGAGGAAACGATGCTGCGGATGAACTAGCCCGTAAGGGCTCAGACACACCGGCATACGGACCCGAACCTATCGTGCCCCTACCCTACTCGCACATAAACAACCAACTTGACAACCACTACAAACAACTACATCAAACACACTGGAAAGAGATAGACACCCTGCAGCCAAACCAAAGAAATAGTAGTGGAATACAACCACAATCTTACCAAAACACTTCTAAGGACAAAAAGGCCCCAACTACGCAAACTAGTGGGACTGATAACAGGACACAACACACTAAACAAACACCTCTTCAACATGGGCGGAACGAATAGCCCTATGTGCAGAGCATGCATGGAGGCGGAAGAAACCACAAAACACATTCTGCTAGATTGTAAACAGGTAGAAGAATACAGGACAAAACACCTTGGGACTCCAGGCACCCTGCGCGAGGCAGCAGGAAACCTGAAAGCCCTGCTGGCTTTCGTCGAGGAGCTGGGGGTGGGTGGAATAGCGCTACCCCCCGTTACACGCAAAATAGGCACACTGGATGTCGACTTGCGGAGGAACGCCCAGTACAACTAACTAACTAACTAACTGTATACTGCTTGCCAGCGCTTAGGTAGCTTTCTCACTGACTGGTACCTATCATGTTTGTTACCGTCCGTTATTTCTTTATCCAAAGCTTTTTGCAAGGCATTGGCATCAGGGTAAGCAACGCCACCAATTCTTATCTATAGTTGATGAAAGCAACCGTAATCGCAGGGACTTGTTAAGGGAATACGGTGGCTGGATCCAACGCTCAATATTATGTTGAACCATCCAGTCTTTTATAGATGAGTGACGGTGAGCCCTTGTATTGTCATTTAACCCTTCCAATCGCAAAGTAAAAATCAGCTTGTCACTTACGCCGGCGACATTTTCGCTTGTAAATTCGGCGCAAGTAAATGAACTTGAGTAAAACGACTATAACTTGTAAACCACTATACGGATCATAAAAAGAATAACTGTAAAATGATCGCATTGAAATTTGAAATATAAAACATTGTAAGATTATCTCGTAAAACAATTAAGATAATAATGAATGAATATTACAAAGTTCGCGAACTGAAAAAAAGTCGCCTATTCAAATAATTTCGATGTTTTTATCACAAAATACGTAAAATATGCAAAAACTGTAAATACAGTTATGTTCTTTATTAAATTCTTTAGCAAAACTTATATTTTGTTTTACTTATTTGCATACAAAAACATTTAGTTACTCAGCCAAGAAAAAATCGATGTATTCGCCGAATGTCCGATGTGTGATGTCAAATTAGAAATCACGTTGAATTGAGCAAAATATAGGCAATTTTGTGATTATATACGATGTAAATCAAATAATAGCTGTTTCATAAGCGAATTAAACGAATATTACGTCATAATTCGCGATTTTTCGTTATAATTCGGGAAAAGAAACGAACATTTTTTGCAAAGCTAACGTCAGACTATTTTACGCGATAAAACGTGAAAAAAAGCAGATGAGCTGTCCCAAATTAGAAATTCTCTTTCGGAAATCTTCCCTAGAATGCAAATCACTTACGGTTTTGCAGGAAATAGCACAATAATAACACGAAAATCACAAAATCACAGACACTTCGGGCGTTGGCGGCTCGGCGACTCGGCCGGACGGCGGCCCGCGGGCGCCGCGCCCGGGCGACGACGCGAAACTGATTATTAAAAATAATGTATGACTAACAGTCGTCGACTAGAGTTCGACCGTTCGACTTTTTCGATATCTGTTACTCTAAATATGCGGAAAGGATCGCAATTCGAGTAATAAATCGCATTTTACACAGCGCGGAGCGCCCTAACCAAAATTGATTAGCTCAAATCTTAGCGTTTGTAAGCGTCTAACCAAAAATGCTTAACTCGTATAGGAAGGGTTAACAACCATATTGTGTGCTTGTGACTTTTGCCCCATTGATCCATCAGATAGTTTAAAAATTGGTTATAGCGACTATGATTTATATATTCGTGTTGCCGCAGTAATTCATATTAGCATATACCGTTGTGGTTCATCGCTAACGCCAACACGAGTTTAGGCCCAAAACTTGATTCTGACACAGCTGATGGCCGTATTCCCCTGCGGCAAGCCATGCTTTGGTTTGGTCTTTCTCAAGTGAACAGTGGAGGCTGACCCATATTTCATCAATAGCCACGGTATGTTTGAGACGGCTTGGTTGTTGATGATATGCACGTAAATTTACTTTTGCATTTTCCACTCGCACAATTTTTTAATCTTCAGTTTATTTACATAGAACCCACATGGGGTTGATTTTGACAGATTGCGTTTTATTAATAAATTTATAACAGGTGGTTTTTGGGATTCCAGTCTTAGCCGACAGAGAGGTTAACGACCACGATCTTGATTTACGAAAAGCTTCTTGATTCATCTCTAAACGGTTCTCAGTTTCGGATCCAGTTTTGTGATCGACTCCACTATGCTCCCCGACTTGGAAGTCTCCATTATTAAAGCGGATGTACCATTATTTAACCGTCGTTTGAGAGAGAGCATTAGAAGTCATCAAGTTGACAAGGCTTTGATGGGCTACGGCCGCTGAGTGTCCTTTAAGGTACATAAGCTTGATTATTTGATGCTTCGAAAATACATCGATAGAATTACGGCCTCCTAATTTTGTATTTTTAGTCATAGCGCGATGATCGTTGCTAAGAATGAACAACAACTTAGTGCGCTATTTAGTGATAAAATAACAATACGCAATAACGATTAAATATTGCGCAATTATTTTTTGAAACCGGTCGGGTTTGATCCGAACGACGAATTAATATAATAAATTAAAAATATCTGCAGGTTTGGGTTGATGTTTCATTTGTAAAATATCTTTTTAATCTTATAAATTGTACTTCAGCATTTTTCATGCGGATTTTTGATGCGTCTTTTTGATCATATTCCAGTTGTCGTTCAAGTTGCAGCCAATATAAATAGTGTTATTAGTCTTCACTAACCGAATTCCCTTTGCTGTAGCTGTAGGTGTGATTACGGGTAATTAACTTTTATGTGTGATAACGGGTAGTTAATTTTTATATATTGCCACAAATATTTATAGTAGAAATATATACACTTTTACAGTTTTTACTCATTATCTATTTTTAAATCCAACCACTAACTAACCTAATAAGCTATGCCTGTTGTTTTCCTGTTATTTTGGATGAGACAAGAAATGCGTTTACCCTCTACGCCTCTACGCGGCGGTCCTTCCCCGCCGCCCGACCAGCCGCCCGCTAGGGCGGGCGGTTTCGCCCGCCCATTTGTATGAAGTGTGCGTCGGGACGAGGACGTCTCCGCGGCGGGGCGCTCGTTTCCTCCCTCGGCGACTTTTCACAACTTTCCGGCGGCAGTTTTCCGCTTCGAATTACAAATTCTCCTCAAATAGAAGTGTTTAATTCTCCATCGGAGCGTTGTTCGCGCGGATTCGTTCGATGGACTGGGGGACGTTTAATTTTGTTTCGCAAGTGGATTTGCAATTAACTGTCGCAGAACTATGATACAAAATTGTGCCAAAGTTTGAAGCGTTTAACGATGTTTGTGTACACGGGAAACGTTTGCATTGGGCTCTTGATAATTTTCGCTTCTGGTAAGTTCTTTATTTTATCTATTTTATTGAATTGTTCCTCAAAATAAATACTTACATTAGTGGCAAACTATTAACTAACCTTGAATTGTCCGTTTCCGGATTCGATTACCGGGTGGGCCACTATGGTTAAACTAACGAACGTTCATTTAAACTCTTTCGATGGAATTCAATAACACCACACAATACATAATAACATTCAATACACGCCACTGAATTTCAAAATAAAGAGTAGTAAGAAAACATCGAAATATGTGAAAAATCTTAAAATCCTATTTTTTATATAAAAATAACGCAAAAATCTTCCTGCTTGAAACGTTTATTCTTACATCGGCCGTTTAGCAATTATTCCTTGTTTCATTTCCGCTGTAAGGATTGCAGTCTGTGGCAATCCCTAATGATAGTGTCATTTATCTTCGTGCCTTCGTAGTTTCTGTTCCACTCGACCACCTGCCAGTAGCGTCTTCCTTCGTAATTCTACTATCAATCTTCTTAATACCCGCCCTCTGCGTCCAGGTTAATAATATCAACAACGTCCACGAGGGACAACTATGTACATATAGGACAATAAAACCAGCTTATTGTTTGTCAGCATCATTTATCTCAAAGGAAATTATTATGTAGGAAAAGAGAGAAATCTAGTTTATATACAGGGTGAGATTTAATTAGCCGACATCCTACAAGGAGGTGAATCAGTACGAGCAGATAAGCAACTTTTCATTAAAATTTATGTTAAAACAAAAAAAAGATATATATTTTAGAAAAAAAAACCCTACAAATTTTTATTCGAAGTTTCTATCTGCTCGTAATGCTTAAAGGCAAGTTTCCCTATTTCCTACATACTTTATTATCGGCCTAGCCACATCTTTTTAATTTTCTTCGTCAAAATTTAATCAGCTCATCTACGTCGGGCGTCAACTACTACGGGCGAACCCTTCACCCCAGAGAGTTATAACGACATCCTGCCTTTTTATCTTGCATGGAAGGAAAATAAAGACTTTGTGGACAACACACTACATAGTCAAACTACACCAACAACCCGTAAGAGTCTAACGCCTCGCCGCGAGGTACTGGGAAGTGACACGCAGCGGGCAATCCTCGCGCATTTGTTCCGTCCTCCAGTTTGCTCACGGATTCGTTAGCGGTATTTCAAAATCGAATGCATTGCGGACCGAGGATCCTTTTGCCCGTCAAGATCACACGAGATCGGGTGGCCAATAGATCTCATGATAGATAATACCAGGTCAACATCTACCCCCACTTTTCCCTTTTTATTTGCCGGATTGCGCTAACGGTTGACTGACGAGCAAACCGCCCAGTTTGGCCCGAGGTGTCCCATTGGATCGAAACCTCCGATTCCAACTGTCTGGAACTGTAGGCAAGAGCCGCAGGCAAATTTAACAACAGCCCTTCCAGGCTAGTCCCTTTTCGAGCAAGTTACGGGATGGGAGCTGAACGGTGAATTAAGCCGACCTAATGCAGATAGGCCATCATGCCCATGCTGCTCGAAACTATTAGGACCCACGAAACCATTCGGAAATATTCTGTGCAAATTCATCAAAAAAAAATGGGTTTGCTCAGAGCGGTAGTGTTTTACTTAAAGACGCCATGATTTATGATTCCTTTGCGGGATTATATTTGAAGAAATACAAGTGTTTTGTCTCGACACGATTAATTTTCTTTATTAAATCACTCGCACACACAGAAGTTGATCCGATGTTAGAGGGTACGTCTCAGTGTAGGCGCCGGCAGTCGAATTCGCCTCCGCCGCTAATCTTTTTTGGCTTTCCCATCGCTCTCCCATAAGTCTGTGCTGAACTTGGGGAACATTTATTATTCCTTTCGAACCGCTTGTTCTTCTGATGGGAGCTAACGGGCCCATGATGAGGTGGCCACGATGACCCATGTGTTCAGGGTCGGTCACACTCACGGGTCAACACCCATCCGACGGCCTCCACGCTCGGGGTGCGAACATGGGTAGGACACTGGGTCAACCAGTCTCCCCTGGGAATCAAACCCCTGGCGCTCCTGGACGGTCTGCGCACCGAGCGGTGCAAGCCAATCGATTGTGCTCTCCGACTAACAGTCGGGGGAGTCTGGGAACTGTATTGTTTCCTATAGAGCGGGGGTGGTTGCCTACCTTACGGCGACTGCTCTTGAAATGACCATTGGCCATCCGATCCTGGGTGAACAGCCGGGCAAAGGACGCCTTGGTCCGCGATAGATTCGGTATACTCCGTTTCACCGCTTCGTAAGGGAGAGGACCGCGCAAGCGACCTCGAACTCGGAACCAATCGAGAGACCGGAGAAATCTGGTCACAATTGGAAGTGAAGGCGCGAGTATCTCGAGCCCGCCGGGTTTATTCCTGGCTAACTCACGGTAAGGCGTTGGACTCTCACGGGTTGTGACCTTGCTAGACGTTGGATTGTATTGTCCAAAGTCTTCTACGCTCACTGCAGGGCGATAGAACGAATAATCGTTAAAACGTCCTGTGGTGACGGGCTCGCCCGTTGTAGTTGACACCGCAAGATGTTCTTCTGATTATTCGGGAGCTAATGGAGTTGGCCACGAAGACCCATTTGTTCAGGGTCGGTCACACTCACGGGTCAATACCCATCCGGCGGCCTCCACGCGTGAAGAGCGAGCCCGGGCAAGACTCTGACCTGAGGGCTAGTTTTCCCCAGGAGTCAATATTCTGGCGCTCCTGGACGGTTTGCGCACCGTGCAGCGTCAGCCAATCAATTGTGCATTCTGACTAACAGTCGGAGGATTCTGGAAACAGTACTGTCTCCTATAGAGCGGGGGTAGTTGTTCACCTTACGGCGACTGCTCTTGAAACGACCATCGACCATCGGCATTCGGGGTGAACAGCCGGGCAAAGGATGCCCCGTGGTGCGCGATAGATTCGGTAGGCACCGTTTCACCGCTACGTAAGGAAGAGGACCTCGAATTCTAAACCAGTCGGGAGACCGGAGTAATCTGGTTGCAACTGGTAGTAAGGGCGTGAGTGTCGGCCCGCCGGGTAACATACCTGGCTATCTTGCGGTAAGGCGTTGGTCTTTTACGGGCATGTGGCGGAGCTTGACGGTGGACTGTTTTGTCCTAAGTCTTCTGCGCTCACCTCACAGGAGACAGAACGATCAAATTTCGTTAAAACTTCCTGTGGTGACGGCTTCGCCCTATATAGTCGACAGCTCTAGTTGTTCTTCTGATTACCCTGGAATTAAAATTGTTGAAAAATAAACATTTTGAAATTCGAAAATTTATAAAATTTCGGATATTTATGTTAGTATAGTAATTCAATTTAAATAGACATGATTGTATGAATATATATGCGTTTTATTTCAAATATTAAAAAGACGTAAAAATAACCGAACATTATATAAATAAGTGCGGCCCGTACTGATACTCTGGCTACATTATGTGGCCCTGCTATAGCAAAAGGTTGCCGACCCCTGCTCTAAAGGGTCGCAGTATCTAAAAAAAAAAAACAAATACAAAATCTTTATTTATGTCAACATTTACACAGTCGAAATAGAAACATATTTGTTATGTGTTTTGCTATTGCTTTTAGAACACTTTATGTTGATCTAAGATGGAAACAGTAGTGTATATCTTTGACCGTGAAAAACAGTTAAAATTAATATGGTTTTCGCCGTTGTTTTTATAAGAACTTTATTTATAGGATTCTTACAAATACAGATACAGGGAAAGGGTAGCTGAAATTATTACACTTATCCTCGTTATAAACGACAAGTTATCAATTTAATTTAATATTATATATTTATATATAAATGAGAATAATATAATATGTATAATGTTTATTATTATATAAACATGTAAAATATTACCATAGTTTTCAATTGCAGTATAAAATTACGTGCGCATCTCAATGTAAACGAAAATAATCTACCCTAGTACGGGCATTAACCTAGTTCGGTAGTTTTTAAGACATATTTTTTATACTACTTTCTCTTAAATAAAGCATTATTATTAATATTATTATTAGCTATGGACGATACTAAGGGGGAGGTGGGGGGGGGGGGGTCGAGAGAACTAACTTACAGTCTAAGAGAGGTCGCGCAAGAGTATTATTTTTACCAAAAAGGGGGTCGCGATCTAAAAAAGGTTGAAAAACACTGATCTAGCGTATGAAAATGAAAAAAAATATATGAAAGAAATAATTTGAATCTGAGTTTTGCATACCGTTTTATTTTCCAGCATCAAAGATCGTGTTTCAAAAAAGAGCAACGTAGACAGAATTTACGATGATAGAAATCAATTAAAATATTTAATGGAAGACCGACTGCTTATTCTAGAATATTCTTAAATAAGTTTAAGAAAAATAAGCGAGATTCATGCCGCAGTTTTTTGAGTTGAAAACTTTGCAAACTGCTTATATTAATAAAATAAAATAAAGTGAACAGAAAAACGTTACTTAAGAGATGAGGTGGATTATTTAAGAGTAATTAAGAATTTAGTTTTACAGAGTTTGTAATTTTAGGCATGTTATTTAGATAAGAAAACTTAGGTAAAGTAATTTTAATTAGAAAAATACAGCGCAGTCCAAAGTATCGTTGAAAAAAATTCAAAGCAGCTAAGTTAGAAAGGTGACTATTTTTACACGACTGCCCAACAAAAAAGGAGTCTTCAGGGTTTATCTAGGCATGTTTTCCGTTTACTTATTTCACCATAAATTTTAAATGCTTGAACCAATTTAGAAGTGTGTGATATTCTTAGAATCGTTATGTTATCCCGAGTGTGATATGGTACATTTACTCTACAAAGTAAGTGATTGTCTAAATGTCCAAATATCAATAAATTACCATAAATATATGGTGTTTAGTGTCAAAGGAAAGGTCTAATTGAGTACATTCCGGAAATGGACATGTATCTATATAAATAAATATATAAACCACAAAAAAATGGTTAAAAACCGTAATAAAATATTCATAAATACAATCCTTCACTTTCTGTAACGGCAGTCGTGTTTTTTTTATTCTTTTTAATCATTTCCTTTTTTCATTTTTGATTTTCATAATTTTGACGTCTAATTAACATGGTCTGTATGATCAAAACTGCATAAAATTAATTATTTTCGCTATTTATTTATAACGAGTGAAAGAATATGTGACAACGGTGATATCATGAGAATTCTCGGCTATAGTTGTAAGTTTTTTATTTATGAGACAACGAGCTTAGCCACATCAGCGACCATCTCGAGAGAGTAATAAAAAGGACTGTTGAGCGGTGTCTACTACAACGGGAGAACCCGTCACCTCGGGTTGGTATAACGATATGTGATCGTTCTGTCAGCCGTGGGATGAACATAGAACACACAGACAACACAAAACTAGTGTCTAGCTGTGCCAACATGCCCGACAGAGGCCAACGCCTAACAGCGAGGCACCGGAAATGGAAACCGGCGGGCAGCCTCGCCCCCTGTGTACTAGTTTTGGAAGGATATCTGTGGACTTAAGCATCAGGATACCTCCTCCCTCCCGACTGGTTGCATGATCGAAGTCGCTTACGCGGCCTCTGGCTGTTTTATTTCAGCGGGAATTCAATAAGATTGTATCACGGACCTAGGCGTCCTTTGCCCATCATACCACTCGGGATTGGGTGGTTGATAGGTCGTTTCAAGAATGGCATGACAACAGGTCAACATCCACCTCCGCTGCTTAAGAGACAGTAGGTATATTTCCATAGTCGTCATTTAGTCAGAGTGCACAATCGATTGGCGTCGCCAAACGGTGCACAAACTGCCCAGTAGCGCCGGGAGGCAATCCCACCTGGAGAACCCACTAACCGTCTCAGACGCTAGATTCTTACCCGGAGTAGCATTTCACACGAGGAGGCTTTCCTAATAAGAGCTGAATCGTGAATTCGGCCAATCCGAGAACAAATAGGATCTTATGGCCCAAGCTGCACAAAACCATTCGCTACCTAATAAAAAGGACCGTTAGGATATAAATATATGAACCGCACAACAAGTAAAGTAGGTTGAATCGCAATCCACAGATCAATATGAAAAAAATGCCTCAAGGTCTGCGGATTTACGACTTACAAACTGAGACAGTGGAACTTCCCGAGGGCAAAGTTAAAAAGTTCGACTCAAAAATATTTCATAATAGACTTAAGTTTAAACTCTTAATCGATAAATACGTTTTTAATATATTAATTTATTAAAATGAGCATATCAACTTTTTTTTAAATTCCTTTCATGTCTGACTGACAACCAATTTTTATTTTATATTTTTCCATTAAAAAAAATGGAAAACCTTCATGAAATTTTCGGTATAAAACAGATCCAATATAATGTGAAGGCATTCGCCGATGTAATAATATGCTTTTTCATTAGTTTCCTTTTTTGCATCACGAATTAGTAAATTTAATTTTCATGGATTAAAAGTTTTATTTTTGTGATGACTGTATGGAGGATGATCGTTCGCCGGCGATAAAGGGATCCAAAACCTACATTGTCCTCTATAAAATCGATGACTATCGCTGTTGTTTGACATTATAAATAGGATAGAAAAGGACTTTACCGCGTGAATTTTGTAGCACCCGACCAGTCTACGCTGGACAAGGGCGGCTGCAACGTCACCGAAACGCCGGTTGCTACAAATTTCACGCTGTAAATTCGTTTTCTATCCTATCTACATTGTCCTCGTTAAAAGTAAGATTCAAGCATTCTATTATATTATTACTTCCAACTTAAATGATTGCTTTATAGTTAAGGTATGTGACGGTCTTCCCAGAGAACAAGACAAAAATGAGGTTAAAACATGGAGATTATGTTATATTTTAATACTTAAGCTTGCCATAGCATAGGCCTGAATATTTAACATTAAAAGACTAATACAAACACAGCTTAACTTAAAGTACACACCTTTTTACATATTATATGTTTTTATACAAACTCAGGCACATATGTACACGCAGTGAGAGAGCCCGCAGGGCACCCATATATATTATTTTGTGTTCTTTTGTCGTTTGTACTTTTTGAATTGAAAACCCTCTGAAATTTAACATTTTATGACTCACTTCGCTTACTATCTCTGCTAACCCCCTGGAGTCATATATCAAGGTTTCATATATGTTTCATATATCAAGGTTTAGACCGTGCCCTCAGGGCACATTTTTGAACTTTTTTGAACTTTTTATGAATCATACACCGTTTATCTGACCCCTTAGGAGTGTATGTTTCAAACTTCAAATCAACGGTGAAGCAGTTTAACATGGAGGTCGGTGAACATAGATATGTAGATCCCAAAACTATTATATCTACGTGACTTGCATGTAATTACCTAATAATATTAAATTAGCCCGTGCCCGCATGGAATATATAATAGTTTTGGTATTCTTTTGTCGTTTGTACTTTTTTTTAACCCCCCGCCCCTCTACACCCCCCAACCCAACCTCCGCCTTCCCTCTCCCCAGCCTTAGCCCCCAAACCTCTCTGTCTCACTCTCTCTCCCCCCCTCCTCCCCCCCTCCCCCCCTCTTCCTAACCCACCTTTCCAACTCCCCCCAACCCTCCCTCTCTTTCTCTCTCCCCTTCTCCCTCAAACCCCCTTACTAACCCACCCCTCCCCCAAACTCAACCCCTCACCCCCCCAACTAACCCCTCCGCCTGCCCATCCTTCACCCCCTCCCATATCATTCCCCCCGCCCACCACTCCCCCGCGCGGAAACCCAGCAGATGGCAGTATCATTTTTACACACGTTTAATTTTTTTTTTTGATGACACATCTACAGACCGAGAGCTCTTTTTAGACACCTCAACCAAATGTTTATACCCAGACGTTCTCTCAATATGGCCGTTACAGGAAAAAACACGTTTTAAATTAATATGCAGAATATATAGATCATTTAAAATGAGAGTTGGTTTTAATAATTTTCGAAGAAAAATTGTGGGTGTTATGTATGTAACATTTGTTTTTCCAAACGGATAAAAATAAATCAAGTTTTTCACCTACCTACGCTTGGGATATTTTGGCATAAATGTCAAAGTTTCAAGGATCAATTAAGGGCTTTAATAAAATATCAGCGAATGCTCCGCAATAGGACTTCTTCTCTCAATTTATGTTCCCTTTATGAAAAAGTTATTTTCGTTCAACATTTCTAAGAACCGGTGTACATTATTTTGACGTAGGATAACCTGAGTGCCCCTGACGTCTATTTAATGTTTAAGTGGGTATATCCACTACTACATCTCATTTTCAACCTTCCACCGAAAATCGATTTCTTCTTATGTTATTCGTTTTATTTATTATTAGTTTATTAATCTATGTATACATATAAAAATAAGTGTTGGTATATCTCTCTGTCCGTCTGTCCGATCTTAATAGACTCCGAAACCGTATAACCGATCACCATGAAAGTTGGCACATTATGTATTTTTTATGGAGAAGGTTTTTATGATATTCGCTTTAATAATTTTAATAATAAATATATAATAAAATTATATAATAAAAAATATAATAATATAATAAAATTAAGAAATGGTTATCGAATCATGACAGGATAACCATATATCAAATGCTAGAAGTTATAGTTTCAATAAAACTTAGGTGCACCAATATTAACATATTTTTAAACATATATTTTGAGTATATTCTAGCATTTATTTATTTATTTATTTATAGTATTACACAAGTTCGTTTGTACATTTTACCATATAGAGTAATGAATAAAAGTCGCCTAACTAGGCCAGGGCCTGTTCTAAGGCAGACTTTATAAAATATTGTTTAGATGTATCTAATCAAATTACTAAATATTTATTATGTAAAAAAAAAAAATTAAAATAAAATTTAAAACAATTAAAATTTGTAGAAGTTCTATTACTTTGATAATAATTAGTAACGTGTGGAGTAAAAGTAAAAATATATGTTTGAAAGTAAAAATATATGTCTAAAATTGAAGAATAATGCGAAAAATTAATATAGAAAAAAATAATATACAATATTCAACATTCCATTGATGTTTTCCCTGCCTTCTGTAATAAGCCACCTAGAAACCGATTTTTTAAATTTGTTTTTGGTTTCAATGCGTTTCACGACATCAGGCAGGTATTTGTACATTCTCGGTGCTATGAAGTCGAAATGTCTCTGTCCGAAAGTCGTACGAGTTCTTGGCACTATCATATCGTCATTCTTTGCAGCTCTGGTGAGTCTCACTCGTGCGTTAATAAGTGGCATTTTGAATTTTGCGTGTATCAAGGCTATCTTAATGTACAACAGTCTTGGGTCCAAAATATTACTTTCTTTATATAACTGGTTCGTAGGATATCGATACGGTTTACGCTCGATAATTTTTAGTATACACTTTTGCACTACTTCAAGAGGCTGGAGGATAGTTGATGCACCACCACCCCACCCGATTATGCCATAACAAAGAATGCTTTGGCATAATGCATAATACACATTTTTTGGTGTTCCCGGTTCTAAAATATTTCTCACTTCGCGGAATACGTAGGAAAGTTTTCGAACCTTGCTTGTCAACATCTCAATGTGCTTTTGCCAACGCAGCATATTATCAATTATTATTCCGAGATATTTTACGTGTTCTGTCCTTTCCAGGAAAGGGCAGTTACATTGCTGTGTATTTTTACATGAGTGAATAGTTACGGTATGATATGGTAATGGTTGTCCTTTATTATTATTACTAAAAGTTATATATTTCGTTTTTTTAATATTTAGGCTAAGAAGGGCTTCATCTAACCATTCACGTACTTGATTAATATCAGCATTGGCTGCACAGAAAGTGTCCCTCCAGGTATGCCCATCAAAGATAATGACTGTGTCATCAGCAAAAGAAATGGTCTTTCCCACCAGATCGCATAATTTATTTATGTAAATGAGAAATAAAATAGGCCGGAGAACACTACCCTGAGGAACGCCAAATGGCAGGTCTTCCGGTTTGCTGGTTATATTATTAATGGTGATAATTTGTTTTCTATTATGCAAATAGGTGTTAAACCAGTTGAGTGTGACATGCTGGATTCCAACTTCCCCCAACCTCCGAACGAGCTTATCGTGCGAGACCGTATCGAATGCCTTTGCGAGATCCAAGAAAACAGCTATGCACTTTTTAGCCTCATCCACATTGCAATTAATAAAACGTGTCACTTCTGCGATTGCATCAGTTGTGCCAATTCCTACTCTAAACCCAAACTGGTTATTAGATAAAAGATTGTTTTCTTTTAAATATTTCAGATTACTTTTTTTTGCGACTTTCTCTATAATTTTGGATAAGGTGCTTATAAAACTAACTACCAAAAATTATTTGGCTTTGTTGTTATATATTGTTTTGACAATGAATTGTACTTTTTTGAATAGGTATTTTTATATAAAAAAAAATATTACCTAACATACAATAAATAATAATGACTTTTTCTTTCTTTTCTTACTTATAACTTTATTTTTCTCTTTATTTAATTTTAAGCCTATTATGTTTGTCATTCTCTATACCATGTATATTCATGGCAGACCGCGGCAATTTACTGAAATTTCTTGCAATATCGCCGCGCTCGACAAAAAGTACTTTAACTACGGAAATTTGTATTTAGAATATTGGAATCTCATTTTGTAAAACAATTACATAATTACGAATAAATATGAGAGTCGAAAAAGTGAAAAAAAATCGGCATTTCTAACTTGTACTTGTCTTACGGAAAAATACGGAACCGTATTTAGAAATTGTAGATGCTGTCGTAATCTATATTAGATTCTCTATCAAAGTTAATATTTCGTTTTGCTTATTTACTTACAAAAAATTTTAGGTTTTAGCTCATAAAAACCAATAAAAGTTTAGATGATTTCTGGAAAAAAAAATCTCGAAAAAAATAACCTCATTAATTTACAAATACGCTGAAAACTTCATATAATTTAGCGAAAAACAAAGCAATATATATGTTGTCAACGAATTAGGTAGACCTTTACATTTTTAGAGTTATTTATCGCAAAAAAAAAACAATAATTAATAATGACGCCATAGCGCCGCATCCCATTTTTCAACTCATTTTTCAAAAAACAGGTAAAATTGGAATAAAATGTAGGTTACATAAAATCACTGAATTCGGTTGATAAAGTGTTTTAGAATCAAACTGACTTCATAATTTATTTATATTTCAACTGAAAACACTAAAAAAACACAAAAACAAACTGTTCACGACCCGATGTTTGACAATGACGACCAGCGATGTTTGACCTAACAGCCATGTTTGACAATGGAATTTTATCAGAAATATCCGTTCAATGACGCGCGAAATTATGTTAGCGGCTGTCTATGTATCTATGGTAATAATGCGATATTTGGTATGGATTTTAGGATGCGTTCGAATTAGAAAATAATATTGCTCGTTACGTAGTCAATGGTGTTTTGATGTGCAACCAAATGTGGTCGTTACGTAACCGAAGGGTCGAATGTCGTACTATATTTATTTTCGATTATATGTCTTTTTATTATAATAAATATTTTTTATTGAGTACCATTTAATGTTATTAGCATTTCACTAAAACTCGTAAATAATTGATTGTAATATTAGAGTCATGTCCACCTTAGAACGGGCTAGTCCCAGTTGGCTAACATAATCAAATAAGCAAAAGGTGAAGGTTTTACCATTTGGTTCCTGTTATTTTTGTAAGCAAAGTCAATATTTTATAGTAATTAATTCCTAAATAAATAAATAAATAAATGGCGCTGCAGCACATTAATTTCTATGCCGCCGAACCGATCGCCATGAAAATTGGTATACATACACATTCAGGAACGCACATTATTTTCGCGATAATAACTTTATTGTAACTCGCCACCAGATGGCGCTGCGGCACATCAACTTCTAAACCGCTCAACCGATCGCCATTAAATAATTGTATACAAAGTTAATCGAGATGGAAAAATGGATTGAGCAGAACACATAACTATAAATAAGATAAAAAACGAATTCAACGTGTGAATGTTATGATTAAATTTGTAATAATTACAAACGATCAAACGTGCCATAATTCAAACTTCTTTACGAAATCAGTCCAAATTTAAAGATACCGAAAAACAGCATACTATTAATTATTTGAAATTATTAGACACGCTAAACACGTTCGGTGTAAATGACATTTTCCCTTCTCACGCACAAATTCCAGCACGCACGAATACATCGTTATCACAATAAATCACGTATCCGCTAATTAAGGCCATGCTCTACTCAAATTACTGAAAACACGAAAGATCAAAATATATGAAGGGATTCGCCTAAAATATATCAACGCGTCTTATGAAAACTTTTAAAAAGACCTGTAAATGGTATAAAAATGTACAATTGCTATAATAAAACGTACTAAAAAAAACGTTCGTCGATTTCTGAAAAAAATTGAGTATAGTAATTACTTATCAAATACAAATAAAACATCGTGTGTGTCATGTCATGCACGTAAAAAATGGTGTATAGTTGCTGCAAACGGTGGAACACGTACGAGTACAATGGACAAAAGTAACCCGATAGAGGAGGTAGTCACCCTAGCCCTTCCTAGCCTTGATTGGTAATAATAATGGTATTTTGTTTTTAGTGCCGCTTGACTTACCACTACTTATCACGGATATATACTCATATATCCGTAGTAGTTTAGGACAAAAAAAATAAAAAACGACTGAAAGTTTTAAGATGAAAATCATAAATTAATGGGGGCGCTATTTTTAATTTACATCTAACTATTAAATTTGCTATTACTATAAAATTTGCTTGCTTGATCATCTAGAGTTAGGCTCAGGCTACATAATACGGAAAAAATCGTGAGTCGAAAAAAAACTGACCACGCCTCAGGGCTACACGGCGTGCGGATTTTTATTTGCCCACACTCGGTCTGACTGCGATAGAAGAAGCAAGATGGCACAATGGATGCGCTAAATATGCGCTATATGGATGGACTAAATATAACTATTGTCATGTTTAGCCCTTGTTGTTAACACAATGAAGAAAAAGTAGAAAAAAATTAAGCGCAAGTACTGGGTACATCCACTACATACATATCGGTTAGAGGAAGGGTGTTCCACATGTTGTATCCAAAAATTAGAGACTATCCTGAAAAAAACGGGTACTACAGAATGTCAATAAATTCATTTGATGAACTAACATGTCTTGATATATTTAAATATTGTCGTGTGTCTTGATATTCCTGAATTGAAGTGTTCCAAATACTTGGATACATTTGTATGTGCAGTATGATAAGTTCGGAGTCGGCCATGCTTACATAAAACAATAAACAATCTAATCAAATGCGCGCACGCCTAAGGATGCACACGACCGCCTCGCTCTTGCCAGACGCGGCTTGCCAGATCTCTTTCGGACGTCCAAAGCCTCAAGGTCACGTCCGCGACTGACGTCCGGTAATATGCACGGCTCAATAGAAATTCATTACACAGATAACCCATCAGTCGCGTCCATGAGCCGCGGCTGCCGGACGCATCCGATAATATATTTGCCCCTTAATTGCGGAAAAAAACGTCAGTGTAGCCGCCACCATAAAGTTCCATAGGACTGTCAAGGGGCGAACATACTCATTGGACGCGTCCATGAGCCGCGGCTTACGGACGTGACTTAAAGATATCTGTGTAATGAAAGTCTATTGAGCCGTGCACATTATCGGACATCAGTCGCGGACGTGACCTTGAGGCTTCGGACGTCCGATAGAGATCCGCAAGCCGCGTTCCAAACGACTGTGCATACTATCAGTCGCGTCCGTAAGCAGCGGCTTACGGACGCGATAATATGTTTGCCCCTTCAGCTTGACGTACCTACTCGTGACGAAAAAATCGGCTAAGGACAAGCGGACAAACATGGACGTGTCGCTACTTTTTTTTCGCGTAGGCGGAATTAGGCACGCGTGTAACGGGTGAGTCAATGTCTCGTACATTTGGTTTGGGATGCTGATTCTATTTTTCCGGAAGGCGGGGCTTATAATCTTCGCTCAGGAGAAAAACAGCATTGTGTAGCCCACGCCTTAGCCGCTTAAAAATCACAAATTATCTAAAGAGCAACTCGTTATCTATATATATAAGCAATATCTCATATCTATATCATCTCGATATATTACTCTCTCACTTACGCAACGCAACGGTCGCAAAGTTTTATCTCATTTTCCCTGTGATAGATTCTTTGTAAATCAACTAACATATTTTTTACTATATGTTTCACTATATGTTTTGCTCTTTAAAAAGCCTTACAAAAATAAATGTAAATTCAACTGAAAGGTAAGATATCAGTTTCACTATATTTTCTGCAGCATTTGTGAATAATTTAAGAGGAAAACGTCCTTTTTCTTACACCCGACTCAGTTGCATAGCCCTCTGCGGAATCATACAAACACCCGTGTCTGTAGTAATCCAAGCCTATATAGGATTGTCTATCTTAAATATAGATACATTTTATTTTATTTTATATCCAATTTTTCCAAGTTGCCCTTAAATTTCACCAAGAGAACTGTTGCATATGGCATGAGCCAAAAACAAATTCGCCGTAATCCAATATGGGAATTTCAGTCGACTGCAAGTTATCAGTTACCCATAAACATCCTATACAATAATTATGGTGAGTGTTTAATTTTGGCACCGGAAACTTGATTTTTACGTACACGAATCAAGAAAAGGGTTTTATAAAGAGGATTTCGTTTTTCACAAGAAAAGGTTCTATGTATACATATTCCATTACTGTATTTTTCATACTTAATGGGTGGCCAGTGGTGTAACTCTACCAACTGAGGCCCGCGGCAGATGGGGCCCTCCCATTAAAAATTGACACGTAATTTAATTTTTTAAAACTGGGGACCCCCGTTGGGTTGGGGGCCCGTGGCATTTTGCCAGCCCTGCCAGCCTATAGTTTTGGTATGTTTAACGATTTTCTTTCGTACTATTCTGGGAAGAGAAAGAACAGAAAGAATGTTAAGTTCATAATTTCGTTGCAAAGCTATCTGATTTGACGATGCGAGTCTTTATCTTACCTTTGTAATTAAAGTGGTGCGCAACTAATGCCGCCTCCACACATTAGCGGATGTTCGTGTCCCAAGTGGGTGTAAACAACTATTAGGAAACATATATGGAAAACTCCTATAGCAGATATGCCAGCGTCACCGTACCAAATATGAGCTGTGGTTGTCAGCCTGCGAGCGCACCCCTTCTAATTTTGACGTAATTTTGAAAACTCCGAGCTGTCAGCTGGCTGAATTTTTTTTCTTTGAAAATCCGCATCTTATACGTTACCTAATCTGTAACACGAACATTCGCCAGTGTGTGGATGCGGCATTAAAGAGCAGTAACTATAGTAGAGTTGCCGACTTCGTAAAATTGTTTGAAATGTGTATACAAACATTTACAAATATTACGCCTTGGTACGTATAGTGTCAATCATTTACCGCCTAAACTGAAAAGTATAGGTAGTTAAGGATTTGGTCGTAAATGCGTAAAGCGTTTGGTCGTAAATGAGTAACGAACAAATTTACAGACAAACATACGCAAATGCTGACCGGTGCACTGAAAAATATAACGATGTAATACACGGAAATACGCATGTTTCAACTACGATAGCGTATGTAACTCGTACTGTGGTCCATACGTATGAATAACCATGACTCGTAACGGTGTTGGCTCGACGGTAGTTACCATGTCGTAATTTTAAAACATAATCTTATTTCATGATGTCGCGACCTTGGTATCTCGTTTCTAACATAACAACATGTAGTGGTATAGGTACGTACGGTTACAGTCGAACACATGAATTATTTGTATACTGTTATTTTCGTATTTAACCGTAACAAAAAGTTTCATACATATAATCGAGTAAAAGAGTTTCAACAAAATTCCTTGTAATTAAAAAAAAAATAAACTCGTTTTTCTGTAAAAAAAACCGTAATAACAATGGAATTAATCCATTATATTTCTGAGTCTGTAATTGAAACAGGACCTCGCTCAGTTTAGACAATATTTTTCCAATGGAAAATATTATTAAATGTTGGATAAAAATAGGAACGTAGCGATGAGGTACTTGAGCCTATTAAGCCGTGTCGTGTCAGCTGTAATGAAGGGTTAAAAAGACTTACAAGTGCCGCGGTCCCGGCACGTAATGCAATACTCGTGATTGCTAATGGATTTTCCCTCATCGGATGTCAATTGGCTTCGACGGGTTCTCGTCGCCCCACTTGACCATGCCAGCGTTAGCCGCTCGTTCCTTTCACTCCGCCTTATTTCCTGCTCGCATAAGCCCTCACACATAGTACAACGGCTTATGTGCTATCGACATTGTGCTCTGCACAAAAGAAACGTACCCGGGCACTTCGCATCTAAGCTAATTCATCACTCTTCTCCCATAACATATTATTCTGAAAGGAATGATTTGTATTTTATGATAAATATGTAAGCGAATCCCTCAAGAGAGCACTCTTGCGATTTGATAACTTCTAGTTATTTTATTATTTTCTTTATTGAGATACTTAAAATTAGGTATACAGTCCATTGATCATGTAACGTTTGCTTCTTATAATAATTAATATAGGGAGGTTTAACACATCTTACATGACCTTTCCTGCCAGTAGTACATCTAACTAGGCAATAATTTGTCCGGTCTCTAGTTGTGCATATTTTTATGCAATTTTAGGATATGAAATGTTTTTTTAACAATAAATTATTTGGACCCACCACCTGTATTTACACATAAATATACCAATTTTATAAAATATATAGCTATGTAATAAATAAATACATTTAAGTTCAAATTTATTAAAATTTAATTAGGAATAATAGATAAGTGATACTAAATAAATTGTCGTGCGTTGCTAAGAAGTTCATCAGATTTTACATATCCCTTGTTAAGTAGCCTATTAGGGTTTTATTTAGTCTTTTAGGGTTTGCTTTAAATATTTTTTATGTTAGAATATTTTTTCATGTCATCACTTAGGGAATTATATAGTTTTGGGGCTATATAGAATATATGTCTTTGGGCAAATGTTGTCCTGACTGACGAAATTATATAATTGATACTCGCGGACATTCTTGTGTACAGATTGTTTTGAGTTCGTGCAAAGTCATCTCTAGATTTGTAGAATGCAAGAAGCGCTTGCTTAATGAATATCTGTTTAGCTGGATAGCACATGGGATTGAGAAATTAATAAGGCAGATGTCATGTTGGAAGATGTTGTCAAGGCAGATGGTTATTTTTTTTAATGCTGGGCCGTTTATACTTTTCCGAAGTTCCATTTTTTACTTTTTGTTTCTGGCTATGTCAAAGATTTAAAGTAAGCAAGATTACCATGCGCTTATGTAAGTTATGATTATGATTTCTTTAATTCTTCTGATACATAAATATAACTCATAAAATTGGGAATTTTTATACATATACATAATTTTAGACCTTTTATAAACCTTGCTGTAACGACTCCTGCCTGTAGGACATTTCCAAATTTTGCTAATTTCAAAACCGATCTGGAGGCAGAAGATGATTATTATATAGATGATTATCTAAATCGTATTTCACGAGTGATCTAAAGACATCGTTAGGCACCTTTTCCGCGATGAGCCCAAAAGAAATCGAACATTTTTTTTCCTCCATACAAAAACGGCCCAGTCTAATACGTAGTGTCGGACACTGTTGCAGTATTTTGTTGTATGCCTAGTTGTATTTACAAAACACTGCTTCTTGTAGTTAAGAAATCTGCTAAAAAAATAAGTTCCTTTATCTATAGTGCGTACAAAGAGATGCAACTTATTTAAAAATCTACTTTGAAATATTGTTGTAATTCTTGATTTATTTGTTTATATTTCAATTTTATTTTAATTTTTAATATGTGTACGTACATAAAAATATTTAATGATTTTCATTAACTTGCGATTTAATTGATTTTAATGTAATGGTGAGCGTTAGAAATCCAGTATTCTAAGCGTAACGTACCAATACAATGCACAAACAGAAATAGAATAGTATTGAGGTTAAACAAAAACTTTACAAGAGAGAAGCGCTTTGTTTACTTTTAGCCGGGTTATCAAAGTTTGAATTTACTTGGGCAGAAACTATCGCTCGCAAATGGGCTCGATTACATCTCCGCACCCTATATGGATGTTAAAGACGTTTTCACGTCAAACATCGATGATTGAGATTGAATATTTCTGAGTACTTACAGTATATCTCAACATAGACCTGTCACTTCTCAGTTACTTGCCGTTTTCAGTATTAACCGAAACAAAAAGTGGTATGTACAAACGACCGGAAATGACAAGAAAGGGCAGAACGTAAATATAGAGCGGCAAGGTTGAACTCCATTCGAAAATGCCAGGATCTCCGACAGGTGGATATACCTAAATATTTTATCTATATATGTAAACCTATATCCTTTTTGCCACAACCAAAAGAAAGAGTATCAAAAAAAATATAAACCAAAAAGCTAGGCAGCACGTGACTTAGGTCAGTAAGATCTGTTTGTATGTGTATATTGTTATGAGATGTATTGAGATGACGTATAGATATATGTTTTTTTCTATTTCGTTACATATTATGAACTTCCGTCTTATATTTTGTACTCGCATTCTCTCTCTTCCATTCACTCCATCTCTCTCTCTCTCTCTCTCTCTCTCTCTCTCTCTCTCTCTCTCTCTCTCTCTCTCTCTCTCTCTCTCTCTCTCTCTCTCTCTCTCTTTCTCTTTATCTCTCTCTCTCTCTCTCCCCTTTAGAAAATATATTTATGTATTCTTAAAATAAAGATATTGTTTACATTTTGATGGAGTCTTCCTTTAACCATGTTGTTGGTAAACACTTTACGATGCTCTTACACTATATTATGGTTCAATGTATACGAATAGGTGGACCTTTTGCTTTGTAGCAATACCTACCGGCCAAACCGACAGTGTTATTGTGACTGTTCAGTTGACTCGAATACAAATAATATAAGTTAAATCATACATATGTAACGAAATTGTAAACGATACGTGTATGTATAATATTATAAATATATACATAAGACAGAAAATAAACTGAAAGTGCTTCGGCTTTTTCCGGTTGCCGGGTAGACAGGAAAATTTATTTCTCTTTATTTGTAACATCTAAACTAGAGGTATGACAAAATAAAGCTACCGTGAAAAAGTCGTCTAAGCTGCGATATAACTAGAGGTATGACAAAATAAAGCTACCGTGAAAAAGTCGTCTAAGCTGCGATATATTTGTTTGTTTTTTTAAACTCAAATCCTTGAGTAGTTGTTTTAAATTTTTCCGTAATTTTAATGCTTTTTAGCAAAGGAACTGGCACAATATTTTAGGTTTTTTTTTATTGTTTTATACCTAAATTATGAAAATGTAACACATAATAATAATAATAATAAAACTCTTTATTCTTAAAAAAATGCGAGCTTATTGCCTGCAGGCAATATTTTAAAGCTAACCTATACTATTTTAAAAACATTATTTGCGAGTAGACTACATTAACCTATATAAAGAGTATGACAAATAGAATAAAGGAGGATAGCAAGAAGTATATACTTTACTCTTTGTGGGCACAGATTTGCCACATCAAAATAATCAAACACCTATAAGGACGCTAAAGTTTTAAAAGGAGGGGAATGGGAGGGGAAAGGGAATTTATCTGGAGGATTTCAAATACTGTCTGAGTCTGTCTTTAAAAGTTGTTATCCTTGGCGCGGTTCTCACGTTTTTCGGCAAGGCATTCCAAAGACGGGCTCCATGCACGGTGGAAGAGAATGAGAAGAAGTCACTGCTGTGACTAGAGAGTAGCATGTTGTTTTTTGATCTCAGAGGGCGTTCATGAGCCGATAGTGCAGTAAATCTGCCGGTAAGATAATTGGGAGCGACGCCATCCAAGATCTTGAAAAGCATACAGAGAACTCGCATGTCTCTTTTCTCCCGGGTCGACAGCCAGTGAAGCTCTCTGTACTCCGTGATGTGGTCAAATTTTCTGAGGCCATGGATATACCGAATGCAAACATTTTGGAAACGCTCAACTTTGGTGGATAACTCCTCTGTGAGGTCGAGAAATGCGACATCTCCATAATCCAGAAGGGGGAGGAGAGCAGACTGACAAATCGAAATCTTGCTCTCCTCCGGGAGCATATTTTTCAGCCTATTCAGCGAATGAAATCGGGCGAAGAGTTTGCGTCGCATTTCTCGAATATGTGGCCGCCATGAGAGGTTGTCGTTTATATGGACACCGAGGTTTTTAACCTCGAAACTGAAAGGGACCTCATCCGCACCGATGCAGATCTTCAGGACTTCATTTATATTAATCCTCGAGGTAAAATAACTGCTACCGATGATAATAGCCTTCGTTTTGGAAGGATTTAAGAGCAATCCATGTGCTTTGGACCACTCGTATATCATCGATAGATCTTCATTTACAGCAGCAATTAATTGTTGTATGAATATCTCCCGGGCGAAAGTGAGAGTATATTTGGACGTCGTCGGCATAGAGGTGATATTTTGCTTTAATGGAGTTGGTCACTGAGTTAATGAATAAAGAAAAAAGGAGTGGGGATAAAACACTACCTTCGGGGACGCCGGCGACTTGTGGTAGAAAATTAGAGATCTGATCTTTGTTCCTGACGCACTGATATCGATTATTCAGAAATGATCTAAACCAGTTTATTACGGGATTCGCAAAGTTACATGATTCTAATCGAGCAAGGAGAATATCATAATCGACAGAATTAAACGCACTGCTGAAGTCTAAAAGAACGAGAATAGTGAGCTGTCGATTATCCATCGCTTGACGAATATCATCGGTAACATGAACTAAGGCAGTAGTCGTGCTATGATGGGGTCGAAAACCTGTTTGAAATGGGTTTATAAGGTTGTTAAGAGAAACATAAGAGAGCAACTGACTATATGCCAGTCTTTCAATAGCTTTGGCTGGTACTGGGAGAATTGAAATCGGCCTAAAGTTTTCTGGGGAATTGGTTGAAGAGGTTTTTGGTATTGAGACAACAATAGTTTTCTTCCAGACAGCGGGTAGTTCGCCAATTTTAAGAGAAAAATTGAAGATGAATGCAACTACTTCCGCTATTTCATTTAAAATAGGAATGATACGTTGGAGGCTTATGTCATCATGACCCACAGCTTTCGACTTGTTGCTTAGTAGCATGCTTAGTAGCTTAGTAGCATATGACAATCAAAGAAGACTATATTAGCTATTCCACAATATATTCAGTGTTTGATTTGAATTTAGCCCCAAACTTACTGCTTTTCGACCATTTTCACGAGAGATGGGTCTATAAAAGATTGTTTTACGAGGGAAAAATGTAGATCGCATAAAAGATGCAATCCCTCAGAAATTAATAAAAGACAAGGACTTTATCTTATTGAAAAATTCCAAATCATAGAAATGTTAATTTTCTAAATAAATTAACCTAAATAGAAAAAACGGCGATATTTGTAAATACACCCATAATCAATAAATATCCCTGGAAACCGTGAGTCTAAACTCACCGGCCAATCCTTCTACCACCGGGCCAAAGGAAACTGAAAAGATGCCGTGCCAATCTCATCCGCTGTGGCTACACAGCGAATCCGACTAATGACTGGGGAATGCTGCAGGATGAAAATGTCAACTCTGTCACAAACCAGGACCTACAAGAGACGAACACAAGTCCACCCAGGACGCATATTTTAAAAAGACTTATCCTAACCTGGCCCAGACACGTTGACTAACTAACTAATCAATAAAATTTATGTATACTTTGTTGTATACTTTTTTTACATTATGATGAAATTTTATTTCGATTGTGAGGCTGCTAGTAATTAGTAAGGGATAAAAACTATATAAATTTAATTATAGCATTAGAATAGGATCGATAGCATCCACCTTTGCTTTTTAAGACACTTAGATTTTAAAACATGTAAGAATAACCAAGGCTATATAACGTGGAGTCACTGGAACGAGAGAGTTTATTTAAGGTTGATAATAAATTTCTCTATAATATTATCCAAAATAAGGTAAACAGTCCATACCAGTCCATACGGAGTTCAGAGAAGCTTTACTAGTCGTCGGGTCGACCCGGGAGAAAATATACAAGACAGTTCTCTGTCTGCTTTTCAGGATCTTAGCGGGCGTCGCTCCCGATCATCCCACCGGCAGATTTACTGCACTATCGGCTCATGGAAGCCCTGTGAGATCTGAAGATAACTTGCTACTATCTATCCCTGGCCACAGCAGTGACTTACATTTACAGAGTATGGAGCCCGACATTGGAATGTTTACCGAAAAATGTGCGAACCGCGCTGAGCATATGTAACAATGATATGTGTTAAAAACACTCAGACATTTAAAATCTTCCACATAAATTACCTATTCCTTTCTTTTCCGATGTCCTATAAAGTCCTAATCCCCACCAGGGAAGAATGGAAAAATCCGCAGTGGCTTCAAAGCCACAACGCAGACGCCTGGTTCACCGACGGCTCAGGAACAAATGGACGTTTTGGGGCAGGCGTGTATGGACCCAAAACCAACCACAGAATCAGCATCCCCCTTGGATAATACGCCACGGTTTTCCAAGCCGAGGTATTTGCCATATTGGAATGCATAAAAATACAAAGTCGACTTGAGGTAAAAAACAGACAAATCCTCATCTGTTCAGCAGAGCAGCACTGGACCCTCTGGTTAAAGCGACCACAGAATCTTCTGTGGTCTGGGACTGCATGCAGGAGCTTAACAAATTGGGAAAATCCAACAAAATCACCCTAATATGGATACCGGGTCACCAAGGCATACCCGCAAACGAAGAGGCGGACAGACTGGCAAAACTGGGCACACTGGAATGCCCAGTGGAGCCAGTTGTAGGGTCCCCTTCGCTACAGGTAAGAAAATCATCAGGGACTGAAAGAATAAAAAATCATCAACAAAAAGAATAAAAAATACAGTTGCCTTTACAGAAAGTGAATTATTGTATTAATAATTATTTTTATTACGTTTTATTTATAAAATATTAATTGTGGTCTATGTATTTATTCATATATGTAGATCATGTTTATTTTCGGAATATACTCAATCAGACCTTACAATTCAAATTAGACACGATATATTTATGGTAATTTGTTGACATTTGGACAACTACTTACTCGATATTTGGACAGTTAAGGTACCACATGATACTCGAGATGACAACGATTCTAACAATACACTTTTAAATCGGGTGGTTGAATAAAGAAACGGAAAACATACATAGATGAACATTAAACATATTACACTCCTTTTTTGTCAGGCAGTCGTGTAAAAATAAAAATAACACTCATTACCTACCGGCTAATACAACCATTAACTAATAGACTTATATCTCTCACGCACACAAACACTCACTGCATCATCCAAATACCCTGTACACTTACATACATACATAGGTATGAATGCTAAATACACATAATGCACACAAACTAAGACGCACATACTTACACATATTTAGATACACTGCACCATTGGCCACTTTAAACACATGCTCGTGTATGTTAATTACATATATTTTAGTCTTTTAATCATTATATATTTTCCAGTGCAGTGTAAACGATAATTTACATACTGGTCCCGATTGCGTTTCTTTGTGAACTAAAATTAAATTTAGTCCAAGTGAATAAGACAGAGCAATACGTTAGAGCGGAATATGAAACGAACGATCGTCAATAAATACTACCTGTCGAACTTATACTCGTCCGAATAAATTCGAGCATATTTCGTGCGGTGATAGAGATTCAGATGCTTTGACCTTGGCGGGTAGTTTTAATGCGAAAAAGTGACAAGTGACCGGTCATCTCACATTCCGCCCTAGCGTATTGCCCTGTCTCGTTCACACGGACTAATTTTCGATTTTAGTTCTCGAAGAATCGCAATCGAGCCCATTACGTATTTATCATTACTAACCATTGTAAACACGAAATTTTATAACTGGATTTTTGCTGATTATTATGCAATAATACCTATTTGTAATATATTGTTGTATATTCTGTAACGCTGTAATTTTTCCAAATAAATAAAATAGATTCATATAAAAATATTTCTGGAGCCAAGCAACACGTGACCCTAAAATAACCAATAGCAAAAAAACTATCTCGTACAAGTAAAACCTCTTCGCGACCCCTTAGGGATGCGCAGAAATTCGGGCGAAATCCCCTTCTCCCCCCCCCCCCTCCCCTTCCCTTTCCTGAAACATTTCGAGAAGGAGGCGCGTCGCGTCTTCCATTCCGGGGCTGTTTTTATTTTTAGTGGTATCCCGCCATCACAATGGCTGGAGATCGACCATAATCATGGCGAGCAAGTCCATAAGCGCGGCATTACTCGCGCCTCTTCTTGGGCTCCATTGTACTTTTCATTTTTCACCCCGCGCGTCTATTCCCATTTCGCGACAATGGCGTCGCGCAACGCCTCGCAACGCCGCCTTTTTTATTTCTTACCCTCTCGGTAGGGATGGCCGGCCAAATATTCTTATCGATCTATTTAAATGCTCGTATAGTCGATGCGACCAGCGCCGGAAAATGTCGAATGTTTAAAAAATCCGTATACCTTTTTCTTTAAATTGGTAACAATCGCATTTACTGGGGCTGTCACTACTACTGTGAAGCTCTCAGCTTAACCCTCCTTTATTTGCAATATGATTTGTAACGCCGTTAGTCGCAATGAAAATTGGATTATCGCAATGGAGATTCGGATTATCGTTTATTTGTATGTAATTACGGATCTAGGCGTTCGATAATTTGCAAGAGAGAAAACCCAAGAATATCTTACGGAGTTTTACAAAATTTTAAATATTTTTAATTACAAATTTACAAGACATATTTTAGTTTAAGGTGATTTCTAAGCAGGTACATTTTACCTACATATAAAATTTATTTCATACATCATCGGCGGCAAAAGAAGCCCAATCGGATTTCAAATTTTTTTATTAAACTTCGGTTTCAGAGAGGATGCGTCATTGCGCTTTATATTACAAATATTACATCTTAGTTCGGAATATTTTATTTTTGAAATGGTTGAGCGAAAAGCGAAGCTTTGTGAGGCCTATATTACCAAATTGGAGGCAAAAATTCGATTTGCATGTCCGTCCGTCTCTCTGTCCGTCTGTGCGTATGATAACTAGGGAACGCTCTTATAATACGAGTATATAATCAAACTAGGGTTATTAAATAGCTATTACGCATACCATTTTTCTTATTTTTAGTTTAAATTCGTGTAAAAAACACACGTGAGAGAACCGCTAACCATTTGTTAAATGTAAAAACGATATAAAATTTAATCAAATGCGTCAGTTCACATGACATAAAAAAATGACGCATATGGCACAGCAGATACAGATTGTCTAGGCCTAGTTGGTTGTGTTATTTCTCTTCACCTTGGGTAATCTCGCATCAATGTATGAATAGTTTTATTTTTCACATACCTACCAGAAATATTTATTTATTTATTATGGCAATGTGCAGCTATTTGCAACAAGCGTAATACGAAACGTAAATAATATTCAATCATTAAATCAAAATATTTAATCATTAAATAATATTAAATAATATTAAATAGCAATCATATAGCAAATAGCAATAGCAGTATATTAAATAGCAATTGTAATCATTAAATAGCAATCAAAATATTCAATCATTAAATCAGAATAAAATTAGATCAAGCCAGCCATTAAATCAAAATAAACATAAAATACTTCATTCACTCGTTTCCATAAAATAACACATACAACGTTATTTCTGGTCGAGAAGTTTATACTTAAGGCTATATGATATTTACAAGAGTTCAAAACATAATATAAAATTGGTTTTTTTGTAAAATCTTTTTTAAAAAATCGTTTATAGGATGATGTTTTGATGCAGAAATAAAAATAATAAAAGCCACTTACATAGCTGAAAGGTTTTCCCGGACTGGATTGGTAAATGCTTATTCTTAAATGAGATGTTTGTTTGAATGAACACCACTTTCGACAGTGCAATGTAGGTTTAATGGGATCCCTTAATTGCTAGCGAACGATCATCCTTCATCCATACCTCATGAACAAAGCGTATCTTATTGTAAACCAATATACAATGTCTTTATTAAAGACAAATTAAAGCAAAAACCAATGAAAAAATCACAATGAATGAATCGTCTCTTAAATACAGAATGACAGTTCGATATTTTGTTTTAAAATTCGAATGTATCCACTCTCTAAAAGTGGATGCATTACAATCCAATCCTTTTTTGTTCAAGGCAGTCAATCCTTCAAGGCAGTCAATTACAATCCTTTTTTGTTAGGCAGTCGTTTAACAAGAAGAAAAATAAATAAAATAATGAACTCCAGGGTCGATATTCTTTTAGAAACATCGACCTCAAGCCCACCCTCACCGCTCGGCAATTTGGTCGTCCGTCTTTTTATATGGCGCGTCGGTCCCTTCGCAAATCGCCTACCCGCAGATTAATTGTGTAAAAATGTTGGGCATTCTCAGACAATGCAGTCGGCGGCAGAAAGGGTATACCTCTTCCCTCTTCCCTCCCTCACCCTTCTCCCTCTCACCCTTTAGTGGTGCGGAATATTCTTATCATCTTCCTGAGGGGCGTGACCGTCGTTAAAAAGAACATAGTCGTTTGGATTAATGCAGCCCCCGGAGATATTTACTACCAAAAGTTGCCTTGATATTATTATGTTGAGGTAGGAAAAATATGCTTGACGTTGAAAGAAAAACATAATCTTACAATACTGAGTTGATTTATTGATAAAAAATATAAAATTATTTATTTATTGGTAACGTTTAGAGCAGCGATTCATCCCTGCTTCATCATCATATCAAGCTGATTCATCATTTCAAGGGGGTAATAACCCCTAAAAAGGGGAAAAAAGAATTATCCGAGAGATAAAGACATATGGATTATATCGTCGTTAAATCACAAAACAAAATTAATAATACAATTATATTCATTAGTTCTAACTACCTACTTAATCACTATTTATTTAGGAATAGTTAGTGAATTAGAAAATTTAGATAACATATTTTTGGCTGAAATTTTCAACACACAACTAGCAACATTTGGGCGAAAGATTAATGATGAGTATCCATTATCGAAAAGACTTTAAAAATAATGATCCCATTTTGTCCCAACTTACAGGTGTGACAGTGAATTTTCGATAATGGTGACAATAATAAAAGACAAATTTTTAACAAAAAGAAATACCGACTACAAACTTTTTTATATGTGCAGCAGCCATGACATGGTGATACTTAGAACGGGCTATCATAATTAAATGCGTATACAAAATCTTATGTAAGTGCTGTTGACCGTTGAGGAGTTACCTCGTTGGAAGCCAACCCTGGGTGCCGCAGTCCTTGGTGAAACTTAGAACGGGCTGTCGTAATTGAATACACATACAAAATGTTGTGTCTGTTCCGTTGACAGTTGAGGAGTTCCCTCGTCTGGAGTCAACCCTGGGTGCAGCAGCCATGTCATGATAAAACTTAGAACGGGCTATTATAACTGAATGAGTGTACAAAATTTGGGGTCTGTGTTGTTGACCGTTGAGGAGTTCCCTTATCGGGCGCCAACCCAGGGTGTAGAAAAAGGTCATGCTTACCATTAAAATATATGAATTGTCATCGTCATTGAACCAACAAGTATTTTTTTTAATTTCATATGATAATATTTGAGGAGTTCCCTCAATTCCTCATGGATCCCATTATCAGAACAGGATTTTGATAAAAATGGGATCAATCTATAAGTATGTCCTTTCGAATAAAAAAGAATTTTCCAAATCGGTTCATAAATAGCAGAGTTCTGAGGTAGCAAACATAAAGAAAATACACAACCGAATCGATAACCTCCTCCTTTTTTTAAGTCGGTTAAAAACAGTACGACTTGCTATGTGAATCGGCCGAAACAGCACCGAATATTACACGAAGCAATATCAACCGTCTCACTGACTTGCATAACTTCTACATTTAATTAAAATAATGCTAACATGGAGTAATGTTGTTGTGAAATAATAATAATGGGGTATTGTTTGTTTAATTTTAAATTTATACAATTATTAAAAATAATTATAATTTTTCCTATTTTAACTGCTAGTTTGTTATTATTCGAAAAGTAGGTAAAAAATCGTTGTTTTTATTTGATTAGACTCCTCAATAACAATACTTGTTTACCAATACTCCTTAATAACAATACCTGTTATATACTAGATTTATTGTTACACGATAGACCCATTTATGATCCTTTTCTGTATTTAAAATTGTAAGAACAATTTGTCGTATCACGCACGCTTTGTGGGTTTCGTTTTTTTTTAGTTTTTTTTAATTGAACGTACGCTGTACGTTTTGTTGCGTTTGCGATATAATATAGCGGACGTATCACGTTAGTTTGTATAAGTAGGGCGGTAAAAGAAAAAAAATGCAATGGCCAATTTGTTTTGATTTATTGGTGTTATTTACTAATGTATAACCTGATTTATTGGTAATAGCCTTAAAAATGATGGCTGCCCCTAGTTTAGAGTAACTTAAATAACTTGGGCCAATTAAGGAAAGATAACCGCGTTTAGATACGGTAAATTGTGCTGTTAGCTGCGGTGTCCAAATATCCTGGAGACCGCTCGATACGCACTCATTAAGGGAGAACAATAAAACTACCAACTGAGGCGTGGCGGAGGACAAAAATTTAATTCGTAAAAAAAAGTCGTAAAAACTTTTATTTTGCTCGTTTAACACAGTTTAACTGCTGCGTTAGCTGAAGTCGCCCTCACCGTTTAAGCAATTTTATTATAGCCAAGAAATACATTTGATAAAGAGAAGCCATTGAGAAGAAGAATTTCTCTGCGGCTAGTCTCGCTTGGATTTTCGATTTTCTAACATTTATTCTGTCATGCTTCTCGTCACCAGGATCCTCCCACTATAGGTGGAAGGATCGTCACTTAAGTTCTAGATCATGGCTTTCTCTACTATCAACCATTCTTTACTCAAAAAAATCTTTATAGGTCGTGTATATTGACAAGCTGGAATAATTGTATACAGATATAAATTGTAATTGGTTACATAAGCGATAAAAAACATGAACACAATTCACACGATCATTCTATTATATATGAATGCACAACTAAACCGAACAGCTTGTATCTGGGAATACCAAATACACTTCCTTCGCTACCAATGGCTTACCAATGTCTACGCTAGCATGAAAGACACAAATCGATTCCGTGTTATATGCCGTCGCTCGTTTCTGTACCTTATATATTAAACGATGAAACTGAATGAAATATATCGTCGGCCGTGTCGTGGACGTGACCTCGGTGGGGCTATCTGGCTTTTAGTGTGTCAGTCAGTAAGTCAGGTCAACATTGTCAATGCTCGAACCACACGGTTCAGGTGTATCCCTCCGTTAGACCTTCAGGAACTTCGTCCTACATATCAAGTCAACAAAAGCAATAGATTCTAAAGAAATCTATAAACGCAAACACAATCAATTCTACACGTGTAAGTGCCATTAAATTCCATATAATTTCGGTAATTAATGCAGTCACAGCCGGTGACTCATGTCAATTTCTTTGATCGATACAATCGACACACTTATTTCCCCCACGCCTTCAGCATTGCGTCATGCAATATAGTATATAAACCAGTACATTCTACCGATTAATTATCATCCTCGAGTTGCCGCCTTCCGCGCTCATACCACGCATTATCATCCTCGGGACTTCAACCACCGCGCTATCATCCACGAGCAGTTACTTCATTATCCGCGATATCAAACTTCGAGTAGTCATCAGCCATCATATCCGCGAGCATCCTTCTTCGAGCACTCACTATCTAACCGCACGCCGCGACTCAATATTCGGAAGCGTTATAACTGGCAATCATCAACCAAGTTCATCAATAAACAACTTCAGCTTCATCAAGAACGCCTTTCATTACGGAGAAAAACCCCAGATGATACCACCTCCTCACAACGAACAAATTGGAGTCCAGTGAGGGATGGTCCCTCACAGACCCTTAGTGTATACTTTTATACCTTACCGTCTATGAGGGATGTAACGCACGATGCTCATTTTGTATGAAACTAGAAAATAGGCCCGTTCATAGCGGCCTGATTACTATGAATGAAGCTGCATTTTGATTCAAGTTTATTAACTAATCCAAAACAGGATAAAGAACACTTTTTTAGAGTGAATTGTGCGAAAATTCTATCGCTCGGTGTTAAAATCGCCGATGCTAGTACAACCAATCAACAATGTCAGTTTCTATTATCGCACCCATACCTAGATACATGAATTGTTGGGACCCGTTGGCCCTGATGCAATTAAAAAGAATCGTTGTGCAGGTTTGTCGGGCTCTTGCCGACGCCACTAATCAGGTAACCGTATCAGCGCAACGCGTGGCGGCCGACTGTGTGTGGCTGTTTGACTGCTTCGCGGCGCTACTGACTGCCATAGGTAGTTCCACCCATTCCGTTACAGGTTGGCACAATCGCCAGCAACCAAGCTGCGTGGAATTGCCACAAATAAGAAGAAGAAGAAGTTACAGGTCGTTATCAGTTCGTTCCGTTTTTTAATTGGTGCTGTCAAAAGCTTCATGCTGTTAATCGCTTCAGTTATAAATCGCCAACTTTACCAAAGCCAGAAACAGAATGGCGCGGATGCATATCCGCATATATATATATATATATATATATATATATATATATATATATATATATATATATATATATATATATATATATATATATATATATATATATATATATATATATATATATATATATATATATATATATATATATATATATATATATATATATATATATATATATTTGTCTCTTTCATGCATCTACATAACTCATTACGCTAAAAAGAGAGCACGTCCCTAGCAGTAGAGTTTATTCCTCTTACAGGCGCTTATATTTAAAAGGCTTTCTATTTATGATGCTCTCTGCATGTACATGACATTATCAAATCAGATACAATAAAAAATATAAAAAATCTGAATATTTACATTAAACTACAAATTACGTACATTAAGTTACATACACATTATTTACATTAAATTATTTCATGGAAAAACCAGCGTAACTGCAACAAAAAGTTTTTTATATTAATGTCATCTTACAGTTTTTCTATTCTGTATTACCACAGTTTAATAATTATTTGTTACTACAATCTTCTTCGGCTCCTTTTTAGTGGTTCCAATGCCTCGGTCTTGCTATACTCCATATTCGTCTACTTTAGGGTTGTCACAATTAATTTTTTTAATATAAGTACGTTAGCCGAGCGCTCACGCTAGTCGACGACTTTTATGGCATTATTATCCCTCTTCTGCCGCGCGGAATGCATAGGTATTCGTATCGCGGAAGTCCAGACGAAAGGATATTTTGTTTAATCCATGGTAATTATACAGCGGAAGCTAAGAAAATTAAATAATTGAATATAAATATATAATTATGTAATTTGTATGTAAATATTCAGTTTGTGTATTTTTATGGTATCCAGTATGATAATCAGTCATAAGCATGCAGAGAGTTTCAAGTAATATATTATTATATATACTTCATATGTATGAAGGTGCGTATATCAATTTATATACCAAAACTTCATATTATTACGTACCATTATATTTATAGATATTTATCTTCTTAAATTTTATATATTACATTTATTTATTAAGTACCTACTATGTATATAAAGGAAAAATACCGGAAAAATACCGCAATAAGTAAACCACACTATATTTTTTTAATTTAAGCGTACCTTGGTACAGGCGAGACCTAGTTAGAATGGCTTTCAAATTTCAAATTATTTATTGAGTTCAAATTATGAGTACATTCAATATACAAAAGTCTTAACCTAACTAGGCTGCCGCCTGTTCCAAGGTAGACAATGTATTTTAGTTATCCTAAGAAATCTATAATACTATATTTATATAAATAAACAAAATCATACTTAATGTAACAGAAATATCTTAATTACCTAATAAAAATTCGTAAGAAAATGTCATGAAAATTGTCAATATTATTTTATTTTAAAACATGATAAAAATAAATTTATCTTTATATATGTATTAATAATATACAAAATAAAATCACAAAAATATAAATAAAGTTACATTTAGAAATCATTAATTTATATTACTACATATACTATTATGTTTTTATTATAAAGATTATAGAGATTCAATTATTTAATAATGTTTTCAATATCTGCATATGTACAATTTAAGAGGTAGGCACTCAAACAATTTTTAAATTTATATGATATTTTAATGTCTTTAATGTTAGGTGGTAGGCAATTATAAAATTTGGGGGCAAGATAAGAGAAACTGGATTGGCCAAAAGCGGATCTCCTGAGTGGTATTGCAAAATTTGTTTGTGTCGATTTCTTGTTACACGAGATTGCTGGCTTTAAAACTAAAATAACTGCACCTTTATAGATTTATTAAAGAATTGTTTTATTTGAATTTGAATTTGAAGATAATTGTTAAAGGATTTCTTCAATACACTTATTGTAGTATCCCTTTACAACGGTGCAAGTTTGAATAATATTGTCTCATAACCACAGTTCCTAGTTAAATATAAGCTACTAAATTCTCAAGCAAAATGTCCCCAGCAGGAAGACATAAACGTAACTAGCGAATATTTACTCATAATTTACAGCGTACTCACCGCAAGGCTTGCCTTGAGCTTTCTCAACACAAAATTAATCGCTTTTCTGAATGCCGCCATCCCACTAAGACAAGAAGCCTGTGAGTATATGAAGGCGACGTATAGCGGTCGTTTGCTGTAAACGTAATGAAGTGATTTAAACAACACATTCAACCTCAAGTTGGAGGAAATCCTTATTATTGTAACTTAAGAAATAGCAAATTTAGATGGGTAGACTAGAAAATCCAGGAGAGGAAAGAGAATTACAAGCAATATTAAAATAACGAATTTACCGCGTAAAGTTTCTAACACTCGACGTTTCGGCGACGTTGAAGCCGCCGTTGTCTAGGTAGTCAACCCTAGACAACGTCGCCAAAAACGTCGGGTGTTACAAACTTCATGCGGTAAATTCGTTTTTTTATCTTATTTAAAATATCAAACAAAAGCGATAATCTACGAATTCTTAAAAAGCAAATATATTAAAAAGAATAAAAAGACACGACTGCCGTTACAAAAAGTGAACTATTGTATATATAATTATTTTAGTAACGGTTTATTTTTAATGAAACATGTGTGATTTATGTATTTATCCATATAGTTACATATATATTTCCAGAATGTAATCAAGCAAACCTTTCATTTGTCACTAAACACGATATATTTATGTAAATTTATGTTTCCTATGAAATCTAAGCAGTGGTGATTTTCAGTTTTCCACGATTTTTAAACCAAAATATCAGTAAATAAATAATAATAACTGTTCATTATGTGGTACTTAACGGAGAGGCACGCCCTAATCAGTTGAATGGAGATATTGCACAAATATATAGAGCAACGCACGATACAATAATGAAAAGAATTCCTCCGATCTCCGACGCTCCATGCCGGTTTCCAGAATGCAACGCGGCATGAAACGTCCGACTGTCCAGAAACGACCGTATTTCTGTAATTCCCGCATTGCCTATATATCTCTCGCTCTTTCCCATATATTTTTACACGACACAGTGATGTCGATTCGCCTTCCACTTCAGCGATGTGTCCAAGTATTGGCCAACATGTAGAGCGGTCATAAGAAAAAAAAATAACGATTATCAGCGAAAAATAGTGAAGTGAGATGTACGAGAAGAGTATTAGATTATCGTACGATGTGACGAAACGCAGTCGGTAAACGTTCCCTTCTCTCACAGTCGCATATTTTCAAGAATTATTGTCGGCATGTTTCATTTGTCAGCAGGCGGCGACGTACGTATTCTCGAAAGTGAAGACGTGTGTTGGGCGTCGTAATGACGAGATATTTCAGGATTCCGTAATAGTACGTGATCTCAGTCGGGCGCCGAATGGGGGGTCGGCGCCACGCTAAGTCATTTCAGTCACGCTCCTTTTATTTGAATTTCATTCCTACTTTATTTACCCCGGTTTTAACTTCGGCACCAGAAGTTCTCTTACGGTTCTGTCGGGTCGGCGCGGACACGTTTTGCAAAACGCTTTTTAAGTCGAATCTTTTTTCGAACGCGAGCAAAACGCTTAAATTCACTCTCCGCGACCGGCTTTAAACGCCCTATAAGCTTTTAAAGCGTGGTTACTTTGCTCGGACGAAACTCCCCGAAGAATAATTAAATTGAAAGTAGACATTATTCGTTAAAATGTTTTCAGCGTTAAATTCATGGATGTTTCGACGAAGGCAGGGGTTTTTATTCAATTTTTCCATTCTCTTCTATGGAAGCGGCGCGGCGGAGTCCACAGCCACGACGTTGGCAAAACGGTATGGAAAATAAAAGGAAACTATCACGACATTTTTCCAAGTTACAAAAAGCAATCCAAAATACCAAAATACTGAAATCAATTTACCAGAGATGAATACGCAGCTTTGTTATTATCGGCTAGAATGAATAAGAAAACGAGACTATATTCTAAATATTCAGAATATTTACCAAAATATTTGGGTAAATATTCGAAATATCCTAAGAGCAATTGCAAGATTGTTGTAATAATTCAAGAGGTATTCGGTAAATAGTCTGAATAAGAAGACTACACGTATAAGTGGCTTCAATGAGTCAAACGGCCTCTAAGATAAAGTATTACAATAGGTACCGTACGTTCAAGTACAAATAAAACCGAAACCCACAAAAAGTAGGTGATACGTCTAATTGTTCTTACGATTTCAAATACAAATAAGGGTATTTGTATTTGAAATTCCATTCAATCTCCAATTTGAAACTCCATTCAATCTCCTATATAAATGGATCTATTGTGTAAAAAAGTTTCTGGTATATTGAAAACAAATAATGTTATCTATTTCCCAAAAAAAACGTCGATTTTTTCACTACTTTTTGAATAATAACCGAATGGTATAGCGGTTAATAAATTATGAATAAATAAAAAACTAAGCATGTCTCGGAGACACGGTAACCATGTACAACAAGTGGCGAAAATTGAGTTTCGAGTAGACAATTAAGTTAGGCATCCACGTTTGTCGCGACAAATTTTCACCTGAGAAATAGAGAGAACGGCAGGAGCCTTCTTAAGCGCCGCAAGCGATAATTTTGCGGCCCAAGTGACACAAAACGCTGACACAACGGTAGAAACTCAATGAAGGAATATTATCATATCGGGTTCTCCTCCAGAAATGATAAACGATGACAATTTTTCATTTTCGCTTATAAAAATTACCAAAAACAGAAATTTTCTCAAAAACAATAAGAAGTGAGATCGAAGAAACTATTTAAGCGAGAGGGGCATCACAAAACGAGAGCTTTCATAATGATGAAGAGCAACTGCGAGAGCTATTACGGCCATTCATAATAGGCCTGCAGAAACGACGTCTTCTACGTCTTCTGAGGTCCGCTTCTACGACTACTGACCGTCGTCTGGGGGCACTTACTATGAACCAGAGCTTCATTTTATTAGTGGAAACCGATTCCTTTCCCCTTGACGCGCAATTACTTTATTAGTGACTTTATCGCGCCATGAGACTTTTATTACACGACTGCCAAACAAAAAAGGATTGTAATGTGTACAGGGTTTATCCATGTATGTTTTCTGTTTCTTTATTCCACAATAACTTCTAAACGCTTGAACCGATTTAGAAATGTGTAGCACTGTTATAATCGTTATGATATTTCAAGTGCACAGGGTATATAAGGATATAGCACTTTCCCTCATATAAGGAGAAAGCAGCGTCTTTGATGTAATTCGCCCTGTTAGGAATTGGTTATATGACAGTCATCACATGACAGTTTATTTTTTTTCGCTCTTCTTCGCGGCCCCAGGAATAAAACCTGTAGGGCCAGAAACGAATAGACATTTTTGAAATATTAATCTAGCAAAATAAATTATACAAAATGTATCTTAACTGGCCAAATATCAAGTAAGTAGTTGTGTTAATGTCCAAATATCAATAAATTAACATAAATATATCGTGATTAGTATTAAATGAAAGGCCTAATTGAGTACATTCCAGATATATACATATATCTATATGGATAAATACATAAACTACAAATATTTCATAAAATAACCGTAATTGAAATACTTATATACACAAGTTCACTTTTTGCAACGGCAGTCGTGTTTTTTATTCTTTTTAATATATTATTTACTTGTGTATAATATTAAATTCAAACTTCAAAAATATGCATATTTTTTAATTCACTTGGATACAGGTCCACGAATCCATACCATTGACCATGTGAGGTATTTTTACAAGCTTTTATTTACCTTGCAATGTTTGTCAGTATGTTTGTTTAGGTCAAATCTTGCAAGCAGAATTAGAACCACTTCCTCTTATCCTATGAAATTAAAATTTAACGCTTTGGTTCAGTTCCGATGACAATTCATTTTTATGGTGAGCATGACCTGATCCTGTACCTAGGATTGGCTTTCGACGAGGGGACTCCCCAACGATCAACAGCAAAGACACGAAATTTTGTATAAGTATTCAATTATCATAGCCCGTTCTAAGTTTCATGACATGGCTGCTGAGACCATGGTTGGCTCCCTACGAAGGGACTCTTCAACGGTCAACTGCCACGAAATTTTGTATACGCATGCTCAAGGAGCTCTATGCGAATTTTATTGCAATAAGAGCTCGGCCATATCCCACGAGAATGTACATCGGCATGACAACAGAAATAAAACCCAGTATCTCCAACCGTTCGTAGCACATACTGCCAAGTTCCAGGCGACTAGTCGATACATAGGCCTCAAACTTTTTAATAAATTGCCTGAAAGATTAAAAGCGATTAAAAACATCGATATTTTCAAGAGATCCATCCGAGTTTATCTCCTTAAAATTAACACGTATTCTCATAACGACTTTTTAAAATATTGTGAAAATACATAGCATCGTATCTAACATTTTAATACACATTTATTGTCAATTGTTTTGTTGTAAACTGTTATGATATAGACTTTTTTTTTGTTAATTGGTAAGTTTGTATATTGTATATCATCTCTTGGCTAAATTGAGTAACTAGTTTAAGATTAATTTAATGGCATTCCTACACAATTGTTATGGTTGTATTGGAAATAAATACATTTATCATTATAATTTATCATGCAATTATTATAGCCTGTTCTAAGTTTCCCCATGACATGGCTGCTGCGCCCGGGTTGGCTTCCAACGAGGGGACTCCTCAACGGTCGACAGCATAGAAACGAAATTTTGTATACGTATTCAATTATAATAGCCCGTTCTAAGTGTCACCGCGACAGGGCTGCTGCACCCAGGGTTGGCTTCCAACGAGGGGACTCCTCAACGGTCGACGGCAGAGAAATTAAATTTTGTATAGCATTCAATTATGATAGCCCTTTCTCAGTTCCACTATGACATTGTTACTGCACCTAGGGTTGGCTCGGGACAGAGCATTTTGGTAAAAGCCTATTTTTAAAATGTGTTTTTACCATTAATTATTATTTAAAAGTACTTCAGTTAATTTTTAGTAAAACAAGCCTTTGCTTTACATTGTAATTTAATATTGTTTCAGGTATTATTCCAAACAATGGTTCTACCAAGGAGGTGGCTGCGATGCTCCATGGACCCAGGTTTACAATTGAACCTCCATCGCGTCTGATCCTGTCCGGTGGGAGTGGTGCTAAAGCACTGTGTTCAGCAAGAGGATCTCCCCAGCCTCATATAAGTTGGGTGACATCAGAGGGAACACCACTGCTGCATGTGAGCGGATTAAGGTAACTTGAATATTATTTAATAATGTATTACTGTTCGGTATGCTGTCTCTAATGTGTGCTTATTAAGTGGGAGCTAGTGAGCCCTGTCGCAGGTGGCCACTAAGAACATTTTTCAGGGTCAGTTAGACTCACGGATCAACACCCATCCGGCGGCCTCCACGTATGAAGTGCGAGCCCGGGTAGGACTCTGGCGCTCCTGGACGGTTTTCGCACCGTGCGGCGTCAGCCAATCGATTGTGCATTCTAACTGACAGTCGGGGGAGTCTGGAAACAGTACTGTCTCTCCTATAGAGCGGGGGCAGTCACTTCACCTTACGGCGACTGTTCTTGAAACGACCAATCGGCTACTCGATTCCGGGTAGCAGCCGGATAAGCGGCCGGGTCCGCGATAGATTCGGAAAACGCCGTATCAACGCTTTGTAAGGGAGAGGACTGCGCAAGCGACCTCGAACCCATAACCATTCTGGAGACCGGAGTAATCTGATTGCTTTCTTAGTAAGTTGGTCCCTTACGAGCATGTGGAGGAACTTGACGGTGGACTGTTTTGTTCTAAGTCTTCTGCGTTCATCTCACGGGAGACAGAACGATCAAATTTCGTTAAACTTCCTGAGGTGACGGGTTCGCCCGTTGTAGTTGACAGCTCTAGTTGTGCTTACTTACTGTTATTACAAAGTTACCAGGCATATTTATTTATTTTATGAAGGGTTTTATTTTATTTTCAATTCGTGCTTACAAGTAAAAAAGTGTTTTAATAACACATATTAAAATATATGTACATATTTTTCTTCAAACATTACGTATTTTATGTGTTTTCTATCTTGCGTATGTCGTTTAAGTGTAATGAAGAATTGAAAATATCACAAAACGCATGCTTTCGTAAACCCCTATCTGTCGCTCTCCATAAAAAATACTGTATTGCTTATTCTTTAAATATCTCCAGTTGCTTGTGAGTGGATGAGTATTTTCTGGAGTCTTCCTTCAAACCGTAATCTCTACTCTTTTCCTCACTTTACACGATATATTTTTTGTTTCTTTATTTATATAAAGTAGAACATACAGGGTAGCTTTAAACTATTTTACCTGAATGAGTATGGCCATATAAGGCCGTTTTTATGTTTACAATTGCCAGACTATTTTAGACATATGATTTAGAAATAGGTTTTAGAAATATTTTTAATTTTACAATTTTCCGGGGCAATTTTAATTAAAGTTTTTATTTTTTAATATTGAAGGAGGTATGAGATATTGCAGAGAAGAAGAAACGGAGGGGATTTTTTTGATGATTTGAACGGAAGGGTGATTTTATGTTTAAATAATATTATACTATACCTACTTTAATGTTATAGTTTCGATCTATTGACTTGTTTACCAATATAGTTTAACCTACTCACGAAAAAGAAGAAGAAAGTGTCTTCTATAAAATATAACATTTCGTAACTCGTGACGGTTTTACGAATTGTGGCGCCTTTTGTATATTATTGAAAAAACAATGAGAGGGAAACAAGTTAACCGTTTCTTCGAAACAGCTCAGCTTTCGGCGTTCGCTATTCCGTTTCGGCCGAATCGTGGACTTGCTGTAAACGACTGGTAATGCTTAAAGTTTAGATGGAGAGCGAGTCGGCTGAAGCGTATTTCGTAGTAACGGCTTTAAATGAAAGTGCGGCGGGTTTGCACTTACAAGTATTGGGAATTTTACCCGCTGGCCCATAGAATATCGAGTCACTACGGAGAAATAGTAAGTTTTTAAAGTTCGTCCTAATTAACATTTTACACTTAAAGTTTTAATGCATTTTTAAATATAATAGATAGTTACCTATGAAGTGCCGCTTTTTCATACTAGCTACTTTAAAGTTCGATAACTTCAGTTTGAATTGAAACTCATTTGAACTCATTTTACATCATAGTTATGTTAGTCCTTTTCCAAAACCAGTTATTCGAAGTCCCGTGCGGGTGTTATGAACTATAGGCTCTTCTCATCTTTGAAAACATGAAATGCAAATACGTATTCTTAAGAACTGCAAACAATGGTGAAGGAGCTTGTGATTAATCAACCGAGCTTTGCTAATGCTATGTCTGTCAGCCACTGCTTCTATACAATAACGTACGACCATAAATTGCACATCAAGCGGTCGAAAAGATGCAGAAGTTGTGACTGGAGGCTTTTTGTCACCCATCGAACACTAATCCTTGCTCCAACAGATTTTTGCTTTTTTCCAAATTTGTTTTTTTTATAACGGAGGTAGGGGAAATCAACTTCGAATAATCAGTCAAAAACGCCTTTATAGCATCAATGAATCCTGTCCATGAGAGTTTTACAGGAGAGGTTTCCAACTCCAGGGGAGGAAACCAACTCCTTATAAAATGGCAAAATGTATGGATATAACATATATATGTACATAGATATAAAGGTTTAACATATATACATAGATAATAGGGGTGACTACATAAATACCAAATAAAGGGTCAAGGTGAATGGCGCAAACGTCAACAACATGAGATATGCCTATGATACTTTGATATTTCCTAGCAGCATGGCAGAACTCCAGATCCTCATTGACAATGTCACAATAGTATGCGACGAATTGGGTTGAAGCTGAACATCACAAAGACCAAGTACATGATAGGCAGTAAAGTGCCAGTAGACACACATATAGCTTACGGAATCCTACTGTGCAGGACCGATAAGATAGATTACCTTGGCTGCAATAAGATCGACAACCTGAGTATGAGCAAGGAGATAAAAATCCATATTGAAAAATCCTATAATTATATACTATAGAAATATATAATCCTTTAATATAAAAATGATAATTTCATAGAACTTTGGAGCTGTCAACTGCTACGGGTGAACCCGTCACCCCAGGATGGTATACCGATATATAATCATTCTTTCAACCGTGTGGTAAACGCAGAACGCAGAATCTACCCCAACAGGGCCGGGAGAGTACAAAGCCTTACCGCGAGGCACTGGGAAGTGAACCCAGCGGACCTATCTTCGCCCTTTTTACCAAACTTCTCCTTCCGCCAGTCTAGTCACAGATTCGAGATCACTTGCGCGGCCTCTACTTGACCTAAGCGGTATTCAGTTTTGATACATCTCAGAACGAGGCGCCCTTGGCCGCTAAACTCCCAAATTTTCAATATTCCCAATTACTTAGTTTTTTTTTATATTAGTACATAATAAAAAAAAAACAAAAATTTAAATGTCCGCCTTAGATACAGGCTATTGCATAGGCGCCATTAAGTAGACAACAGTCTCTCGCATAACTTTTTTGCTATTGGATTCTCGGCTATGCCAATGTAATTGTATATAACTCTAATTATTAGTACTATTATTATTAAAATAATCTATGCTATTAAACTGTGTCTATTGCTACTGAATATAAATTGGTGTATTTATAAATTATTGCTTAATAGCCCAATTTTATACCCTTGCACTAAAAACCTAGTGATACAGCCTCAATTAATGTTACTTTATATTCGAGCGCTAATATTCGATGTTGCCTTATATTGTTTGCACTACCTAAAATCTCCTCTATTGGTAAGACCGGACCGAAATGACTGAGTTCACAACAGAATTAGATGAGCACAATCCGTACAACTGTCGAGAGTTCTATTGCTCAAAAAGCTGTTTAAGCTATGTTAAAAAGGGTAACTATCTAAAGATAATATCGATGAACATACGGAGCATTAGTAAAAACTTAGATGATTTTTTAATCCTTATTCAGCAATTCAATAATATCTTTGATGTCATCATCCTCACGGAATGCTGGATAAACGAACTTTATGTCCCCAGAACTGTTCAAGGCTTCGAAACTTATCACACTAACAACGCCAGACTACAAAACGATGGGGTTGTGGTCTACGTAAAGTCACATTTCCACGTAAGCAGCACTGAAGTATCCGTCAATGATGCAAATTGCCTACATTTAGTAATAGATGATTCCCTAAACTTATTTGCTATCTATAAGTCTCCGAGCAAGTCCAATTTAACAAGATTTCTTGAGTCATTGGATAATCTGCTAGAGGCCTATAGATACGAGTCTAATATAATATTAACTGGAGACATCAACATTAACATCTTAAATGATAAAAATACTCAAGCGGAAAACTATCTTAACCTTCTGGCGCATTATGGACTGGAGGTCGAAATTAATAGACCTACTAGAGTTGATGAGAATACTAAGAGCTGCATAGATCATTTTATGATCAAAACTAAATTTCATAGTCAAACGTTCATTTACCAATCCACCATCACCGACCACTATGCAATTGGTCTATGCCTATCTAAAAAAATAATTAAGAACAGCCCTAAACAGACGTATTCCAAAAAACAATCGATTACGCATCAATATCAGAAAACCTCAAAAAGACGGACTGGACTCCAGTAATACAATATAAAGATAGTAACATTGCTGCCAACCAATTCCATGATATTCTTGCAAATTGCATTAAAATGGCTACAATCGAAAAGGCATGTACTATACCCAGGTCTCGAAATAAACTATCTCCTTGGATAACCGATGGCCTGATTTTCAGCATAAGAAAGCGAGACATTATACATAAGCAGATTAAACAATGCCCTAATGATATTCAACTCTTAATGTACTACAAAAGGTATAGAAATATATGTAAAAAACTTATAACAAAAACTAGAGATAAGTATTATAGAAACAAAATAGATAGAGTAAATGGGGACAAAAAAAAAACTTGGGAAATTATCAAAGGGTTAGTGAACAACAGAAACAATAGCTCAGATATAAAAGAGATGTATATACATAAGGAATTAAAAAAAATGGACTTACACTCTAACGATATATTGAATTACATTAATGACTACTTCACTGGTATAGGACAAGACCTAGCTAACTCTATACTGCATAAAAAGGGTATGTCTGAGAGGGAGCTAGCCTTATCAATGAATAAGCAACCGAAATTAAATGAAAAATTGGAATTATTGCAAACGAATAAAGCAGAGGTCTTAAAGACTATTAAAAGTATCAGAGACGACTGTGCTCCAGGAAAAGATGGGATGCAGGCAAAGATAATCAAACAATCTGCAGAAACATTATCCGAGCCCCTTGCTCATCTAATAAACCTCAGTTTCTTGACTGGTATATTTCCAACATGGCTGAAAAAAGCGATAATAAAACCAATATTTAAAAGTGGTAAAAAAGAAGATATAGGAAATTATCGCCCTATCTCCCTCCTCAGTGTGGTTCCTAAAGTGTATGAAAAAATATTTAAACATAGACTAACACAATATCTAGAGACACAGAAGCTGCTATCTAATAATCAGTATGGCTTTAGACAGGGTCGGGGAATCAGTGAGGCCATCAATGCTGTCATACAATATATAGTGGAAAACATAGACAAAGGAAAAAAGGTAATTGCCACTTTCCTTGACCTGTCAAAGGCTTTTGACACAGTTTCCCATGTAATCCTCGAAAAAAAACTAACTGACTACGGAATCGATGGGGTGGCCTTAAAATGGATTCGGAGTTACCTAGACGGGAGGACTCAGAGCACAGTAATTGGTCGACAAATAAGCGAAGCGACTAACGTGTCATTCGGTGTCCCTCAAGGTAGTGTTTTGGGTCTAATTCTCTTTTTAATCTACATCAACGAATTGTGCGAATTACCTGTTAATGGTAGAATTGTATCCTTCGCGGACGACACTGTCCTTCTTACTGCGACTAATAATTGGAATGATACATTCTTCAAAGCTCAAAGTAACTTGGAACTGGCTAAAACTTGGATCGACAACCATATTTTAACGCTAAATGCTGCAAAATCAAAATTTATCACTTTCAGCTTGCGGGGAAATCCCAGCCAGGTTCTCAACCAAACACTTGCCATTCATACCGACAAATGCTTGGATAAGAATAGATGTGTATGTACTAAATTAAGCAAATCTGCAACAGTCTCCTACTTAGGCATAACGGTAGATGAGAAGCTATGTTGGGAAAATCAGATTGCAAATTTGAGTTCGAGAATTAGAAAGCTGGTTTATGTATTTCTTCGGCTGCGCAACATTCTGTCCAAAACAACCATAAGAATGGTATACATGGCCTTGTGTCAGAGTATTTTGTCCTACGGAGTCGCGGCATGGGGCGCTACTACTAATGATAATCTGGATAGATTGACAAAAGCGCAGAAATTATTATTGAGTGTAATTCACAGGAAAAACCGGCGTCATCCATCTGCCTTGTTATTTTCCCAATCCCATGTGCTATCAGCTAAACAGTTATTCATTAAGCAAGCGCTTCTTGCATTCTACAAATCTAGAGATGACCACGCCGGAACTCAAAACAATCTGAACACAAGAAGTCCGCGAGTATCAATTATATAATTCCGTCAGTCAGGAAAACATTTGCCCAGAGACATATATTCTACATAGCCCCAAAATTATATAATTCCCTTAGTGAAGACATGAAAAGTTATCCTAACATAAAAATATTTAAAGCAAACCTTAATAGATGGCTACTTAACAAGGGATATGTAAAATCTGATCAACCTCTTTGCAACGCACGACAATTTATTTAGTATCACTTATCTATTTTTCTTAATTAAATTTTATTAAATTACAACTATAAATGTATATATTTATTACATAGCTATATTTTTTATAAAATTGGTATATTTATGTATATATACAGGTGGTGGGTCCAAATAATTTATTTAAAAAAAAACACTTCATTTCTTAAAATTGCATAAAAATATGCACATCTAGAGACGGGCCAAATTATCGCCTAGATAGATGTGCTATTGGCAGTAAAGGTCATGTAAGATGTGTTAAACCTCCCTATATTAATTATCAAATAATTTATATAATTATTATAAGATTACATGACCAATAAATGAACTGTATACCTAATCCTATGTACCTAAATAAATAAATAAATAAATAAATAAATATGTCAATTTATTGTAGATAATTGTAAATTAGCAAATAAATAATTTTTATCTCAAAAACGTAATATATATATATATATATATATATATATATATATATATATATATATATATATATATATATATATATATATATATATATATATATATATATATATATATATATATATATATATATATATATATATATATATATATATATATATATATATATATATATATATATATATATATATATATATATATATATATATATATATATACTGTAAATACTTAAAACTAATTTTACTTTGTCCATGATACTTTTGGGATGTCAAAGTGTTCTGTTAGGCTGTCCAGGTGCTGGTTGAATTTTTCCACTCGTTCTTTGTGTGTCATAGAAGCTTTTTGCGCAATGCGCTCTTTTTGCATTTTTTCTTGTATTTTCTGGAAGGCGAGCTCAGCTTTAGTCCTCTGCAATTGTGGCTTGGCGGGCTTCGCCTGCTTGTTGTTTGATTCCGCTTCCACGACTTTGGAGACTTGCTCATGCCTTTTATGATCCTTTTTCTTCTTTTTTTTTTTTTTTTTTTTTTTTTCTTTTTTTTTTTTTTAACGCCCGAGTCGTCTTTTAATTTTAATCTCGATTTTGTGACCGTCGCGTACTCGTCCTCAGCCATTGCGAAACGAAAACAAAAATTGCTCGCGAAACAAAACGACTTCTTGACGTTTGGTGGTTTGACGCAAATTGTCGCAAATTGACGCAAGAGAATATGTTTTCATATATATATATATATGTATATATATATATATATATATATATATATATATATATATATATATTTATATATATATATATATATATATATATATATATATATATATATATATATATATATATATATATATATATATATATATATATATATATATATATATATATATATATATATATATATATATATATATATATATATATATATATATATATATATATATATATATATATATATATATATATATATATATATATTGTTTGAACGTACTCTTTTAGAGTTCCATTAAATCGGTGCCTAATGATTCAAATTCAAATTCAAATGTTATAGCTGCTGAGAGCAAAACTTAACCTGTTATAGCCTGTATAAACACTAAGAGTTATTATTAAGGAGTTTATACACTAAGAATTATTCTATTAATAACTTTAATGTTTTTCCTAGTGCAATGCAATAATTCAGATTTAGAGAAATTATTAATTGATTTAGCTTATAGAATCGTGTACTATTTTTTTTAATTCCACGACAAAATCGTAAAAAATAATAAATTGGAGACTCAAGATTGGCCACTCAAAAATGAGTAGTAGACGGAATTCGGGTGAATTTGGAATAAGGCATTCATCTTTATTCGGGCGTATGACTTCATCATTTCGTCAATTTTATACATCTAAATTTCTCATTGTTAGCCCTCCCGTCGCATATTGGCCCACTCAGATGTGCCTTTACCTCGAACCAATTGATGTCGTCTAAGAGGTCTTCTTCTAAGGCCCTTTGTTAACGGTTTCGTACTTATCTTCTAGCAAATTATACGCATGGCTTGATATAGTGTACGCTGATGCGATTAGACGTAATCAACAAACAACCGCGTTCCACGTTCTTGTCACTTCGCATGGGTGAACAAACGGCTCTTGTCCTTTTTTTAGTCGACAGAACGTCTACTTACATCAAGGAAATAAAATAATCAGAAGCCTTTGTGTGTATAGTTGAATGCCTATTGCGTTTTATATTAGGAAATTAGGACTCTTTGATAAAAGAAAATGAATAAGAAGTCGTCAATCGTCTTCGGCAAGTGAAATTTAACACCAGTATACCTTTTAAACCTAATAAAAAAAATAAAATTCAAAAACTCTTACTTTCCTAAAATTAAAATGCGACTGAACTAGCTAACAATAAAAAACTTAAAACACGATTTCCGTTATCAAAAGTGAATTCTTGTGATTTTTAAAAAACAATTTGTTCGCGCCCCCTCAAGCACGTAACATCCATTTGGGGACATGTATGGCGGCCGCCTAACAATCCGTAACATCCGATTTTGGATATCGCGCTCGCCGCTGCGAAAAATGCAATTTACGATTCGAATCGTCGTACTTTAATGCTTTCTGACCGCGGGACGACATGGCCAAATAATCTTTCATTCGCCGGCCAACGACGATAACATCGACCGCCGAATTAAAAACTCAGCATTAGACGTCAAAACAGCAGTGTCGATCGGCCCCCCCGCGGCGGCGTATAGGTTCCGCGAAGTGTTTGTTTTGTGAATTGTTTTGTGGATATAAGTGCAGTGTATACCGGATAAAAGTAAGTAATTTCCCTTTTTAAGTAGTTTAGCCATTAGGATTATTCAATTTAGACAATCAATTTGCTGTTTTTCACGAATTTTCGAAGAAAACACTTTGTCAACAATGGCCAACAATGTGAAAAAATGGCCGTTTTTATTTTGTAATGTTTGTGAAATATCCCTATATATCGCGAAACATGACGTAATGTCGCTTTAATTTACTAATAAAATAGGTATTGCTTCATTTACATCCTAAGTTATCACATAATTAGGCGTATTTTGAACATTATATGTTGTTTTTCTAATATGGCTCGCGAAAATGAAACTTGTTTTGATAATTACTATGAGAGAAAAAAGTGCGATTTTCCATAGTTTTTCGATGAAATGTGACTCTTTGGAGTATAGTAATTAGTTATTAGACATATAATAAGTCTATGATAAGACAATATAATTGAAAAAATCTAACGAATTTTATATTATGGGCATTCAAAGTTTATTATTAGGTTCGAACGCGGAAACTCTCAAAACTTTAGATTTTTCTATAATATCAGACAAAGGTCAAAGTTCTGGTGTGATTTCTAAGAAGAAGTGATGTAGTAATAAAGTTATTTTGAAAGAATTTCATATAAAAAAATACCATAAGTAGTCACAAATTAAAAATTAAAAAATTTTTTTTTTACGAGAATAAATAAAATTTTTCTTGGCTGAATAAATAAATATTTTTTCCGTATTTTTGTATGCAAATAAGTAAAAAAAAAATATCGTTTTGGTAAAGCATTTAATAAAGAACATAACTGTATTTACAATTTTTGATATTTACAAAAACTGTATTTACAAAAAAATCGAAATGATTTTATAGGCGAGTTTTTTTCAGTTTGCCAATTTTGTAATATTTATTCATTATTATCTTAATTGTTTTACGAGATAAGGTTATAATGTTTTATATGTCAAATTTCAATGCGATCATTTTTCTCTTTATCTTTTTTTATTCCGTTTAGTGGTTTATAAGTTATGATCGTTTTTCTCAAGGCCGTTGACTCGCGTCGATTTTTTGCGCGCGAATATGTCGCGCGCAAAAGTGATAGGTGTTTTTACCTCGCAACGTGAGGGGTTGTGTTCAAGCATGGTTTTTTAAGAAAATAAAGTTTTTCGTTCCGTGAGCTCCGTTACGCTCCGTTGACTCGTGTTATCTCTATAAACATCCAGTGCTTAAAGAGGATTGCGAATTCTGTGAGTCAGTCGACGGGACTTATCCAAGGCCCGTGACGTCTTCAGCAGGGCAAGTGCCCTTAAGCGGAGCTTCACGAGCCGGGCCCATTGAACCGGTTTCTGGGTGTGGCCCCGCCCCGCGGCAGGTATCTCGCGCAACTCGATACGCTTAATATAGCCTGGAGCCGCCCGCCGCCTGCACATGCAGTCGGTAGCCCTCGGTACTCAAGTGATAAATCTTTTTTTTATATATATTTGCAATTTTTATATTAATCCATATAGATAATATGTTTATATTTTCGGAATTAATTCAATCAGGCTTTTCATTTAATACTAACACAATGTATTTATGTTAATTTATTGACGTTTAGACATTTGACATATGTACAGTTACACCCTATGACACCCGGGACGACGTAACGATTCTATCAATATCACAGATTTCTAAATCGGTTCAGGCATTTAGAAGTTATAGTGTGATAATGAAACGGTCAACATAGATACATACATGAACCATGAAAACAATACACTACTTTTTATGGGAAGTCGTGTGAAAAAGAGACAATAAATAAACATACTAAAGTGGGGCAGATTCTTTACTAGTAAATTTATTTATCTCCCATACAAACGTTTTAATTAAATTTGTTATTACTATTTCAAAGAGCTCGTTGCTAATGGTAATGCTGAATTTAAATGTGTGTGTACATTATTGAACATAAATGAAATTTTCATAATGAATCCACGCGCGAATTGACATAATTTTCGTATTTAAATACAGCTGTAGCAGGCAGCGAGCCGAGCAGATTAATTCAGAGGCGACACTGTGTCGTCGGACATATTGCAATTTGCGATGCTCAATGTTTGCGTAATGTCGCGGAGCAATCATAGAATTGGCACATCGGGCGAAATTTATTCTACAAATTGGACTGTACAGAGCGGAAATTAAATTGGAAATATAGGCGTTCGAAACGTCGAGTGATAGATGCGGGGCAGTGATATGGGTGCCGGCATATTTGGGGCTTTTTTGACCCTACCTGTCAAGCTTTTTATTATAACTGGAAGATCGATTGATGTAAATATACATCATTCTGCATTAATGTAGGTTTAGCGAAGAGAAATTCATAGAATATTTTTTGGAAATATTTATTTCACTGATAGTGGGTATTGGTGATATCCTTTACAAACATAGCAATACCGAATGCAATACTATCGATAACGTTGTAGAATGTTAGCTAAAGTCAAATATTATACGATCAAAAAATCAAGAGATTAATCAGCTGTATTAAGTGTTTTCACTCCTGGCTGAGCTACGGGATACTGATATGGGGGAAAATCAGCAGGGAATATTCACAGTGCAAAAACAGGTAGTACGAACTATTGCCAGTGTGCCGAGAGACAATTCTATACACTTACTATACACTTCTGATCAAATTATTTACAATGAGAACGCTATACCCAGAGTATATTCTAATACGTTAATTATATGCGCAAAATCACGAAATCGAGTGTGAGATACACGCAATCATTTCATCCGAAGCCGAAATAATAACTCACCTAAGCTACGCATCACCTTAAGGCAATAAATAGATCATTATAAAAAAACTCCTCGATTTCATTACACAAACGCTTTGTGTAATGAAATCGAGGAGTTCCCAACTTAACCTCACTATCCATACCTTCTATAATTTAAATGAATACTGAAACATCGTGAAGGATTTGCCTGTACAGTGAAGGATTTAACTTTACAAAGATAATTTTATATTATCTTACAACTGCATAATGGAGATTATATAGTACATATTTTTTTTGTGTTATGCTATTTTGTAAATTTTGACTATTTTCAGTATTTCACTATCATTTTCAACATAGTAAGGGATTTACCTATACAGAGTTAATTTTGACGATTATAATATTATAATGTTATTTTTGTATTCACTTTTAACTGCATAGTGTTGCATCTTATATTTTAGATTATTTTTAATTTTATTCCACTTTGTAAATTTTGACTACTTCCAATTTCATTTCATATTTGCTCCGATTTAACATATTTTATATAATACCCCTGGACATTTTTGTTCTTAGATTATCAATAAATTTCTATTTCATTAATTATGCTATTAAATTCTTCATTTTATCAGTTTTTTTGTGACATATTTATACAAAAACCCAGGACATTTATATTGCTCTGATTATTAATAAAATTATTATTTTCTATGTGTTTTTTACATTGTCTTGAAATCGCATATTATTCAAATTCTGTTTATACTAAATGTATTTGATGTGACTATCTCCTCCCATTATAACATTTATTTGCTTTATGTAAAATAATGTTTCTGGAATAATAAAGAAAATTTTGATTACATCTATTCCATAGAATATAACAACTTCTATGGAATAGATGTAATCAAATTTTGTTTATTAATATAGAAGTGGTTATACTAAGGGGAACGCCTGCTGTTGCAAAATTCAATACGTCATTTTTATTGCTGTTTTATTGAAACTATTTTATACTAGATTATGCAGTGGATAACAATGTTTTACTCTGTACCTTTTAGTTTCTTTTCAAATGCCTTTTATTATATTTTCTCGCGCAGAATATTTTAACTCTTCAACGAAGCATTTTTTTGGGGCTGAAATGCTACGGAAATTTGAGCCTAAATGCTAATGGAATCGTTTTAAAATATATACACGCCCGGTAATGATGATGCGTCCACCTCCATTAATGTTGATTAATAAATGACTGAAATATCGCTCTTTGGTTGCCTCATTTAAACCCGCTACACGCAGCCCACGATATATTATTTACTGATGGATGGACGCAGTCTTTTTAAATGGTTTATATTTAGCTTTCAAAAGTTAAAAACATGTGCCTAACCACATAACTCTAGTAACTAACGTTCCAGAATATCTATGATAAGCTAACCATTCGACTTTTTGACGACTATTTTTGAAATATATAACTAATAATAATATTAAGGCATTTACAATGAGGATTGTAACTTTGACTCTATGGTAATCGGCAACTCGGTACAGGGCCTCGAAGCTCCACCAAACTCTTTTGCTGATGTAATTTTCAAATCGCAACATAGGTTCAAACAGTAGTCCCAAATTTCTGAAAGTTGACACTGTGAGTATATGCGAACCATTTACTGTTATTTTAAGATAATTTTTTATATCAATTTTAGCTCTGGCCGTCTTGCATCATAGCGAATCGGTAGCGAATGGTTTCGTGCAGCTTGGGCCATAAGATCCATTTTGTTCTCGGATCGGCCCAACTCACGATTGAGCTCCTATTTAGAAGCCTCATCGTGTGGAAGGCTACCCCGGGTAAGCCTCTCGCGTCTCAGGCCTCACAGCTCGTGGATTAGTTTCTCCTGGTGGGATTGCCTCCCGGCGCTACTGAACGGTTTGCGCACTGTTTAGCGACGCTAATCTGTTGTGCACTCTGACTAATTGTTGAAGTAGTCTGAGGACTATGAACATATACTGTCTCCTAAGTAGCGGGGGTGGATGTTAACCTGTCATCAACCACTCTTGACATTATTATTGACACTCTTGACATATTATTATGATTATTAGGCTACCTGAGCCGGACAATAGATGATAGATTCAAACTGAATCACCACTGAACACACGGCAGGTAGAGGTCGCGCAAGTGACTTCAGACCCGTTAGCAGTCGGAAGGTAGGACGTATCCTGGTGGTTAATTTCAGACGGAGATATCCTTCCATAACTGGTAGTCAAGGGGCGAGGCTTCCCGCTGGGTACAGCTCCCGGTGCCTCGCCGTAAGCCGTTGGTCTCAGACGGGCTCGTGGAATCGCTGGACGGTAGACTTATGCCGTCTTACAGTCTTCTATGCTTATCCTACGGCTGAAAGAACGATCGCATATCGTTATACTAGCCTGGGGTGACGGGTTCTCCCGTTTTAATTACCTAATTAATCGACTCATTTGTTTTTCTTGTTTTAGGCACATTGTCGAAAATGGCACACTGATTTTCCCGCCTTTTCAATCGTCACGCTATCGGCATGACATTCATTCGACATCCTATCGATGTCGAGCTACCAACAAACTGGGTACCATTGTATCCAAAGAAATGAAACTAACGACAAGTAAGTATTGAAAAATGTATTGAAATTATTTTTCAGGGATCCATCGACGGATATTTAAAATTGATGACGTCACTTTTATTGTGTACAGGAAGAATCCAATTGTAAAGAATATTATTAGATGAGAAATACTATATTGCTGTCATGTTGTCGTTGTGACCTGGGCCCTATTTTTTATTACTTCAAAAGAATACCTGAATTTCTGAATGAGCTTTTCAAAGATTGATAGTATTCTTACGTGACTGGTGCCAAAATGACCAAGCTATTTTTTTTTTACAAAAAAATACCTCTAAAGAAATCTGAATAAATTGTTGAAAAATATCAAAGGGAGTATAAATTTATTATATCCTGATATAAAATATACCGCGGGATACATGATTAACCTCTGGAACGCCATTATCACCATTTAGTGGTTTTCCTGTTGTGACAATTCACGGCGGGCGATCTCCGTATTTATGCAATTATCGATTATATTTCTTCATCAATTGTGATAAAAGTCGACTGTTATCGAATAGGCAACCACTAATTATTAGTATGGGTGCACTAACACCCTTTCAAACAAATTTTCCAGGGTTGAAAACATGCCGTAGTTAGTTGAAAATAATCGGCTTTTTATGTTCGTTTTATAAGGTTTATTTTGTTATAAACCTCACAGGAATGTTATTTAGTAATGTGTAGTATTTATCCAGGTTCACGTATAAATTAATAATAAATGTAAAATATTAGCCTAATAAGCCAAAAACATTTTTTTATTATATTGAAAGAACACGATTGACTGTTTGGTATATATTCTTATGTATTATGCAATGCAACGTAAGTTCATAATATCAAAAGAGCCAGCTCGTCGATACCATTAAACAAAAATCAGCATCCCTAGATACGGGTCTCTGACCTAGTTAGGAATGCTGATAAATATTTTCACCATAGGATGTGCTTAATCTCTCCCAACTCAACCATATTGTGTTAATGGTGTGTATATGACAGATATAAAGTTATTGGAAATTAATAAATAAAAATAAACAAATAAATAATATATATGACTAACAAGATCAATTATTAGGTAACGAGAAAGAACTCTTAAAAATTCGATATTGTTAGTATTTGTATACGAAATCGATCAAAAACACAATGGCGCGGCGTTGTTTTTCCGCGCGAATTTTACATTAGAATGTCTGGCTTTTTAAAGGTTAAACGCGAGGAGCAAGTTTTTTAAAGGACGAGAGGAAAAGGCTAATATATCGACCAGTATACTAGCGCCAATACAGAAAAATAGGGGAGCAGAAACAATTTCGATTTTTATCGGGCCAATTCTTCTCATTCCTCTTTCGTTTGGTCAAAATACCCCATGCCATATTAAGGGAATTATTCCATGTATGGTTATCGACCTTTTTTCTGGTTGGTTGACTGAAAGATATTATAATGTAGAAATAGGTCCGCCATTAAACCTTGTTTTTATTGTGCAATAAAGAGATTTTCACTCCATTTTGTTTGCCTCCGGAGTAATTCCATGAGGCTGTAAAACAAGACAAAAATATCAAAAGAGAAAACCGAATTTTAATATTAAAAGAGATAAATAGGACCTTCATTATGAAAAGATTATCACAAATATTCACAGATTGAAAAGTTCATGACGTGCAAATATTTTATTGACTCAGAAGTTGCTTTTTTGACATCCTTCAAAAGACAAGTAGTTTATTTTAGTCTACCTTTTTTTTCATCTACTGAAAAAGCAGTATTCTTCTTCATTCGAACATGCTTTCATTAAAAAAAATGCTACCCACGATCACAATCCGATACTATTTCCGATAACTGGTAATTAAACAATAGAAAGAACTACGAGCAGGGTTAATTCTCAAAATGTAGATGGGTTATTATGACCCATCGTTAACATACAGGGTTACATTTATATTTTTTACATTTACATATATTCTTCTCTCATTATCGAATAAACCGCTCTTGAATATCCCGATAAGCATATATTGGTAAAATATGAACTTACATATTATACTAATGATATAATACCAGTTTTGATCAGTATTACAACAATATCATTATCAAAATATATGAAAAAAAATATTATTACATAGTATAGTTATCTTGGCCAAAGTCATAAGGTTGCCATAAACTGACCTTCTCTCGTTGGCTTCAAAATAAACGTTTAATAATGGGCTCGATTGCGTTTCTCTTGAACTATTCTCGGAAATTAGTACCTAAATGTGAACGAGACAGAGCAGTACGTCAGAGCGGAATGTGAAATAAACGGTTGTCACTTTTCCGCAATAAAACTACCCACCGAAGGTAAAGCAGCTAAACCTAACACCGCACAAAATGTGTTCAAACTTATTGGGCATCTATAAGTTCGACAGGTAGTTTTGGTGCGGGAAAACTGACGCCAGTTAATTTCATATTCCGTTCTAACCTATTGCTCTGTCTCGTTCTGATGAACTAAGTTACTATTTTAGTTCACGAAGAAACGCAATCGGGCCAATTCATTTATAGCATAGAATGATTTATAATAATATTTTTTTATACAGTTATTGAAGAACACTGGGAACCCATAGTCGGAGTGTCTCAAGTCCAATCTGGCGGCACTGCTGTCCTCACTTGCAATGTCATCGGTCCAAAAGCCGACTACACCTCCGTCCAAACTTGGTATAGGAACAACGACGTCATCATTGCCACTCCAAGCGATTCCGGTAAGTAATTAAATACGCTCTTAAATTAGCTGAACTGATGCTCAAACGTATATTTATAATAAGAAATGCAGGTTATTGCTTTATGATTGGATTTACGAAATTGTTTATTGATATTGAACGTTTTAATGCGTTGAAATGTTTAATGTTATTTGTCTGTGGTTATGGGCCATTTCTCTGTTTCAGTGAATATTTCAATCGACTAATCAGTCACGATTGATTTAGTCGCGACTAACGTTAATCACCATTGAAGTATTCGCGACTACATAATAATTAGTCGTTAATCGTCAATCGTCAATCGCGACCAACTTGCTCTTTAGATACCACCTGACAATTAATTTTCGTCGGTCGGTCGGTCGGTTGTGGTCACGGTCGCGTTCGCGGTCCAAACGATGTATGTATAAGGGTTTCTATTTTGTGATTCCGTTTCAAGATGGTGGACGCGTCAATGGTTCTAATACACGCGAGGTCTTCTGTTCACAGAACTAGTAAACTGTGAGGAGTTATGACTTTTCTTTGGATTTATTATGTTATTTATTAATGCCTATAACGAATAACAAATACTTTACCCAGTAAATCCAAGAATTCACTTTTTATAACCATCACACGCTAATAATAATTTATAGTTTTATTTGGAATTTTTTAAGCTATCTATGATAAATTCAGTAATAATATTCTTCTTCTACCTCTTCTATTCCCATTATTAGGGGTTGAGTCTCCTCACTTTTCTACTCCAAGTCAAACGATCTTGGATTGTCGGTTAGAACAATTGTGCTTTTTTGGGGTCTCTTTCGATGTTGGACCACCAAGTCAGTAGCGGGCAGCCTTTCTTTTGCTCAGGTAGTTTCATAGCAATTTCTACCACGTGATTGTCGGTTTGTCTTATGAAATGCCCATACCAGTGTAGGCGGTGTTCAGTGATCTTATCTGCGATTGGTGCAACCTTGAAGTTACCTCGTATGTGCTCAGCACGGATTCTGTCCAGCCTAGTTACACCTCCCCCCCACCTGAGTATATTGATTTCGTTGGAATATGCTTTTTGTTCATGTGTCTTCTTCGCTATCCAGCATTCGGGGTCATACAGTAGCACCGGGCGGGCTGCCGTTTTGTACACTTTGCCCTTAGTTTTTATGGGAATATGTGGGTCACACAGGACACCATTAAGTGATCGCTATTTTTGCCATACAACTTTTATTCTATCAGACACATCAGTGTCGACACTGGTATCGAGTGTCATCATGGAGACTAGGTATTTAAATTTCTCTACTGTGATGGGTCAACATAACAAAGATATGGACATAACAAAGATATCTTCTTGTGTAGTGTCTCGGATAAGTTCATTCACTAATTCATTCACAATTCATTCGTCCTTATTAATAAATTCAGTAAGAAAGAAGTAAAATATTCAAAGCGTTATTGTTCTAATTTGGTTTTCTTACACCAGAGTAAGCATGAAATATCATCAAAACGAAGACTAAAAAAAATAAATAAATGTTATACTTTTTATAAAAAAAAACACTAATAAATTATTATGTAGAGGGAAGGAACAGTGAATAAACGAAAATATTTCTAATATAATCAAGTGACATAAATGAAGAATATGTCGAGTAGACTAATAATATATTTTATAAAAATATATACGTAATATGGAGGCGGTGGGAGTTAATATTAAATAATAATAATAGTAATAAAAAAAATATTTGCGTAAATTTTTCAACAAAGAGGCGAGCTTATTGTCATCTGGCAATATCCAACAGCTAACCTTCTTTAACCTTATCGATGAGCGCATAATAAAATTCTTTAATAAAATACTCAAAGGCTAAAAAGAAAATAAAAATATTTTATTCATATAGAAAAATACATTTAAATAGGTAAAAACAAAATATTGTATTATTAATTTACATCTGAAAAACGACAGGAGCTTTTGAGTGGGTTGGCGTGAGGGTGTAGGTGAAGGAGATGGGATGAGGGGGGTTATATGAATGGTTGTAAAATCATATTATATGGTATGTGCCGTGTAAACTTAGTATATTAGCTTAGAATGGCTAAGTTTGTTAATAGGTTTTACGTCTATCACATCTCAAAAATGTTATACGTTTAGGGCGGGCATGTTTATTAAATGGGAGTAAAAAAAAACATTTTTCAAAACATAAAAATAAAGAGTAACTGAAGTAGCTCTTCGTAGAAGGTGCCTATGAGACCTTTTGGACAAATTGACTTATTCGTTGCAGCACTCTTACTGATGCATAACGAATTTTTTTTTGTGACGTAGGTGTTTTTTTTTTATAATCGAATGCCTCGCGCAAACAACGTAGTAAACGACAGAATGTAAAACTTTATGAAACTACATTTTTGTTCTTAACATATTTATTTAAATCAAAAATATTACAAATGTAAATTTACTCAAGTGTCTTTACTTAAATGTAACACGTCATTAAGAAAAAACTTAAATACTATATATATATATATAGACAAAAATATTAGGGAATCAATTTTTTAAAAAAAGGAACAACTTTGCTTATCCTGGCACTTCCCACTGTTTCATACATTTTCTGCTGCGGTTAGTTCTTGGTAAAAACGTTTTTTGTTGTCGGGTAAATAGGCCGACATCGACATTAAATCTGCTTTTTTGATGCGGTTATACATAGTGGAGCATCAAATAATATAGGTAATATTGTAATAGACGGCGGTACAATATTTGGTCTAAGTCAGCCTCGACGTTTTATCAAAAGTTCATAATGCTTTCATCCTTCTAAAACACTATGACATTTTCTTAATCGTAGAACTCCGGGTTCTTCTGCAGTAACTTGCAGCCATCGTGCTTCGGTTATTTTAAGGTTAATATCTTTTAAAAAAAACAACGGAATCAATATTTAAAAAATGGCTCTGGTTCATTTTGAAAATTTCGAAGGGATTATAACACGTTGCACAAATACTTCTGACATACAATGAATCGTCCATTTTTAGTAATTAGCGAATATTTTACTGTACAATGTCTGGTAAAAACTTCTTCAGCAACACGTCTTCTTTTAGGCTCAAACCTCCATACAGCCTTGCTAAAACAAATTTTGTTCTTTGTAAGTTTTCGAATAAAAGTCCGCGTAAAAAGTTAATTTTTCTTCCTCAGTAATATTTTTATATCCCGTGTTTTTGCATTTACACTAAAAATCCTGTAACAATAAAATGTGAATGGTAAAACTAAATTGACAAAAATCACGATATGCTGTGAAAAGTACAACATATGAAATAGATGTAACCGACATCTATGGGTAGGTATTATGACAAAATAAAAATGCACAAACCACGTTGTTCCACCAACCTGACTTGGTCCCGTTTTGCCGCTTACTGCCTTACCACTTCGACTTGTATATGGTTTTCCTGCATCTTTTAATATATTCCTTTTAAAAACCTTCCTGGTCGCAATGTCTATTTTTCTTCTTTTACCTTTATTTAACTCATTTAAGCCACATTAATTAAAGAGCACTGATTTTGAAATCGACGACATGTTAGCGCAAGCCACGTTGTTCCACTGCTTGCGTTCGCCGCTCGTGGAAACCGATATTAGTTTGACAGAGATAAACATATTTTTTCTGCTTCAAACAAAGAGGGATGGGTGAGTATTAGTATAAGCAACGTTGTTCAATAAGAAAATCATTTTGGACATTTTTGTCGTTTACAACGTTGTTCGCACGAGGCATTCAATTTATCGATCTTTTGATATTCACATGGCTGTTTCTTTTAATAAAAATATTTAAATTTTCAAACATAATGCAATGCCTAAGACAATTTGGCCAACAAGGGACTTGTGCCCTTTTTTATCAAGCCACGTAAATATATGTGCAAAATTGTAAAGTTTAAGGGGGGTGGGCTGAAATTGTTTTTATCTTATCCTTATCTTTTGAGATCCGTATATTAACCGACCTATATTTGTTTTAGTTTCAAGATGGCGGTCGTTTTAAAATGGTTCTAATACACGCGAGATCTAAAGTTCACAGAAGTTCTAGTTAGAAAATTTTGAGAAAAATTATAGCTTTTCTTGGTATTTATTATATTATTTATTTATTCCCAAAATGAAAAACCGACGCTTTACTCAGTAAATGGAAATTTACTTTCTATAAGCACCCCACGCAATTAGTTTATTATTATTTCATTAAGAATATATTCTCTTAGCTATCTCTAAAAAATTCAGTAAGAATGAAATACAATATTCAACAAGCCTTATTTTCTACTTTTGTTTTCGTCGACCAGAGTAAACATCGTCAACTTGTAATATAATATGCTTCGCTTATTATTGTATTCTTGGGAATATTTTATCATCCTCTATTCGTTTCTTCAGCAGGAAATTGCTGCTATTCTACATATAACTAAAAACAGTATAATTGATTATTTGGTGTTTTCTGTATTATAAACTAATAAAGATCACGATAAAGTTTGATTCGTACCTCAGATTCCATTGTTTACAGTGAAATTTCTTGTTCTTTCCCTTAGTTGAAAATATTTTTCTTGCGTAATTTCCATAATTTTGAGTTTTATAATTTTTTATATTTAATGCCATATACATTTGGTTTTAAGTATATTTTTTATTATAAATCTAAGTATACCGCACCACTTTCAAACCTAAAGATCATTTGTTTTTATTGATTATCTCAGAATACTTTTTTTTATTCCCTTCTTTTAAATAAAATAAAATATAAAATCTTAATGAAACAACAGTTCTCCATGCATATCGGTGTCTATTAATCAATAATATTATTACAATTTTATAATGGAATTACGTTTTTTTTATTATCATAATTTAGGGCATTACAGTTTTTAGCGAACATTTCACTAAAGCGTTTAAATAATTCATTGTATTACTAGAGTCCTGTTCACCCTAGAAAAGGTTAGTCCCAGTTGGGTGACAGAGTCAAATAAGGATGAATTTAAGGTTTTGCCACTCGTTTCCTGTTACTTTTGTGAGCAAAATCAATATTTTATAGCAATTATTCCTTAAATAATTATAAAAAATAATTGTCTAAATTCTCAAGGAAATCGACGATCTGTTATTGACGTGGAAGGATCTATTATAAATAAAATATGAAATGGGGCATTGATCAGGAGAAAATCCTTTCAAACATTTCAATAAACTCGCTGGGAGACTGCTCGTTATTGCACGGAGAGCGACGATCCATTACGTGGAAGTAGCCTCTCTCACTTGGCGAAATGAGTATTCGCAGAGGCTTCAGAATATTAGTTTGCCCGTGGCTGCTTTTAATATCGACAATCCTTATCAGATGCAGACGGGCATCGCGGCTCCATTCAGCGAATGAAATGGCGCGACTGCATATAAATGACGGGCAGCCACTCGTAAGCCCTCCGTTGCACTACCGCGCCACGGAACAGATCACGGAAGAGCACATAATGTACACCAGATGCGTCATTCCTCTTAAAGCGGTTAATTCGTCACTGGTAAACGCAGGCTTTCCTGTTATTAGTGGTTTACAAGTTTAATAATGACAATTTTAAAATAATGGGTAGAAAATGAATAATTTGAAAATCGAACGATGCAATTACCTACAAGAAATTAGCTAAAATCTAAGACCGACAAGAAGTTAAAACCGACAAGAAATTAGTTAAAATCGAATACAAGGAAACAAAAGAGTTTAAAAATCGAATTCGAATACATTTATTTATTTATTTATTTTATTTATTAAAGGTAATGTACAAAGTATAATTTCCTGCAGCATTACAAAAAAAAATGTTTGGACCAGTACCTACCGAAAAATAGAGCACACTGCAGCATCTTGGTCACTGTCAACAGGCCTAGGCCTGTACTAAGGCAGGTGTACCAGGAAATATTTAACCTGTGCACACAAAAAAAATATATAAAATTCTAAATTATGTCTTTATCATAAACATCTAAAAATAAATTAAAATATCATCAAAAAGTGTTTGAAATTATCGAGTAATTAAATAAAAATCGAAATCATAATAATAGTAGGTAAATAGAAACTACTACTATTGATCTCACTATTTTATTTTTAAAAAGGTCACTTGTTTGAATTAAATCATTTAAAATTTAATTTTAAAATAAAAATATTGAATAAAAACGTATAGTACGTAAATTTGAAACAAATAGTACGTAAATTCGAAATTGATACGCCGAACTTGAATGATAAATAAGGACACATTTAGATTTATTACCATTAAAAAATTATATTGTGTCGCTTATTTTAGCCAGTGCCTAGAATAGTGACGTATTGTATGCATCGATATATTATTAGCTAGATATGCCCTCAGATACAAATAAGTTGGCTCCACATACCCTTTACTCGTGAATCATGTGACAGAGAGAGCAATAAATTTAACAGTGAATGAAAGAGAATAGCGCGGCAGCTCACACCGTAAACGGTCGGCTGTCTGACAGCGGAATGCGACCAAACTACTACTGGCCGACTTTCAGTAGTGGTTTTGAGATGGTCATTTTCGAGAGGGAAAGGCGCATCTAGGGGATCATATATCGATGATTGTATGTCGGTTCATTTATATGAAATTTGGGAAGGAATATCGCAAGTCACATAGAAAACTGACACAACTCAAAATTCGGTGATTCTGGAATGGATTTTGGGTTAATAATGTAGATATATTCACAAGGTTCGATTCAAAAAGATAGATTCACAAGGATCGAAGACAATAAAAGAGCCATATCTGTAATTCAATGTTCCGCCGTTGAAGAGCGGTAGTGTAATTTTTTCATTTTACTATGTTTTCCTTGGTGTTTCACAGATCACAGTCATTACTATCTAAGTTGGTAGGGTATGGTTGCGCGTTCGGTTTGTAGAAAAGTGATATTTTTAATATTAATATGGGAAGATCACAAGTTCTGTTTATGGGAAAGTATATTTTGTTTTGTTTTGTGAAGTTCTTTTCTGAAAAGGTGAACTGTCCTTATTTATCATTCAAGTTCGGCGTATCAAATTCAAATTTACGTAGGTACTATTTGTTTCGAATTTACCTACTTTACGTTTTTTCTTAATATTTTAATTTAAAAATTTAATTTCAAATGATTTAATTCAAACAATGTGATCATTTTTAAAATAAAATAGTGAAGTCAATTAGAACTATACCGTCAGTTAAGCCGACCCCGAGAACGAGATATTGGGCAATAGTCGCAAAACTGCACGAATACCATTAGCTACCTATTTCTACCTATTAGAAGAACTGTTAATTTCGACAGTTCGTCAGTGACCTTGTTAAACGGACGAGGGGTATAAATAAAAAGTTGTATAGTGTAATTCAGCGCAAAAAAATGGCGGATTTCGTAATCCTCCAAATAAATGTTGAAAATATCCTCGCATGTTGTTATTTAGTATGATGCAGGCCCGAATCTAGGTGTGGGGGGGGGGGGGGGGAGGTAGACCTGGCTGCCTGCCCGGTCGCCACATTCCTGTATTTTAAAAAAAACTTGTATGGCTTAAGCGCCTAGCATTCAGGGCGCGTCGATCTATCGGTCAATTTGATTTTGGAACGCATCCTATGGTAATTTTTGAACAACTACGCAGTGTATGTGATACCAGAGAAATTCTCGTCGGGACTAGAAAAAATCCTACCCACTGACAGAGAAGGGGACGGGCTACAAACACGGAACCGAATAAACCCGAATGGTAAACCGTCAAACAACGGTAGGTATTTAGGTGACTAATTGGGTGTGCGAGTAATTAGCGTTGGTTTTCTTTGATTACAAATACTCTTTCAAACAAGTCACTATCATTATTTGTTGATGTGGTAATAGATATTTTCGCGGAAAGGAAAGTTCGACGTGTAAATCTGTAGCAAGATTAGATAGTAAAATTTGCTGGTACCTAAGGATTGAAGGTGTGTGTACAGTTATATGCTTTAACACTGTCTATATTAACACATAAGGAAAGTTATTAGCAAATACGTAATAAAGAGTGCAAATTTATTTAAGGGTTCTTATTCTCGGGGTACAAAAATCCCATCCTGTATATTTTTTGTGAGTTTTTGAATGTATTAATCTCACTTCCTGGAAGGGAAGGGCGCCAATGTCAAGTTTTTGTCCCAAATCAGGAAAATTGTAGATCCAGGTTGGTATGATGTATGAGAGTGCGCGGGATATTTATATTCTGATTTGTATTCTTCCTGGGAACCGGACCTCTCATAGACGCAGGACCCGGAGCATTTGCCACACTTGCTATAAGACTAATCCGGCACTGGCTGTAAGGTGAGGGGCAGCACGGTTGCCCACTTATGAAACTCCAACGGCCCAGGCAGCACTTCGCTCGCCTGTGACTAAGCTCTGAAATCAGTTCGAAACCATTAATAAAAGACGGAGATATTTTGCAGCTGAGCTGATATGAATCTTCCAACAGCGGTAATCGAATACGGTAGATATATTATGCGACCATTGGAACTAACCATAGACAGTTTGGATATAATAGTGGCGGTTTGACAATATTCGAGACAATACAGCTATTGGAGAGAAAGAGATATGATAAAGCGTTGATCTAAATAGGGACAACAGTAGGTATATCAAGAAATGATCAGAATGTTCCCAAAATTGTAAAAAAAATCCGTGGGCACCAATGATCTCATTTAGCAGACGATTGTAAAATTTGTATGTGCTGTGCTCTTTTTCTGCCTATGATGCCAGATATGTATTATATTAATATAAGTATGTCCAATAACATATTCTCTACATTTCAAATCGATTATAAATTATACAATTCTAACACTGTTATTGTTATAGACTTTCCTATAATCCTGCTTTAAGTAGATACATATAAAGAAATCTACAAAACCTCCTTGGAACATAACCAAATGTTTCGCTGAAGTCGACGTAAGAGAAATATGGTAAACTTTATTTCTCTCGCCTCTTGGCATGCATTTCGAGTACGTTCTCCGTAACTTCCGCCTTTTCTACACACCTTACAAGAATAACACGAAAATCTCGCTTAAATTATTGTTACCTACTGCTAAAAAGTGATTTATTAGTACTCCATCCGTCCCCTAAAAGTGGAGGTTGTCGAACATTTCGATAATATTATTTTATAAATTGAATTTAAAATGAAATGGCAAAAATGTTTTAAAACATTTTTGTCTTATCTGTATTTAGCTTCGTACATCAACAAGGACAGTTATGTAGGTTCCCAAATGACATTATGGTCAGGGCTTAAATTTCTGCTTTTGAAAATTTATGAGAATATAAGTTACAAATAAAGCAGATATTAGTTTGACTTACTTAACTAGTTTTTTGATAGGGCATTGTGGCAAATATTACTTCACAATATCGGAAATTCCCAACGACAATGGTGAAGGATGTCTTTTCGATATTGGTATTTTGAACAGGTACATGGTTAAACGCGCGTGCAAGTTCCATTTCAAAGAAAATTTTAAGCCGTATTTCTTTTATAAAAAATATGTATTTTAGGTATAAAATACCATACCATACCATCTGGTTTATTCGTGCAATTAAACTTTCGCTTATCACAGCGAAGACGATATTTATAAATATTTCAGCCGATAATATGTGATGAAGATATCCTTTACGACTTTAAGGGTTTCAGCGCGGTATAATATATCAATCTAGATTATTCATGCGCTTTAGAACCTCTGTCGGGCGATGCCTGATCTGACAGGCACAGGTCGGAAACTTCTATTTGACCCTCATGCCCAACTAGAGTTGTCGAATACAACGGGCGAACCCGTCACCTCAGGAAGTATTAACGATTAGTCGTTCTATCTCACTGAAGTGAGCGCAGAAGACTTGGACAAAACAGTCCACCGACAAGCTCCGCCACATGCCCGTAAGAGGCCAACGCCTTAACCGCGAGATAGCCAGGAGTGTTACCCAGAGGGCTTACACTCACGCCCTTACTTGCAATTGCGACCATATTACTCCAGTCTCTCGATTGGTTACGAGTTCAAAGTCGCTTGCGTAGTGCTCTCCCTTGCGAAGCGGTGAAACGGTGTATACCGAATCTATCGCGGACCATGGCATCCTTTGCCCGGCTTTTAACCCAGGATCGGGTAGCCGATGGTCATTTCAAGAGCAGTCGCCGTAAGGTCCGCAACCACCCCCGCTCTATATTAAATAGTACTGCTTCCAGACTCCCCCCGACTGTTAGTCAGAGTGCACACTCGATTGGCTTACGTCGCACGGTGCGCAGACCGTCCAGGAGCCCCAGAAGGTTGATTCCTAGCCCCAAGGCCAGAGTCCTGCCCGGGCTCGCATTTCATGCGTGGAGGCCGCCGGATGGGTGTTGACCCGTGAGTGTGACCAACCCTGAACAGAATGGGTCTTCGTGGCCATCCCAGCAAGGGCCCATTAGCTCCTCAGGCCCATTAGCCCCCACCCTCATGGCCAGAGCGGCGTCTGATGCCGCCTCTCCCAGTAGTTTTCTGTCTCGCGCATTGAATCCTACTACTCAGTTTTTTCTCGACCCAGCCGTGGAGAGTAGCACCATCATCTGTTGACTGTCAGCCTCATTGCGCTTGATCTCTTCATACTTCTAAGGTGCTTATTTCCTATATTTTCTATCACAATTGTTCATTTAGCTCATGGTACTCGTATTATGTAATAAAGATATTTTTCATTTGTATTTATTGAATAAATGTTTTTACCTTATTTTAATGTTGTAAAATGTGTATGTGTATGTCTGTTTGGAAATTTTTAATTACTTTTGTTTTTTTTTAGTTTTACAGCTATTACACCTATTTTTTGGAGCAAATTTCACTCATTCCCTTAGAACTCCAAGGATCCCTTAGAACTCCTAGAATATAGGTATGTATACTAATACATACCTATATAGGTCACATATTACTTTGGAGAGCTGATCTTATACAGGTAGTTAATAGCAGCTATTTTTCAACTTGTGCCTGTCAGGTACATTTCCGAGATCAGGTGTCTCAGAGGTGCGCCATGACGGAAGGTTAAACATTCGCTAATCTCTACGAAGGCGATATTCATTTTTTTTGCTGATTTTAAAGATTTTAAAGATTTCTAAGATTTCAGGAAATTTTAAAGATTACAGGAAATTCTGACTATTCAATTCGATAGTGACCTTGGACCGAGTCCATATTTAGGTACTGTTTGGAACAAAGGGTTGATTAGAATTGCCTTTATTTGACAAACCTCAAGGATGAGATTTTGCCAGGTTAATTCCAACAAGATCTTGTTATGCGTAAGAAAAAAACTCTAAAAATCGATGTGCATATTTAGCCGAAGTGATCTGCTGCTGTACGTTTTGATTTCCGCTCATTATTCTACGTTCCCCCATATTGCGTTACTCGCATGTCTACGCGATTTACATTGCTAGGAGAGCGACTCCGGTGTCGAAATGGAAACGTATCATCTGTCCCTGGTTGTTATGTGGTGTATTTGTTAGGTTAAACCTACCATTCCATCTCCAAGACCTATAATATTCCGACTTATCGGCTATTTCTCAGGTGGCTCGTTGGTTGATCGATATTAATAATAACAACAATAATATAGCAGTAGTAGTCATGGCATTTATAGATAGAAAGCTTTTAGGAAACATGGCATCATTCTAGAAAAAAAAGACATATAAACCATTATCATACTATTATCTATTATCAAAAGATATGTCTTCGCCGGCATTTTATTATATTATTTTATTTAAATTTCTAGTTCACAATAATTTACAGTAAAATATACAACATATACAATTAAAATATCACAAATTCAATTCCAGTAGCAAAAAATTGATAACAGTCTATACCAAAAATCGTTTCCAGGGATCCTAGCTTAATGTCACCTAACTAGTCTATATCCTGTTCTAAGGCGGGTATTTACATTGTTATACATATGTGTATGACTCTATATAAAGCTAAGTAAAGAAAATAAAATAATAAATATGAATGAATGTGTACAGTAATAGTTATTATTAATCCTCAAATTAAAATTGGAAAGATAAAACTGTAAACCATAATTTATATATTTTTTTTACAAATTGATAGTATTTAAATTGATAGTAAATAATTGCTTAAAAATAGAGTAAGATAACGATAACAAATTATAGAAATAAACATATAGTAATAAATAAGTAAATATAAGTACATATTATTGATCATTAAATCTTGAAAATGAGTATATAGTTTTATTATTTATGACTATTTCAATGAGTACATTTTGAAATAAAACAATGAGTCGCATTCCTGAAATCTGTAATAAAATCCTATAACTTCATGAAAATATATACATTGTAAAATCTATGTTTTATGCCGGATTTTGAGAATAACCTGTTTAGAAAATTAAATTTAAACTGTTGGCATTTCGTTGTTCATTGAGAAGCAAAGCATTGTAGGATTTTTTTGCAATTAGGGTATTCATTACATTAACGAGTTTATTTTAAGTCAAGGTAGCTTAATAAGTTAATCTTCTTTATATATTTCTTTGTGACTTGTAATACAAGTGGATATGGGCCGTTGTATTATATGAGTGAGTGTTTCGTAATCATTTATAATGTGGGTGTAAGTGTATTCCCGTGATATAGTGACTATGTCAGAAACCCCACTTTCTAAATCTTTTGATCTCAGTTTATTATAGCCGACAATGAGTAGCTAGAAGGTAGTGGTTGCGTGGCCAATCTACTTAACAGTATAATCGACTTTATCCGATCAAGATCCTCGTATGATATCGGTGATATGGCATTGAACGAACTGCTGAGTTCATAGTCGTCTAATGGGCTGATATATGTTAGTCCGTCTGAGCTTGTGGTTTTTTAATGTACACATTTGGATTATAAAAAAGAGAACTATCGCAGTTGTTTAACCCTAGAGTAGTCGCGCCTTTCCGTGAAACGTGAGTGATCACGTGGGGAGCATTTTGCCGCCCATATTAAAAATTATTTTCTTTTGCAAATAATACTTTAGTAAATTTACAATAATTTTATACGCATAGAATAAAACATAAATTATCAGAAAAAGTTACACTTATTAAGGATTTCACATTTAGTATTCGAAAAAAATGCTTTGGAAAATCTTAGGTACAATTTGTTGAATTTTAACATCTTTTCATTAACCTACATAAAAAAAATACTTAATAACAAAATTAAACGTTTTCATTATGTAAGACATACATTTCAGCAAAACAGTCCTGACATATGTACATACAATGTTCGTTGCTTTGCGCATCTAATGCACCCTTTTTTGGTCCTTGTATTTTTCGTGGACGAAGATACTGCGCATGTACCTTCTCTACCTGAGGGTATATTTTGATATTCCGCTGACACAAATCGGGCGATTTGGTTTTACAGCTGTTTTTGCAGTGTTTTTGATGGATCTTCTCATTGTATGTGGTCTAGTCATAGCTAGAAATATTCCTTTTAAAAACATTTGTCGTTATAATAAGTGGTCGATATTTTCATAATATATTATTTTACTATTTATGCCGGCAATATTCAGAATTTGGAAAAATAATCTCATCGGCCATCTGCGAGTCATTCTACCCACGGAATATTGATCGACTACGTCAACTTTGCCTTTAGTCCCGTTGTAATATGTTATGATTTCTGGTTTCTCGGCAACACCGGTAGTTTCATCGATCTTGTTATCATCGTGTAAAGTTTATAATAGTGGAATAAATCTTGTGCACCAGCTTCTTAGAAATCCGACTCCTCTTCCAACCACGCAAGTATATGTGCATCTTGTTTATTCATTTTGTATACTTCACGCGTCGCTTACCTAAAAATATATAAAATAAACAAAGCAAAACAAAAATATAAAAAAACTCCCAATAATTAATCAAAACAAACTAAATATCAATATAATTACGTTATTTACATCAAAACAATATCGCGTAGTGAGCAATTTCCTGCCAAACGTGATACACCGAAAACAACCGACGTCTCCTGCATTCACCTGCGCACTGAATTTCTTCTACTTTATAAAACAAGGAGGTGAGGTAAAGGTGGGCAGCTACTAAGATGCTTGATCTTGACAAATGCACCGTGTACAAAATAACACGATTTTTTTGCCATGGGCGGCAAAATGCTCATAGCGCGAGCACTCTAGGGTTAACATTATACAAAGGATAGTACATATACAACACGTGAAGTTTGGCGATGTTGCAACCCCCGATTCCCGGGGTAGACTGATGTACTCTCAGTCTTTATCTGCCGGTAGGCGCCAAACTGCAGCTGTTACTACGTAGATCACTCACTGTATCTTGTGTTAGGAAATGTGTTTTGGGAACATTTTGAGAAGATGATTTTGGGAACATTTTAGAGAGATGGTTTTGGGCATATTTTAAAGAGATGGATTTAGGAACATTTTTAGAAGACAGTTTGTAACCGTCTCTATTGTGTCTATTGAAGTCACTAATTCTCATTACTTCAAAAGGTTCCCAGGTCATGCGAGGAAAGTAAAACCCTTTTTTTTTGGGGGATAGCAAAATGGATTTTTGAAACTGCACCGAATGGTTAGGTCCACTATCCAATATATGTTTGCAGATCGCCGATTTTTACCGCTGAACGTTTTTAAAAGCTTTCATGTGTTCCATCGAGTTGTTATGGAGCCATCGAGTCGAGTGTCTTCAGGCCGTTTCGGTTGTTCAACGTAGGCTAAATTTTTAATTAAATTCACATTTTAATTGTTTTAGGTGGTAGATATGTGAACATGCCCGAAACGAAGATACTGGTGGTTCGAGGAATCATGCAGGATGACGTGGCCGCTTCCTACACTTGTGAGACACTCGACTCGCTCAGCGGTGTGAGAAAGCGCAGCCAACCCGCTTACATTACTTTGCAAGGTAAGTGCTGCTCTACACAATAGCGCTGCATCATTCTATGAGTCGACTAGCTGCATATTGGAAGCGTCCTTCTTCTGCAGTCGAGGGGAGAAGGAAAACATTATACAAAAATAACGACAGGAGATTTATACTTTATTTTATTTTGAATTTCAATTTAATTTATTTAAAATGCTCGTGACGCCCTTTCTATGGTATCACGAATGAGATCGCAAAGTTCATTGCAAATCATCAGGCGAACGAAATATGCACTGTGCCTATAACTTTCCTGTGACAGTCTTACATATAATATAAAAACTCTAGCAGTCTTAGAAGTAGACTATAATAACAATAATAATACAAATATTAATAAAACGCTTTATTCGTACGAAAAGATCAGCTTATTGCCTGGAGGCAATATTTTAGAGCTAACTTATACAACAACAACATTATATGCGAGTAGATGCTACATAACCTACATATAAAGAGACAAATACAAAATAAAAGGGGATAGAAATAAATATATATTTAACTCTTTATGGGCACAGAATGTGCCACAACAAAGTAATCTACCACCTATAAGGACGCTAAGGTTCAAAAGGGAGGAGAATGGGAATGGAAAGGGAATTTATGTGGAAGATTTAAAATTTTCTCTTAGTCGGTTCTTACAACTTGTTATCCTTGGCGCGTTTCTGTCATTTTTCGACAAATCATTCCAAAGACGGGCTCCATGCACGGTGAAAGGGAATGAGAAGAAGTCAGTGCTTTGACTAGGAATATAGAGTAGCAGGTTATCTTTTGATCTCAGCGGGCGTCCTTGAGCCGATAGTACAGTAAATCTGCCAGTGAGATAATTGGGAACGACTCCATCCAAGATTTCGAAAAGCATAAGACCAAGAACTTATATAAGTATATAGATATATAAGAATATTACTAGGATTATTTAATATGTAATGACCTTATTGTGTGGCTGAGAGCATTGAACTAGTCAACTGATAACATATGAATACATATTATCATTCTTTTTTACACGACTGACCAACAAAAAAGGAGTGATATGTGTTCAACGTTCATCTATGTATGTTTACCATTTCTTTATCCCAACTTCTAAACGCTTGAATCGATTTAAAAGTATGGTATTGATAGAATCGTTATGCCATCACGAGTATTATATGGTCTAAATATCCAAATGTCAATAAGTTACCATAAATTTATGCTGTTTAGTGTCAAATGAAAAGTCTGATTCAGTACATTCCGTAACTATATATGTATCCATATGGATACATACATAAACAACAAATATTTAATAGCAAATCCGTATTAAAAATAATTATAAATACAATAGTTCACTTTTTGTAACGGCAGTCGTGTTTTTTTATTTCTTTTAATATATTGTTCATATATTCATGGGTTTGTTCATAGCCTGCTATATTTTGCCTTAAATTCATCTAGTTTTTTAAGCATCATAAATTTCTTTGTAGCGTCAGTTCAGGTCGTAAAACATCGCCTCCATGCAGTGCACGTCCAGTATGGAATAATTGAATCTAGGGCCACAAGCGATAAACAAAGAAATATTTTATTGTGATGAATATTGCCTAATGTTTTGATCATTGATTTAAAATCAATGGTTTTGATATACTCGCGTAAGTTCATTTTTATACTCTCTGTAGTTAATAAACTCCCTCTCTCTGTTTCTGCCAATTCTGGAAACAGTAAAATTCTGTGGGTGTGCAAGAGCTGATATAATGATAAACCCTTGGACGTATGAACTACATTCCCGCGTATGAATCCGTGGAATGGACTACGTTTATTCCACCAGTGCTATTAAATGTTGCAACTAGGTGAAAATAAAGTTATAGAAAAAAGTAAATTTATATTACTTTGCGTGATATGAATTCGTGGCTTACATTTTATTTAATGACGAAATTATATTGAGGTTAAAAGGAGATGACACAGCATTCTTATGCTGTGTCGTCATTTAATAAAATTTAGGGGTGCAGCTGTGGTTGCCTAAACACAGCTGCACCACAATCAACATCAACTGTAACAAGAGAGAAAGAGCGTATCAACTAAATAGCGTATACATTGTTATGACTGCTATATTACTGTGAGATCTCACATCAACTACTAGAGTTGAGTTGTGAAGTTTTAACGAAATGTACGTTCTATCTTCCGTGAAGTGAACGCAGAAGACTTAGGACAAATCAGTCCACCGCAGCTGCCGAAAGGTCAGCAACCACCCCCGCGCTATAGGAAACAGTACTGCTTCCAGGCTCCCCCGACTGATAGTCAGAATGCACAATCGATTGGCTTGCGCCGCACGGTGCGCAGACCATCCAGGAGTGCCAAAAGGTTGACTCCTAGCGGAAACTTGCCCTAAGGCCAGAGTCCTACGCGGGCTCGCACTTCATGCGTGGAGGCCGCATGGGTGTTGACCCGTGAGTGGACCAACCCTGAACAAAATGGGTCTTCATGGCCAACTCATCGAGAGCCCATTAGGTCCCTCCCACAACAACTCAAATAATGGATATAATTCAGATTGGAATTTTACTTATTGATTGTTAAGCACGTACTGCAGAAGTCTAAATACGTGTCAACTGTTGCCAAATTACACAGAGGCAGCTTTCATCCGCCCGAGAGTGAATTACTATGACCGTATACTATTCTCGCATAGTCCAATATATATCGCATACTGTTCTCGCCTATTATTGAAACATTTAGCAAGCTAAATTTGTCTATGGCCCATGTAAATCAAATGGACCATAGACAAATTTGGCATGCTAAATTTTTCAAGAATTGCCTCCCAGGGTAGAATATACATAGTTTAGTGTCATTGCTTCGATTCAATTCGATCTCGTAATTTTCATCTACAAATCTGTATCGACTCCGATTCATTTATACATAGAAGTAGTTAAACATAAAGCAATGTATACATGTATACTTAGAAGAATACTCGTAGAAGCAATTTCGCTTTATCTTTGAACTTAGTATTGAACATATAACAGGTTCAAGTTATTTAATTACTTACACGCGCTCTATATGTCCTCGTACACGTCAACAAGCAAAAATTTAAGGGCATGGAAAAAACTGAATCATTTCGTCCACGAGACGTTTTCTAAGTTGTACAAATGGGAAAAAAATAAAAAATATATAATTTACTGTACTATTGATTAAAACTTGACGATCCTGAGGGTGATTTTACTCCAATAATAAATAATAAAAAACAAAAAAAATAATTTATGGCTCGTACGAGGTCTCACATACAGTAGCTGGGGATTTAGTGCAACGTTTTGTATGGAAACCCTGCATATTGTGATTAAAGGCTCATACTTGGCACAGTTGTTCCTTAGGTGGTCCTGAGTGGATTTAAATCGGGAGCCATCAGGGGCCACCCTGCTGGTTGCAGGGAGAGAGGTTGGAAGTTTGATTTCACCGGGCGTCACTTTGAGCCCTATATCTCTCGGACTATAGGTACTAGGGCAAGTAGAATGTCCTTTTCAAATAACTCAATGATGACGAATTTATTTCTGGGAGAGAAAAAATACCGATCCTTAGAAAAAAATATAAATAATTGGTAATATCCAAAAATCATTCACATCTCTTTTTTACATATTCGAAGTTTACTCTTTAACCATAAGAAGTATCGGTATTCAAAAAATATATTCCGAAAGCCACACTTATCTGAGTTACAAACATATGTTTTTTTTATTAGACTGCCATTGAAAAATGCGAGTGAAAAAAATATAATTCATCACACGGCAGACTTTTGATTAAAAAAAAACAAAAAAAGGTTTTTTCTAATTAATATTTTATTTTACAATTTTGAACAGTTATACTTGTAAATAAAAATTTGACAAGCGTTGAGGGCGCTAGGTAAAATACCGCGAGTAAACTATATTCGCGATATTTTACCTACCGCTAGATGGCCCAACGCACTCAACATTTTATTACTAAATTTCAGTCAATTATTTTTAGAATTTAAAAAAAAGGTTTTTTCGCTTTGGTACCAAATTTTTAATAAAAGTTTCCTAATTGCTCGTACTGATTCAACCACTTTATGAATGCCGGTTAATAAAAAAGCATCCTGTATACTCGTAGAACGAAAGAAGTATTATTATTATTGTTATTATTTATATTTTCATTTGTTAATATATTGCATGATATCATTCCACATGATATACAGTATATCATAGATATAATATCATAAAGATAAGAAGTCGAAATTATATTGAGGTTAAAAGGAAACTTCTTTATTAGGGGGAGTATGGTTGGCACCACCAACCCTGCCTTTTGGAGTAAACGATTATTTAAGGGGCTCTCTAGACGATCAAGCATGCTTGTCAAGCATGTCAAGCATGGTGGGAGGGAATCGTAAACCGCAGGAAATATGGAAATATTTTATTTCAATATTTACCAAAAATGGGCGTCACATTTATTAGACGTAGTTGATTGGTAAATGACATTACTCCCTGGTATAAAACTACAAAATTAGGCATTTTTGGTAAACATAAAAAATGGCTATTTCCTGCGGTTTACAATCCCCTCCCAGCCCGCGACGCGATGCTTGACAAGCATGCTTGATCGTTTAGAGAGCCCCTTTTAAAATAACAAAAATGTTGACAGATTTGACGCGAATTTCTCCTCCACATATAACTACACAGTCATCAGATTTAGCAGTTAAAGAAGGGAGCGACGTCCACATCGTATGCTCAGCTGTGGCTCATCCTCTGCCATCTTACAGGTAAATACTTATGGCGTATTCTTAATAGTTATGGTGTAAAAAATAGTTTATGCATATTCATCTCACCATTGATAATGTTACAGTTGGTACCGCGTCTCAAATGGTGGCCCTTTGATTCCAATAAACACCAACTTAAGAGTGTCAATAAATCAAGAAATATTATACATACGAATGGTAGAAGCGGAAGATGATGGTAAATATATATGCAAAGCTTATAACCAACACGGGGAACAGACGCAGGAAACTAAATTGACAGTAATTTCCCGTTTGACAGTTGATATTAAACCTCATGAGCAAGTAAGTTTAGTGATTTTATTTTTAGTAACACAGCGTGTCAACAAGTTTATCCATATTCAGCGACTTCGAAGTTACAATAAATGATCTCGCTCCCAGTATCTATGTATGTACATGTTTTATCACACGACTGCCCAAAAAAAATTGTAATGATTTTAGCGTTTATATATGTATGTTTTCCGTTTCTTTATTTCACAATAACTTTTAAGCGCTTGAACCGATTTAAAAGTGTGTGGTTTGTTAGTATTGTAATGTCATCCCGAGTGTCATAAAATATGTGCCGCTTTTTCTCTCATATAAGTTACGCGATGGCGTGTTGAGAGTCATCATTTGACAGTTTAGTTTCTATTTTCGTTCTACCTCTTCGCGGCCGTCAATAAAAAACCTGGTACGCCAAGATCAAAGAAAATATCTGGATAGCGCTAACAAATTGTTTTTAATAATTAAAAATACAAAAGTTAAGTTTTTGTAACGGCAGTCGTGTTTTTTTATTTCTTCAAATATGTTTTTAATTCATTCATTTTACAAAGTTTATAATACAATATTGTTATATACTAACTTAATCAGTTTATGTACTGTTCTAAGGTAAAAACAAATCCATAAATATAGCAAGAATAAAATAGATTTTAAAAAATGAGAGGAAATATACAAAATTTTGCATGCAATATAAAACAATTAAAACACGACAGATAGAGCTGCATTTACTTTTTCTAAGTTTTCTTTTTAGCAATGAATTTAAAAAAATCATTATATGTATAATATACATATACACGGAGAAAAATATAACGATGAAATACACGGAAATTACGCATGTTTCAACATGGATTACGTTTATAACTCTGACTGCCGTCCATAGGTATGAATTAACATGACGCGTAACGGTGTTGGCGTGACGGTAATTACCGTGCTATGTTAAAACATAATGTTATTTCATTACGTCGCGACCTTGGGATCCTGCTTCTAATATGACAGCATGTAGTATTTTACGTACAGTTATAGTCGGACAAATGAATCATGATGAAACTACAGTATGTTATTTACGTATTAAATGTAAGGGTTCATATAATCGAGTAATGGAGCTTTAACAAAATTCCTTGTAATTCAACAAAATTGGGATTGAAACATCGTTATTCTGTGTATAAAGAATAATAAAATGGTAATAACCAAATGGTAATGTAAGAATCAATCAAATATCTTTCTCATTGTACTCGTATTAATATAGAGAATGTAAATTTTTATCTAAATTTCATCCATTCTTAGAAAAATAAAGTAAAATGACCCTTTCTGCGATTGGAGACTGTATCTCATTAGGGAACTAATGCTATCGGACCTTCGGCAGGGTGAGAAGGGTATATTATTCCCCATGTGCCCATCCATCCTGGCTGTAATTTATTGGCTTAGAATAAATATTTGCTTTGCGTCTCCCTAGTAACGCCCTCTCTATACGAGTGATTTTTGGAGGGCGATGTCGGAAAAATCACTATTCTGGTTTGACATCCCCCGCCTTTATGAGTTATTTGTAAAATACAATCGAAGGGAGAATTTGGTTGGTAGTGTGTGTGTGTGCGTGATCTTTTGTGTCATAAACGTCTCAGAGTTTCTTCTGTTTCTTCTCATCGTTCCAATATATTTGTACTACAACTTTCTCCCTTACCCTCCTGTATTACACCTTTGGTCACACGCATACTATACACGGGTCATTTTGACCCGGATCTTTAATTTCACTTGATTCACAGTTTTTAAAATGTAATTTAACAACTTTTTACAGAATGCAAGAGGAATTAGTTTTACGTGTTTAAGTTTCTAGATTCTCAGTAGGTTTCAATGGCGCGTAAAAGGACGGGGAATATCATAGCGTTGACGTGCACAGGCGTGAAAGGCAGCCAACAACAGATTGGTCCGGGTCAGAATGACCCGGACCAATCTATTTTAGTGGAAGGGAGCCAAATACAGATTGGTTAGGGTCGGAATGATCCGTGGGTAGTAAAGGAGGGTTAATTGACATCAATAATCTTTAAAATCTGAATAGAATAAAAATGATAATTTATTTTAGGTAGCTAACTATGGGTCCACAGTAAACATACAATGTGTGGTCTCTGGTTCTCCGGCGCCATCGGTACGATGGTACCACAACGGATTACCGAGCGAAATCGATGGTGACGGTACTTCCATATCTTTCGGTACTGAAAGCGGTACTCACTTACTGATGATTCGAAGGATGGACCGAAAAGAGAGAGGAATGTATCAGTGCGTTGCGAATAACGGAAGAGAGGAAGCTCAGGATTCGTCGCAGTTGGAGTTGGGTGGTAAGCAGGTATTTTTATTTAACCCTCCAATGGGCGCAGTCGATCTATAAGAATCATACATGTTTCCTTACTCGATGTTACCCAGTCAATTTATATAGGTTGAGTTTTTAATTAGTGACATCCTTGTAGTGGGTGAATCAGTACGATGGACTGACCAAGTTTTGAGAAGATTTTTTTGAACATTTTTTTTAAAGAAGTATCACAAGCGGTGAGCGCATTGCGCTATCTTGTGGTAAGTACCTAGGTAAAATACACAGGGAAGCCAATATCGCTAATAATGTTTATTAGCGATATTTTACCTAACGCTAGATGGCGCAGCGTGCTTAACGTTTCTCAAACTGTTCTTCAATAGATAAGATTTACAAATTTGACAAAAAAAAAGCAAAAAAACGGAAACCTTTTTTTTCATTATTTTATTGAAAGTAGTAAAGTAGTAAACTTCGTCGTATTGATTCACCCACTACAAGGATGTCACTAATTTAAAACTCACCCTGTAGATACATCCGACCGTACAAAAGGTCACGTAGTTTTTTTTGTTGATATAAAATTGTTTGGGCTTATTCAAATAGTATTAGACCAAGTTTGCAGCTTCGAAACATCTATGCTAACAGCCAATGTCCAAAAACCAGAGAAATGCTTACACTTGATTCAGTTTTAGTTCTATATATTCCAAAGTATTCGCCCTGCAGGAAAGTTATTGTATGCTATAGTTTAATTTTCTATAGTTTAATCCTTTACCCTATTTTGATAAGTTTCCGAGATACAAATCTTCGAAAATTGGCAATGTTTGGCAATATTTTAAACGTGTCGTCCCTCAGATCACCAGTGGCTACTCGAATCCCCAAAGAATTTGTTTTTGTTTGGAAAAAAATACCATTATTTAAAAAGTTATATCTTGAAAGCCTCTGGATATACAGTGTTTGGTTTAAGCTTAAATGTGTTTAATAAACCAAAAAAGAAGCGATATCTTTTTTCTGCAAGACAAATACCTTAGAAGATATTGTGCAAAAACGGAAAAAAGTGTTAACATTTCGCTGCTTTTTGAGCAATGAGCAGCTCAATCATGTTTTTGAAGCTGCAAACGTTGTTTCTAAATGTCCTAACAACCCATTTAAAAAATGAACTACATGACCTTTTACCAGGCTACCGTTGACTTGATGCTAATTTATACTAGTTAACTTCCTGACTCGATGCCAGTTATCCGCCATTGCAGCAGCGACTGTCAGAATGCAAATGTGGCTAGAAAGTACATATTTATCAGAAGAAGTCAACAAGTATGAGAATACTGCAGGGGTCTGTTTTAGGTCCCATGCTATTCATACTATACATCAACAACTTGCCATCATACATGGGGCATGAAAGCCGAATATGACGCAAGCAAGATGCAGCGACTTCTTCAATCCCATTCACGCATGGGACTATCCACGTCGCGAGTTACCACTTACTAATTGAATTTTCACGTTTTTTAAAATATTTTGGTTTAGTTGCTATTATATTTCAATGATGTTTAGTACAGAACATCAATGTATATAATACGTGGTATTTCTTATTAAAAACGTAAGATGAGTCTGCTGGGTGCACTTTTTAACATTAGATCAGCGCACAGCTTTCCGCCTAGAACATGTTAGCAAGCCAGCGTTATTTTAATAGTTAATGATAGTGTTGGTAGGTGCTGTAATATTTAATAAACACCCTTTAATAATAAAAAAAAAAACGTTTTTTCAGTCTGAGAAATCATTGCGCTTAGCGGAGGGTTAATTTTCTAGACAAAGACCACACAAATGCGTAAGTTATTTTTTTCCACAGATTTTGCTCCGGAGTTACAGTACACGTTCATAGAGCAGGCTTTACACCAAGGACCTCTCGTAAGTCTCAAGTGCTCCGCCTCGGGTACGCCGCCTCCGACATTTGTTTGGCTCTTGGACGACCAGATTATATCGGATTTCAACCCTGGACACGGGTGAGTATGAAATCATTTATCAGATAAGAACTGACGTGGGAAACGACTTTAATAATAAAACGACCAATTTATTATTTAACCTAAGAAAGCTTATGGGGTCAACGGGAAATATTAAAGCCATAACTCTAACTATTTGGATTTAGAAGATGAAATTATCAAGGAGTGTATTTGACCGTATTGACTTTTACTGTAACATACTGTAGCGAGAGCTAATGAGAAAGAGTGGAATCGAACTGTTAGCGATCAGGCTCAGTGAGAAGTAGTTGGACCTAATAAAAATCTAGTGTGGTTTACGTCAATGCTGTTTATGTCGACATTTTTATTTAAAATCTATTCTGATACCGCTTTTAAAGAGTCGTTTGCAAATCGGAATGAGGGTATTAAAATTAACAGAGTCCACGTCAACAACTGTCTTACGCCATTGACACAGTCTTGTTTGCCATCAAGTTCAACGATTTGCAGCAAATCATGCAAAGTGTAAATGAAGTATGTTACATACTAGCAACACTGTGTAATATGTTACATACTGGCAACACTGTGTAATGAGAGAGGACAGGCGGGTAGGGGATTTGGAGTGAACATTACCTACATGAGATTGTGCTCTGTATTAACTCATTTATTGAATACACAGTAGCTTTTTCCTCCTTTATTGTAAATTAACGTAGAATCTTTAACTAAACCGGGGAGAGATGTTACATACTAGCAACACTGTGTAATATGTTACATACTGGCAACACTGTGTAATGAGAGAGGACAGGCGGGTAGGGGATTTGGAGTGAACATTACCTACATGAGATTGTGCTCTGTATTAACTCATTTATTGAATAAACTATTATTGAATAAACTATGATGTGAATAAAACTATGGATTACAACAAAGTAGGTAAAAAATACTCTACTCATCAATAAAATCGAGATCATTGGTCGCAATGAATATCCACAAACGTCTATCTTCCTTAACGGCGAACCTATACAACGAAAAGAGAAATAGACATACATTGAAAGTTACATGAATGAGAAATGCAACCACAGTTTGGAGATTCGTTACATAATTATACAAGCTAGAAAGATCTTCAGAGGTTACATTATTATTGCATCTCGAACAAACTTTTTTAGAATTTAGGTAAGTGTAAATCCATAATCTTTTCTAGGTCACCTCAACATTTACATTTCATTTACAACATCAATGGCTATATCCTCGAAAGCATTGTTCAGTTAATTACTGAGTGATCATCTTCGATCATAAGCTACGTTTCAATCCGCATGTCGAACAAATTAGAATACAAACATTCTCCAAATCAACCCAAGCTAGGTTTGATTTGAAGGATAACGAATCCGTTTATCGTTATCGTGCTCCTATATACTTTTTTTTAGTTAGAAGTAGATTGGAGTCGAGAAGATATTGAAATAGAAGTAGTTGGAGTATTTGATATGAAATCTTGGTTATAAATGACAGATCGCAGAAATTGAGCGCTTCCAAAGAACGATCTTAAGGTGAATGAAAATATATTTTAAAAAGGAATTCCGCTCGCGAATTACCGTGCCAGAATAGCTTTCTTCTGCTGTAAATTATTCGCGGAAAGACGTATCGTAATCCACAAACTCGCTGTTCACCCACAATCTGGATTATCCCGAATTGCTTCAATCCACAATACTCGCCGACACAGTGTTTTTCACCAACCGCAAGTCTCGACTAATAATGCTCTGGTTTCGCCGGTACCACTAATAATGCGAGGTCGCAGAGTTGTAGTTCACATCTTATATTACGTCATTTATTTTGACAATCTTATTTATTCAAATCTATTAATTCTTATGATTTATTTTTTATCTATACTTCGATTAATATTATCATTTTAATATTAGTATAAGGTTTATATATCAATAAGTATAATGAAGTATAGTAACGTGCAGTAGAAGTTTTTCAGGTCTTAAGTTTTACGTCAAATATATTAGAAAACAGGTTACATTTTTTTCATTTATAGACAGTAAATTTGTTATTTTTCTGTTAAATAAAAAACAATAGGTACAAGTCATTAGGCCATTTATAAAAAAATGATAAATTTTTTTGGTAGTTCTGAAATTTTGAAGTAATTTAAAACATACATACGCTAAAGCATATTTCGATTTAAAAAAATGCTTTTGTTCTTGATTATAAGCCTAATAAGTCGGTTGCTGTAAAAATTAGTCTATTGTAGCAACCTAACTAATAGTGATAGTGCCTGTACATATATTTAATATATCTTGAAATTTGAGTTATCAATAAACGTTATCGTAACCTAAAATAGAAAACAAGTAATGATCTTATTCATGAAATCATTTCCATAATCTAGGACTTAGTCGCCTCGTTGCAAAATGGCGGCCGGTCAGGGAGAAAAGTGACGCAAAAGTCATCAGAAAAGAAACGATTCTCAATGCCCGAAACAAGGGTTTGAGATTATTGAACGATAATGGATTATGTCATGTTATATATGAACTGCGAATTTTATTGTCCGTATATTACGAAGCACAACTAGAGCTGTCAACTACAATGAGCAAACCCGTCACCTCAGGAAGTTTTAGCGAAATATGATCGTTCTGTCCGCTGTGAGGACAAAACAGTCCACCGCCAAGCTCCGCCACATGCCCGTAGGAGACCAACGCTTTATTCGTGAAATATCCGATATGTTACCCAGCGGGCTTACACTCGCGTCCTTATTTCCAGTTGCGACCAGATTACTCCGGTCTCCCGACTGGTTACGAGTTCGAGGTCGCTTGTGCGGTCCTCTCCCTTACTTAGCGGTGAAACGGTGTCTACCGAATCTATCGCAGACCACGGCATCCTTTGCCCGGCTCTTCACCCGGAATCGGGTAGCCGATAGTCATTTCAAGAGCAGTCGCCGTAAGGTCAACAACTATCCGCGCTGTATAGGAGACAGTCCTGTTTTCAGACTCCCACGACTGTTAGTCAGAATGCACAATCGATTGGCATACTCCGCACAGTGCGCAAACCGTCCAGGAGCGCCAGAAGGTCGAGTTCGGGGAAACTAGCCCTAAGGCCATAGTCCAACCGGGCTCACACTTCATGCGTGGAGTCCGCCGGATGGGTGTTGACCCGTGAGTGTGACGACCCCGAACAAATGGTCTTCGTGGCCAACTCAGCAAGGCCCCATTACGACGCACAGTCTAAATAGCACAGCCAGATTTCACAGCCAGACCTTCTAGGTTTAGTTGGTTGTGCGATTTCCCCTCATTTCGTATATGCTAGCATATTTATATGCATAGAGCTATGGTTTTCGCTATACTAATGTTTGTTTTTATCGGTGCTAATGTATGTTTTAACAGTATGCATGTCCTTGTTTTTTTGTAGATTACTAAAATAAACAATAAAAATAATCGATTCAACACCAATACACAATCCAACAAACAAACAATTTTCCTTTACGTTTGAGTCGAGGCTAAAGTATAATTGACGGCTAAAGTATAATTCTCTAATTTCTCATTTCCCAGAATCATGGTGGATCAGCGTATTTCTGAAATGGGCAACGTCGAAAGTCATTTAAATATATCATCAGCAAGGACGGAAGACGGTGGCCGGTATACATGTAGAGCAGCAAATGCTATTGGCAGTACTGAGCACACTGCTAGATTGAACATTTACGGTATGTGAACCGTATTATATTTTGCAGGTCAAAAGAATTGGCGATGGTATAATCATTTAAAATCTTCTTCAGTTCGTCGATTATACACCGTGTCTCAGATTTAAAAACAAAAACGTAATATAGTTCGTCTAAACATGTTTAACAATATTTGATATCTAATATCTATGCCAACGCGTATAATATTTTTTTTTCTGTCAGTTCAAGGAAGTTGCCCATGTGGAAGATTTTCCTTTCTAATTTTTTGGTAATATATTTGATACAGTTTCTCCAATTTCCCCCTGTCATATTGACCATGTTGTCCGAAACCAAACCTTTCTGCTGCGACATCTTGAAATTCGTATTTTAGAGGCCACTTCACCTTTGAATTGCACCCATATCAGCTCATTTGGATTTAATTTGCAATGGTACGGCGGAAACCTTAGCACAGAGCAGATATTTTTTTAAATATTTCGTTGATTATGAATTTCTTTTATACGCTGGTTGACAAATTCAAATAGGTCTAAGTTTAACATAGATTCCGTAAATTTAATATTTTTATGTCACAGCCATCAGACTGTTTGATGATGGTATTTTTTCCGAAAATCTAGACTGATATTTGGCGTGATCTCACCTATCTCAAAAGAAATTTAAAATTCTTACGAACCTTTTTTTAAATAGTTCCCCACGTATTTCTACATGATACTATATATACGTTTTTATTATTTTGAAAGCAAAAATCCTCCTTCTTAAAACCATGGATCACTCCCAGCATTCGTAATAATAAGACGCTTGCCTATCTTTGAGGATTTTACAACCCAGAAAGGCCATCGATGAAAGCTTTTAGGTTTTTGAGGCCTTTATTTACCCACATTTAATCTTTGCCGATGGCGCGGTATTGCATGGTTTGGTCGAGGTAACTTCTTCTCCGTAAAATTAGATATCGGCTATCTACCAAAAGACTTTGAGCTTCTCTTGTTAAATATTGTAATTTCAGTTTCTTCAATAACTCAGAAAAGAATCAACTTTTAGATTTCAACATTCTCTACTTTGAAAGAACGGCAAATAAAGATCAAAATGAACCAAATCTTATATCTTGTCAGTCGGCGGATTTTCATTTCGCTAAAAAATCATGTACCTTGCTTTGAATGGCGTTTATATCTGTCGTTGGTTGTCGATCGTAGCCTTTTCTTCTTCGACGAAACTGGTGAACCGTTATTTTTAATTTCGTCGACAATATTACGAACTGAAAAATGGAAAATTCTCATTGAATCTGAAATCGTTTTTGCGATTTTATGGTAAGAGTTTTCAGATTATGTCAGTTTAAAACTATTAAATAAAATTTAAATAGTGGTTTTCCGGTCGATGAAACTGGTAGATGTAAACGTTTTACAGCAGAAAAATAAGAGCTTTTTCCCATAACACTTTCATTGGACATTCTAGATGTTTTTTGTAACGCGCGTGCAGAAAACGTCCGTCCGTCTCCGTGACTGCGAACTAAGGCTATTGTCGCGGCGGTGTTCTTTGATGTGTGGGCCTGCATTATCAAAATGATTCCGACTAATCGGAGACCGCGATCCCTTCCATTTTTCGCACAGTATATCATCGATTATCTGGATAGAGTATCATGTCAGAGCTGTAAACAACATAAATGCATTATAACCTATGACTTCTTTATTTCCCTGTAATATATTGAATCTTCGCTGAATTTAAACATGAGATCTTAATAAATATTGCTGTAAACCTTAACAAAAGCCCACCGTTTGAGTTTATGCTTTTAAATCTGGGACACGATGTGTGTAGCTTTTTCATCTTAAGGATAAGCCGACATATTTTGCTTTGATGAACTTTTAACAGGACTTGTTGAAGAGACATCCTATTGGACATTTTAACCTTTTTGGTATGTTCCTTTTTAGCATTTTAACCTTTTTGGTTGATTCTAAAATACTTAACAGAGCCAATGAATCTACTATTGAATTTACGGAATAACGAAATAATATTTGTTCATAGAATGGCCACCCAAGCAAAAGCTTTGCTTAGTTAAGCGATATCAGACACAAAACATCATTTAACAATTGAGTTTAATTCCATGCTGCGGATTAAATAATTTAGAATAATATTTTATTTGCTGTTTTATTGATATTTCTAATTTATATGTGAATTGCTTACATATATAAATTAATTAATTAACGTCATTTTCATATAAAATAAAAAAGGTTGTTATTAAAAACAACATTTCAGTGGTCACCAATGATACTGTCATTTCGCACATACAATAAATTAATCGGTTGATTATTAAGTGAAGAATGCGATGAATACAAATCATTAAATTAAATACATCGTTATACACGCCAACTCATTTGTAATAACACACTTAAAATCGTGATTTGTTTCTAATTTTTCATTAATCATAGGTACTCCATCAATTCGTTCGATAGGCCCAATAAGAATAGTATCCGGAATAAACGCCAAAATTCATTGTCCATATTTTGGATTTCCAATCAGGTAATATAAAACAGATTTCTTTAGTAAAGTCCGAGATAAACTTATTTTATTATTTTAGTAAGGTTAAATGGATGAAGAAAGGGCAGCAACTGACCACAAACTCGAAACTCACAATAGAAGAAGAGGACGGGACGATTCATATACAAAAAGCCGAGATGTCTGATGCCGGATCATACACTTGCGAGGTGTCGTCGATTGATGGAAAACTAGTGTCGAGGGATATTCAAGTAACAGTCAAAAGTAAGAATATTTATTGTAATCCACTTTGTAATTTGGTATTTTTTTATACGCGTCTGACGTTTCAGATCCGCCTAAACTCGCTCCGTTCGTTTTTCCGCCGGACTTGGAGGAAGGCAGTTCGGCCCAATTGCTTTGTGGTGTAATCTCTGGAGACCGTCCCATATATTTTTCATGGCTGAAAGATGGTTACGCAATCCCGCCAAGTATCCATGTCAGTATTATTTACAGCTTGTTCGTAATCTTCGATCGTAATATCTGCAATAGCATAAAAATATCGAACGGTCTGGACTAGGGAATGCAATCTCGGTATACCAAGATCTCGAAATACCAAGATCTCGAAATACCAAGATCTCACACTGATTTTGCAAGATTAATCTTGCATGCAAAATAATAAAAATAAGAATAAATATATTTATTTTCGAAAATAAAGTTCCATAAAGTAATTTACAAAGTCTGCCTAACTAGGCCGAAGCCCGTACCAAGGTAGACTCGACTAGGTCACTTGTAAGTTTTAAATTGTGCGCACACTTATTAAAGTATTATTACTGAGAAAAACAAACAATAGAAAAATGATAGAAAGTAAATATAATAACTCTAATAAATAGGTAGTATGAATTTCAAGAGTTATTTTATTGATATCTAATACCCAATTCATAATCATGTTGGTAAAAAAAAGTAATAAGGAAATCAAAATATAATAATGAAATACAATATAATTTAAATTGCAATGATAATCAATAAATAGATAAAAATAGCATAGATGTAATAATTAAAAAAATAATAAAGCCAGTAATAAGAAGTAGTAATTAAAATAGTCAGGTTGATAGTCAATACATAATCCCGATAAAAAAACGATAATATTAATCCTAGAAGCAACAAATAAAAAGAGAAGGTTTAGTTGTCACTTGCCAGGTTAAATCCCTCGCGATCTCGCAAGATTTGCAAGATTTCCTCCAAAATCTTTGATCAAGAGAGAGATAAAGAAGAATCGATTATATGGACATAATCGAAATGACATTTTCTGAAACGAATGGTGGACTTGCCGTCCGTCTACATCTGCAGATGCAGTTGTTATAGTACACCCAGCGACAGAAAGTAATGATGATGATATTTTGCCTTTTTTTAGCAGTATCAATGGCAAACACATCTCTCTCTCTCTCTCTATCTCTCTCTCTCTCTCTCTCTCTCTCTCTCTCTCTCTCTCTCTCTCTCTCTCTCTCTCTCTCTCTCTCTCTTTCTCTCTCCCTATCTCTCTTAATGATATATTAGATATGGTTTTGAAAACCTGACCACAAGAACGTCCTTCGCATGCAACTAGTTAACCCATTGATACACTTATCAGAAAAGAAATTAAACTCTTCGAATCAGGCGATACAAAAGCAAAATACCTACAGTTTGCCTACCAATGCCTGTTATCTGTGGTATCGACAAGTGTCGAGGCAGAATGGGCATTTTCTGCCGCTAGATATTTGAAACGCAGCATTTATTTCATTAGTTCGCCCTTACAATGTAACGTTACCAAGTTGCAATTGAAATAATAAATATAAATATAAATTTTAAAAAATGTATTCTGAAATCTGCGAGATCTCGCAAAATACCAAGATATTGCGGGATTAGACTTTTAAATCTTGCAAATACTAAGATTGAACATTTTGCTATGAGATTGCATTCACTAATCTGCACCTCTGCATATGCTAAAAAACGAGTCTGATCAACATCGAAACGAAAATGATCACATCATTATTATGTGTTATATTTCAGGTACAAGAAAAATCTTTGGAGGAATTCAGTTTTCTAATTTTCAGCAATATATCTTCTCAACACAGCGGAGATTACACCTGTGTGGCCAATAATGTGGCAGCTAAGGTGAATCATACCGCTCAACTTGTAGTGAAAGGTAAATATATCTCTTATTATAATCCAATGTAATCTAATTTACGCTACAGATAATCTGTTTGTATTTATCCCCAATGAGGCTGAGTAATGGCCGGAGAGATAAGCGACTAATTTAAATTGAGATTATGTACCTGTCTGGACTCCCTCGGGTCGCTGGTAATTATTCTTGCCCATAATTTGCTCGTCATGCTACAATATACACATTTGCAGAATGTCTGAAAATTTACGTATACGGAAAATTATGAAATTTTGTTAATTATACTTTTATGTATAATGGTGAAATTATCGATATACCAACGACATATTTTTTTAAATTATTTATTGTTTGGGGCTTTCCTGAGGTCTTTATGAGCCTTGTAACACTGCGACCATTGCTGATATATTGTGTTCGCCACCTGCTATATTTCTGGGCTAAGCCTCGTGTCATTTAAGAACCGCAACAGGCTTTTGGCGCCACATTGTTTTACCTCCTCAGGTTGGAGGTAGTGACCACCCAAGTGGGTGGTCACACTCGCACATAAGGTGCAGGGGAGTTTCCTGTGACTCTTGGCAGAACCTGCACGTTTTCGTGTACCGGATCTTAAGGTTGTACATGTGGGAGCTAACGAGCCCATGATGGGTTGGCCACGAAGACCCATGTGTTCAGGGTCGGTCATACTCACGGGTCAACACCCATCCGACGGCCTCCACGCACGGGGTGCGAACCTGGGTAGGACTCTGGCCCTGGGCAGATCTGTATCTCTGTAAAAAAAAGTACTATTAAGCGACAGGTCGAGGGTATCTGATAAACATGCTTTATCGATTGCCAGCGCGTTTTTACAAGACGTTGACATTATTCAGAAATATTATATTTCAAGATTATATTTCAAAGATTATATTTCAACATTATATAGCAACAATGAAAGTAAAGAAACAGCGAAAAAATATCTTAGAATCGTAGAAACGTAACGCCCTTAACCCCTCCTACTTGAGTTAACCATTATTGGTTTGACGCTTACAAATGCTAAGACTTGAGCTAATCAATTTTGATTAGCCAATATTTATTATTATTATAATAATAAATGTTTGTAATATTTATTCATTATTATCTTAATTGTTTTACGAGATAAGGTTATAATGTTTTATATGTCAAATTTCAATGCGATCATTTTACAGTTATTGTTTTTATGATTCGTATAGTGGTTTACAAGTTATAGTCGTTTTACTCAAGGTCATTGACTTGCGCCCAATTTACCCGCGAAAATGTCGCCGGCGTAAGTGAGAGCGGAATGTTTACTTCGCGATTGTAAGTGCTAGCCGCCATTGAAATATTCCCGTTAGATCACCGAAGTTAAGCAGCGTCGTACGTGGTCAGTACTTGGATATGTGACAGCCTTAATTTTGCCACGTGATGTTATAAAAATCCAGCCGCCTCTATGATAATTACCGTATGACATTAAGGTTGGGCGTTACCGTTTTTTATTTTACGTTACGGTTACGTTTCTTTTATACAAAAATTATAAAAGAAAAACTAAATCCCCAAACAGTGATATCGAAAACATATCTTTAGATGATTTATATTTTGGTGGCAATCGTACTTTAGTCATTCTACCTCCAAACTTCAGTGCAATAAGATAACTTTATCTGTTTGCAATCTTGCGTCTTACTAAACAACCACTGATATGTTGTAACGGAAAACGAACTCGATGATTTAATAAAAACAGAGAATAGAATTTAACTTCCCTCGGTTTCCACGTCACACTCAGGCGGTTGAAAGGCGTGTGAAATTGGTGACTGACGCTTCAGCCCAAGTACCTATGTGGAACGAGTACACGAGAACGATTTATCCGAATCAGGTTCAAATCAAGAAAAATATTGCCGTTTGAAAGCGAATTTCAATATGTCGTTTAACAAACACTGTTTTTAGAATCGTAAGTTCGAAATTAAAATTCAATACATCGTTTTAAAAAAACGGATTTTTAGAACCAGAAATTCGAAAGCAAATTTTAATACCTAAATCGTTTAAAAATAACTGTTTTTTTTTTTACTTTATGGAATTGCCAAAAGATAAATTTTCAGCACTAATCAAAAACATGTATTAAAAAAAATATTGTTTCGTTCCGGCCTACTCGATGCCATATTTAGCATTCCCTTTTTTATTCAACGATTTTTTTAGCAGCGGAATGCGAGCGGTAATAATTGATGATCCACCTTTTTCCTTGGCGTGGATGAGTACAGGTTACGCGTTTTAAGTCGTAAAAACACCTGCTTTTGCGTAGGGGTGTTGCTGTCGACCACATGTCGAACATAATCTATTCATGACACGCCTTTTTTGTACAGTACCGCCAAAATGGATAATAGAACCGCAGAACGTGTCCATTCTGCTTGGCCACCCTGCGACTCTTCACTGCGGAGCAAGCGGATATCCGACTCCCAAGATTACGTGGTTTCATAGTCATGGTGAGTATTTTATTACAAGCTTTATTTTAAATTGCAATGTTCGTATGTAAGTTGTCTATTTCAAAATCGTTAGCCATTTTCAACAACTGGCTGGTTTGGCAAACTTATGTAGGATCGATGACAATGTAATATTATGGTACCATGGAACTGATTTGTTGATGGAGATAGGATGTAGTTACTGCAGCTCCCTGATAACACTTTTGTTATCATGAGTACTTTCCATTACACATAATGTCAAGGGTCTGGAAATGGAGCAGGAAGATTGTCACTGGAGCTCCCAGATGGGAAGTGCTAAGAGAGACGAGTTTAGCTCGCTTTTTTGTTGTCTTGAGTAGGGGAGGGGGGGGGGGGGGTATAGTGGGGTACCGGGGCATAGCGGGTTAGCCCACCCCCATCGTATAGTAACAGTCACAGAGCGCTCGAAATACCGCGCCGCGATTGGCCTTCAGTTGGCCGGCGATCTCCGCTAGCGACGGACGCAAAATCACGGACGGTTTTTTCTCCACGCGTAAGTAAAAAAATCACTATACTTTTCTTAAAATGTTTGTCATATTTCGCTTTGAGGTTGTGTAAACTAACGTCAATGATTCGGTAGTCGAAATATACTAAGTATTGAGGTAAACTCTTGGAAATAAAAGTCTAAAAGAAAGATTTCTGTTCAGACAAATGTCAGAAGGCGCCATCTTTGTTTTATTTTGCATAGTAGTTTGGGGCAAAGTGGGGTACATTGGAGGGGGCATAGTGGGGCACTTTTATAAACCCTTGTTATAGGTACCCCACTATGCCCCTTACTGGATCTTAATTAATTAAATATTAAGTAATGAAACTATTGTTTCAGGAAACATGGTTAGGACATACAAAAGAAAAACAGACCAACATTCATGGTCTGTGGAGTCTATGAAGAAAGCGGTTGAGGATGTAGTTTCTGGAGAAATGGGCTATAAAAAAGCTGCAGATTGTCAGGGTGTTCCACAAACTACGCTTGAACGATATGTATCGAAGTACAGGGCTAATCCTGATGAAACTGTATTTCTGAAGAAGTTAGGTCATTACACCACAGTATTTTCGCCAGAGCAGGAAACTGAGTTAATAACTTATATAAAGAGGATGGAGGAAAGATTTTACGGTCTGACATCTAACGAACTCCGGCAACTGGCCTATGACTTAGCTACAAAAAACCAGATTGCCAATCGATTCAACACCAGAGATGGCCTGGCAGGCGCAGACTGGCTAAAATGCTTTTTAAAGAGACATCCGGACATTAGCTACAGAAAGCCAGAAGCAACGTCAGCAGCCAGAGCTATGGGGTTTAATAGAGTGGCTGTTGAGAACTTTTTTGATCTACTGGAAAAGGTCTATGATAAATATAAACTGCAACCACAACGCAACTACAACGTAGATGAGACAGGGGTGTCGACCGTCCCCAAAAGTCATTCCAAAATACTGGCTACTTGTGGAAAACGGCAAGTCGGGACTCTCACTTCTGCCGAACGCGGAAAACTAATGACAACAATTGTCTGCTTCAGTGCAACCGGCAGTTATATGCCTCCAATGTTTATTTTCCCCCGAAAACGAATGAAGCCCGAGCTGCTCGATGGAGCCCCAGCTGGATCTTGGGGAGAATGTCATGAATCCGGTTGGATACAAGGTCATCTATTTGTGCTATGGCTACAAAGATTCATAGAATGGTCACATGCCACCAAAGATGATCCTGTGCTTTTGCTCTTAGATGGTCATGCGACACATGTGAAATCAATTGAGGTGGTCGATCTAGCGCGCGTAAATGGAGTAATTTTATTATGTTTCCCACCTCACTGCACGCACCGCCTCCAACCACTGGACGTTGGATTTATGAAACCTCTGAGCACATTTTACAGCAACGAGATAAAGAAATGGCTCAGAAGCCACCCAGGTCGCGTGGTTACTCAGTTCCAGACTGCTGCATTGTTTGGACAATCTTTTATAGCTTCATCCACCATGACAACTGCACTTAATTCGTATAGAGCAACTGGAATATGGCCTCTTGATCGCAATATATTCACAGACGCAGATTTTGCCCCTTCTGAGACGACGGACAACCCAATCATTCCAGAAGCAGCCCCCCTGATAACTGATTTTCCTATAATGACTAACCCTCAGCATTCATTTAGAGCCACTACACCTACAGTCAACCTGTTAGCTCAACCGATAGCGGCACTCAAGAACTCCAACATACAAATGCAACTACAGGTAGAAAACTCTACTGAACTAAATTATCCCACAGGGACACCAAAAACTACTGAATATGCCCGACAAATATCTACTCAGCCTGGATGCTCTTGGATGAACAACCGAACAAAAACTCCGGAACCTGTCCAACAAAGATCTCCTCAACCGAGATGCTCTCTGATGAACAATCGTGCCAGGCCTTTCGTGATGTCACCTGAAAATATGATGCACTTGCCTAAAGAAATACGAACTTCACAGAGAGTCACAAAGCGGAGAGGTAAAACGGCTATTATCACAGAGTCGCCTTACAAAAACGAGCTTATTGCTCAGAAGGAATCAAAGGAAGAAAAGGAAAGCAAAAGAAAGGAATCAAAGGAAAAGAAGGAAAGCAAAAGAAAGGTGACAAGAGACATCGATTTTAAGTCTACTGAAAAGAAAAAGAAGAAAACGGAAAAGAAGAAGATTAACAAAAGACAAGCAAATGATTGTGAATCCTCAGACGATGACGATGCTGAATGCATTTACTGCGGTTATTTGTGGTCTCAATCTAACGAGGGATGGATAAGATGTAGGAAGTGCCATCGCTGGTCACACTGTTCGTGTGATGGTGAAGAAGACGACGATGATGAAGCCACCCATTTGTGTGCAATGTGCGTTGAAGGTTAATATTTTCTGGTGCAGGTACTATATTTTATGTGCAATGTTCGTGAAAGATTAAGATTTTCAGGTGCAGGTACTACGTTGTAACGATTTTATATCTCAATGTGTATTTTTTTCAATTAAAACTCGATTTCATTAAACAAGCAAGACTGTATTTGATTCCTGAAAAATACCCCACACTGCCCCACCTGCTGCCCCACTTTACCCCACTGTACGGGGCAAAGCGGGGCAAATTGCACCCTGAATATTTTTTTATCCTACAGTAAAACTGTTTGTCTTACAATACATATTATTTAATAAAATCTTGGAGTATAAACGACATAACAAATAAAAATTTCTTAACAATCAAAATAATAACTAATAAACTATCTAAATGTGTCTAGATGTTAGCTACCCCACTATGCCCCCCTCTCCCCTACTTTCTATTACACGTGATGACGAGGGTCGGAAGATGGAGCCAGGATATTGCCACTGGAACTCCCTTTTGGAAGGTAAAGCTTGTTTTTATTTTTTTTAAACTTATAACATTATTATCAAAACATTCGGAGGCAATTTTATTGATCCTAAATGTAACTGCGATAGAATGTAAATACATATTCCGCCAGAGCGTCCAGAAAATCCGATAATGTTGATTTTGCGTTTCAGCTTCTGTAAATATTATTTCTCCGAGACGTTCGAGAAATCCGACTGGGAATCTGCGAGATTTTACTATTGTCAGGTCTGCGTTTTCTTGGAGGATCAACAGTTACTATAACAATAGTTACTATTAAGCCTTCATTTTGTTTTGTAATATAATTTTAAGATGGATAACTTTTACTAGGTTCCAAATAGTGGAAAAAAATATACATTAAAATATGTCAGCAATGTGGAGGGAGGGGTGGGTGGGGGAAGGGTAAACAATGAAAAATTTCGGTTTTTTCCCTATGCAAAAATGCATTTTAAAAATAAGGAGAACATATAGTAATAATAATATTATGATATCATACCTATTTTATCTCGAATACTCTATGCATTTATGAAAAGGTGCAAATTTAAGGGGATCGAATAGAAAAATATATTTCAATGTAATCGTATGACAAATGAAAAGAAACTCCAGTAGACAAATAATTTAGAAAATATTTTGTTGTAAAAAATATCAATATTTTGCATCTTATTCTTTTCTATAAGATGCAATTATTTATTTTTTTTACGTTTTAAGATGGTAGCAGTTTTAATGGCTTTATACATGCGAGGTCTAATATTCACAAAATTACTGGTATAGCTGCTGTAGCTATTCAGAGGATAAAGATAAAGATAAAAGTATTTATTTTCAATACAACCATAACAATTGTGCAGGAATGACATTGACTAATCTTAAACTAGTTACTCAATTTAGCCGAGATGATATACAATATATAACTTCAATCTTACCAATTTACAAAAACAAAGACTATATCATAACAGTTTACAACAAAACAATTGACAATACATAATATGTAATAAAATAAATGGGTAGATACGATGTTATGTATTTTCAAAATATTTTAAAAAGTCGTTATGACCATACATGCTGATTTTAAGCAGATAGACTCAGATGGATCTCTTGAAAATATCGATGTTTTTAATCGCTTTTAATCTTTCAAGCAATTTATTAAAAAGTTTGAAGCCTAAGTATCTACTAGTCTCCTGGAACTTGGCAGTACGTGCTACGAACGGTTGGAGATACTGACATATAGTTTATATTGCCTTTGTAGCAATACTTCTTGTACAACTGGCTGGAAGCCAAGCTTAGATCAAGGCTTGTACATCTACAACCATGACAAAGTCCTTACTGTAATTCCCGTGATGATTAACCATCCAGTGTTTCCTGGCTACAAAGGTCTAACAGTACTTTCCAAACCACCAATATAGTTCGCGCGAGCTAGCTCAAAAGCAAAAAAAGACATTCCACTCTAAAACCCTTCTCAATAATCGAGAAATCTTCAGACTGACTGTTGTCATCGATTCGGTCACTAACAGTATCATTCACATACATTCTCGGACGCACAGCCCTACGTCCAGATATAACTTATCTAAGCTCCTTCTCGGATGATGGTCAATTATTGTAGAATTAACAGTTTCAAGGAAATCAAATATCCCCAAACATCACGAGTACAATCTAAATCAATAAAATTTCACTCGGAGCGGCTTCAATATTTATCTTCTCGCGGTGGAAATTGGTGCTCGTGGATGGCAGTCAAACCCTTGCTCTATGTCATATCTTGGTATGTCTCGCAAAACATTTCGACATAAATATTTTAAAACCACAATTTCTGCATTTTAATATTAGTGGTAAGGTATATATCTCAAATTTTTAGTCTTGTAGACCACTTGCAGTCTGTACAATATTGAATTTTCCTAAACTTTAAATGTGTGTTTGATAGCTAGCACAGTACTGATCATTTACATATGGATTTTTGGTCAAGTGGACAGTTGTAAAAATAAAAACATATATAATTTCTAGATGCTCATTTCTAATCGTCCATAACCTTGAAGCATTTGAGAAAGTCGCATATAACTGCACATGTAGCACTATCTCGCCTGCTCATTCATGTGGCGCGTCTATCATACTCGCTCGCACGGATGAAGCGCCATTTATCTCACGCGCACCTCGCCTCGTTAGTCATGTGCGCTGGCCTCCTCAAGCCTTTGGTTAATTTCCTTCAATGATACTTGTGACGCGCGCGTGTGTTTGTTGCTATTATTATAAGTTAAAATACTACCCTGTAAACGCATTTTGTTATAGAAAAAATACGACATTTACGGATCGTCTAAATGTTTATGATGACCTGCCTAGATGGGGTCCGTAACGTGGACCCCCATTTAAATCTCGTGCACCCCGATTTTTTCTCGCTAACATGGACCCCTTCAATTTGAAATCGATCCCTGGGGGTTACGATCCCGGAATACCTCAGTTGTTGGTACGGAGTCTAACCCTCACAAGCAATAATCTTTATAAAATATATAATATATATTTAATATAATACTGTCTGTCTGAGCTTAACTTGTCTGGGCCATAAGATCCAATTTGTTCTCGGATCAGCCCAAACTCACGATTCAGCTCCTATTCACGCGCCTCCTCGTGAGACTACCCGTGTAAGACTCTCGCGTATCAGGCCTCACGGCTGGTGTATCGGTTTCTCCTGGTGAGATTGCCTCCCGGCGCTACTGGATGGTTTGTGCACCGTTCGGCGACGCCAATCGGTTGTGCACTCCGACTAATTGCTGAAGGAGTCTGAAGACTATGGAAATATTCTGTCTCCTAAGCATCGGGGGTGGATGTTGACCTGCCGTCAACTGCTCTTGAAATTACTATTAGGCTACCTGATCCTGAATTCGGAGCCGGGCAAAAGATGCCTTTGGTCCGCGATAGATTCAAAACGAATCACCGCTGAACATACGGCAGGCAGTGGTCGCGCAAGTGACTTCGGATTCGTGACCAGTCGGGAGGTTGGAGGTATTCTGTAGGTTAATTCCAGACGGAGATATCCTTCCAAAATTGGTACTCAGGGGAGCGAGGCTGCGCGCTGGTTACCTTTCCCGGTGCCTCACCGTAAGGCGTTGGTCTCTGACGGGCATGTTGTCATAGGTAGACAGGATTGGTATTGTCTCTAAGTCTTCTACATTTATCCCACGGCTGAAAGATCGATCACATGTCGTTATACCAGCCTTGGGTCACGGGTTCGCCTGTAGTCCACACCGCGCTACTGTCTGAGCTTCGCCTGTAGTCCACACGGGTTGGCCTGTAGTCCACACCGCGCTACTGTCTGAGCTTAATATACGTTGACACCTTTTGACCGACGACCCTAAAATTTGGCTCATATATGTCTTTTTCATGAAGGATTTTATGCTCTCCACGTTGTTGTAACTCGCCACTAGATGACGATGTAGCATATCAACATATATGCCGTTCAACCGATCACCATAAAAATCGGCATACACAGTGTTATTTACTTTGTTGTAACTCGCCACTAAATGGCGCTTCAGCACATCAACTGCAATACCGTTCGACCGATCGCTATGAACGCCACCAAGGCAGCATCAGGTAATATTCCACTAACTAAATACTGAAAATCACCATTTGTGTTTTCAGCGGTAATATAGGTCGATTGGTATAGAGAACGCTTTTACAAATATGGTAGCTATATGCTATGAAAGGCGAACATTTCAACGTCGTCAAAGTTAAACAGTGGAATGTTTCGTTCGGCTCTCGATATTTGGGGATTCGTTTAAATTTGTTTTAACTAGTCGGGCGGTGGAAATAGAAATTAACAAATACGGCGGAAATTACACTCGTATCCCATATTGTTTACATTAAATCGCCAGTCTTTCGTATTTGTTTTACTATATTATATTTCCGTATCTGTATATTTACAAATGCAATAAAACCTTTCAATGTGTAATATTAGTATTTTTTGTTGGATATGCGCATGCATTTCATCAAGTATCGACATTTCAAAATCTCAAACAATGCAGAGAGCATTTCTTGGGTCCTTACCTTTGTAATTGCTGTTTTTTCACATTGGCCAATTTGAACTTTTATAACTTGGGTTTGAGATGGAATTTCAAATTCAAATAAATTTTATTTTAAGGCCATGTTATAATTTCTTTAAGATCAAATATTTATTGGACTTTCCGTCGTTTGTTTTTGCTCAAATATTTTGGTTTGTGCAACCATGATAAAGTTGTAAATTTGCATTATTTTCAAATATAAGATCGTGTGCCAGTGTTTTCTATTACAGCTTCTTGCAGTCTGGCTATGCCGTTACAGTAAATGTGTAAATAACGCAGCCTGGTCTATCGCTCATAGCCACTGTTTCTGCATGACAACGTATAACCACAGATTTCACTGCAAACAGTCGCACCAACACCCACTGTTTTTGCCACACTTTGCTCCAATAGATTTCATTTTTTTTTATTTATTTAACTTTTTAAATGAAAAAAAAAACTACTTTGAAGAGTCGGTGAAAAACGCCTTCAAAGCTTTCATTGGTTCCTGTCCACGAGAGTTTAACAGCAGAGGAATTAAGCAACTTCAATTAAAATCAAAAATCTGCATAGATAATAGGGGTCAATATTTCTATTAATTAAATATATATTTTTCATAGAAATTTTTTGAACTTAAATTTCTTTTATGGAACAGAAACTTCTTTGGTAAGGATCCAATATATCGATAAAGCAAAGAATTTATAACAGTAGTCGAATTGTTTAATGAAGATTAGAAAACGGTCACGGAAGCAAAGCTTGGATAGTTACCAAGCTATAATCATTACTAAATATTTGGATGCATTGCAGCTCAAATTGTGAGATAAATTTTTAATATTATATGATATATTATTTCACGGGTGTATTTCACGAAGTGATATAAATACTTTGTGAAAATTATAAATAAGATTAAAACGAATTTACCGCGTGACGTTTGTAACACCCGACGTTTCGGCCATGTTGCGACCGCCGTTGTCCAGGGTAGACTAGGACATCTTGCAGCGGCGATGTTGCAAACGCCGTTTGCAACATCGCCGAAACATCGGGTGTTACAAACTTCATACGGTAAATTCGTTTTTACAATATTTATAATGACAAACAACCGCGATAGTCTTCGATTTTATATTTGTGAAATTTCTTTTCAAAGCGAACAAATTTGATTTCGTAAATTTTTACTCAACGGTTTTTTTTGCAAGAATGAAGTTAAAAAAATTCATTTTTGCAGGAAAACATGCCGAAGAATTACCCATTACGACAGATTACGATTCTCGAAGAATAATAAAATCAAACGGATCAATGATATTTACGACAGTATCTAACAATTTTGAAGGCCAGTACGACTGTCAGGCAGAAAATGGCGTTGGATCAGGACTGAGAAAAGTGGTCTTTCTGATAGTAAATAGTACGTATTATGGGCGATTTAGTATTGAATCTGATAGCGAAATTCTTCTAAAAGACATATTATGCTAACTATCGGATATGATACCTGTAAAGTACGCCAAGCGGGCATAACTGATATTTTCAGCAGCCGTTAGCTTTGAACAGTTAATACACAATATCGAAAGTTGCCGGCTCTCTCAGTTGGGCCCACCTGGCGGCCTTTGCCCGTAACAGATATACTGCTCGCTGTGCTCTTTGTGCATGTTTCCTTTCAATTTACGAACATTTCTAGAAAGTTTCAAAGCAATCTATGAAGTTCTAGGCTGGATGGTTTTCATCGGTCTTGAAAGTTATATATATTTCAGCAAGTTTGCTAGATCTCATGCAGTAGATAGTTGATGTTATTATTTAAGGTTCTGGATAATTTTAATAAATGGCTTTATCTGCTCCTTTATTAACTTTGTTTACTTGTGATTCTACAAACTCTAAATCTTTGAGAAAACGATTTCTCCAACCTAGCTTACCATTTAAAATTTGACTTATCAATTGTCATCCCTTTGAATGCATCAGTCGCTAACATTCACATAAGTGTACATTCTCATATCTCTGCTTTCGTCACGAAACCTAATGTCACGTGACTTAGTGCACGGTGCCGCAGGCTAGGTAGAACTTTAAAATATAACTTTAGTAAACTATAAAGTATATTTGTTAATATTCATAATGATTCAAACTGAGTTTATATTCCAGAGCCCGTCCATTTTGAAACTAACTCTAAAAACCTATCAGCGAAAATTAACGATCCTATCGAACTTGTCTGTGAAGCGAAAGGTGATTTTCCCATCCAAATTCAATGGTTGCATAACATGGAAAGGCTACTGATTGAGTCTTATAGGATGAGCGTATCGGAAGTCAACATGGAATTCGGCCTAAGATCTCAAGTTGTCATCAGTCGTACTGAGAGAAAAGATTCTGGAAAATATATCTGTTTGGCCGAGAACGCTTTTGGCAGATCAGAATATAACATGTATTTGGCGATTCAAGGTAAGATCAAAGTATTGAACACACATACAGGCAAATTTATCAAAATAAAGAGAAACGCAATTATCATTCTGTAACCTTTACGCACTTAAATCTCTGAACTACTGATACAATGTGCTCGATTGCGTTTTTTGTGAACTAATATCAGAAAATAGGTCATGCGAACGAGACAGAGCTAGAGCGGAATAAAAAATGAACGATCGTATCTTTTCACGCACAAAAACTACCAGCTGAACATAAAACCATCTAAATTAGTTTGAAAATATTTCGTCCAGTCTTAGATTATGCCGCTTTATGTTCGATTGGCAGTTTGATGATAGAAAAGTGACAACCATTCATATGAAATTCCGCTCTAACGTATTGCTCTGAAAGTATTGCGTATTGCTCTCGAGCACATAAAATAATTCCGATTTTAATTCAAAAGAAATTCAATCGGGCCCATTGACTTACAGTCAGATAAATCGCCCGGTCTACAGACTGACTGACCCAGTTCTTTCTCTTTAATTATTGCAGCTTATCGGGTAACGAAGTATCATCCGATATACTCTAATCTTAAAAGAAACGTTTGATTTTAATGAATAAGCAGTATTTCTCTCTTCGTTTTAAATATTTGATTAACAATTTCCCTGATTTATAGTTACAGAGTTTTCAATTATACTATCATATTTATCATATTATATCGATTTATGGTATTCAGCCACAACTTAAATTCTTCGCCTTGCCAACGAAGATATATTACAAATGCCTTGTTAACGAAGAGATATTGAGCTCGAATTCCTTCGTAAACTAAAATCGGAAATTAGTTCGTGTGAGCGAGATAGGGCAATACGCTAGAGTGGAATGTGAAATGAGCGGTTGTCACTTTTTCGCATTAAAACTACCCACCAAAAATAAAGCATCTGAATCTACACCGCACCAAATGTGTTCAAATTTATTCGGACGACTATAAGTTCGTCAGGTAGTTTTATCGACGATCGTTCGTTTCATATTCCGCTCAAACTTATTGCTCTATATCGTTCGATTGAACTAATTTCGTTTTTATTCACAAAGAAACGCGATCGGGCCCATTATGTACCTAGTTCTTCATCCATGCTAGCTGTTAGTTAATCATTTTAATATATTTACGTTTCTGGAATTCGTTACTATTCGGACTAATCCATTGTATAACCAATATTTCAGAGTAAACTTTGAAAAGCGGAAATTATTCATCCTTGTCGAACGTTCGCGTTTTAGTTTTTGTTGTATTTATCTCCAACCCTTTAAATTCCTATGCAATCCTAACAAAACTATTCGTAATGTTTTTAATTTAAATTAAAATATTATTTTAGAACGACCAGAAAGACCAATAGATTTTAGAGTGACCAGCCTTGCGAGTAGGTCAATCATAATATCTTGGAGGCAAGAGTATGATGGTCATTCCACATTAAGAGGCTATCATATTCAGTATAGCATACTTACAGCTAATCGAAAAGAAGATTGGAGAGGTGCTATTCATCATAACATATCCATGGAGGCAGTGCAATCAACTAACAAGTACGTACTAGTTAATAATAATAAATAGTTAACACTTCTGTAGATTCGAGATAAAAACCTATGTATACATATTCAGTGACGTTTCTATCTTGCCATAACCACAACCATAGTCTTTAATTATTGTAAATATCCACGTATTTCAAGTCTTTATTTAAATATGATTGGAAATAGCTGAAGCTTTTACGTGATAATTAATTGGAAAAAGATTATGATAATCAAGTTTCAACTTTATTTTTATTTCCATAAACAAATACATAAGTAACAGGAATTTTCTAAATAATTCATTACGCATTATAAAGTCAATATCTATATGTATATTTACAGATTGCAAATAAATCTATAATGTCAATTTCATATACCTAGTCTGTGTACATTGATATTTGAGGGTACCATGATATTACAGATTACAAGCAAATCTGTAAATAGCAATGCAGAAGACAATCAAATTTAGAAAAACAAAATTTAGACATACAGATAATCGTATGATAAGAACAAAATTTATAGGTTAACTTAAGGAAAAACAATAAGATACTTTCGGTGGAAGAAGAAACAGAAATTCATAAATTATTAATTAATAATATCTAAAACGATATTGAATAACGTTGATTTTTTCATCGAATCATGTTATTTACTAGACTTACCTTTTATTTTGTTAAATCCAGTCGAGTAATCCCTAAATAATGATATAATCATGCCATACAGCTCCATTCGTAGTGTTACAGAAGCGAATGGTCTCGAGGCGATATCTATAAACAAACTTAGCTTGTTGTAAACACAGTCATCACACCGACGCTTGCACCGTCTTTAAAATTAGATAAATATAATCAAGGCATATCTTCCCTATTTGCCTATCTACACACAAAGTTAATCCTCATTCGGCTTAGGTACTTAATCGTTGTAGTCGTTGGAATTCAAATTTCTGCCAGAATTTCATTTACGTAAAATAATCTAATTTGTACGCTTATCTTTGAAGTAATGCTTACCAGTCTGCGATAACTTACAAGACAAATTTGGAAGGGCTGAAACCAGCAACTACTTACGCAGTACGAATCGCAGCGTATAACGACATCGATAAAAGTCCGTATTCTGAAACAATCACCGTCGATCTTCCCGGTGAAGGCAAATATTTTATTGTTTAAATAGGATATTTTGTGATGTCACTCTTTCTGTATGTTGATGTTTTTCCTCTGGATACAGAACCTTCCGAGCCACCGCAAAACCTACGCTTGCTATCTAGAAGTCCAGGAGAAATGAAGATATCGTGGGATGCGCCACCCAAAGATTCATGGAACGGGAATCTTCTTGGATATCTTATAACGATTTCACAGCCAGAATCTGGTGCATCGCTGGCGACAAATTCCAAACTTGTGGCAATATATGGATCATCGACAGTAGAAACTACAATCAGCCGTCTTAAACCATTGACCAAATATGAAGTTAGGATAAGAGCATTCAATTCTGTGGATGTTGGACCAACGTCTGCGTCTGCTGTGTTGGTAACTGCTGAAGGAGGTAAGTTGTCTTTAGTGAGTAGAATACATATATTATAATTCGTTCTAAGGTACATACTTGTTATTCTGTTCAAATTTTGATTGATATACCTAAGTATGTCAAGAGCGGCAGAATAAGTTTAGACATTCTTGTTCCTCTTACAATAGAAGGAGAAAACTTAATTAAATTGGAAAGTAATTTACTGCTTAATCGGGAAAGCAATAGGGCTTTATAGCTCTGAGTAAGAAACGTAAAACGAATTCAATCGCAGTGTAGTTAACGATAGCTCACGGACTTAGGATTACGGCAATGGTGGTTTAAATTGCAGTTGATTACTTCAGTTAGAAAATTAATCAGTAAGGCATACCGACTATGAAGATTTGTTCATATAAACAAATCATTTAAAGGCAAACGTAATTCTTTTGCAACGCTGTTCAATAGATGATGTGCACGAAGGCAATCTTTATCTCGATCTATTATCTTCATGCAAACTTCAACGCGATATTTACTTTAGCCTAATAAAATATTGCATGTATTTTCTCTTAAAAGATGAAATGCATTATTTGCAAATTCGGAATGCTCCCACTTCTCTAGAAAGGACCATATATCGACGAACAAGGTCGATAAATGGGCGGGATATAGTTTAAATAACAAGCAAAGGGCGTGGCAGCAGCGCACGGTCTAAAGCAATCGAAGCACGCTAAAAATGTATGCAACTGAAAGACTCAGTATGTAGTCGATTGTATTGGCAGCAGCTGTGCAATGATAGCGATAGAGACTATAAAACCGAAAAAATACGTGTGGCACTCGGGGACTGCCGCGGTAAAGCTATTGCATGGCATTTTTAACAATCTGTGCAATTACAATTATTTAGCTTTTATCGCGGGCCTAGGCCCGCGCGACCGAATGAAAAAATTTCTTAACGAAAATTAATGATTTTAAACTGATAATTACGTCTAAACGAGTACTGCTTACGATTCGAAAAAAATATATGTTAAACAAGAACATTTTCCTAATATTCTTAGCTTTGAATATTTTAGATTTTGTTTATATTACATAGTGTAATTAATTTGTGAAATTAGGTCTAACCGAACACAAAAACGACTACTACGCAAATACTATCTGGCGTATTATTATGAAACCTGCACCATTTTAAAGATAATTTAATTATCTATCTTTTTATCTACGATTTTTTGGGAATAATCCGGTTTTTCTGCTTCATCAAATGAAAAATTCGTGCGCGGCGCTCTATCAGAAGACGTTTAAATTATTCCGAATCATTTGCTACTGCAGCCGCAAATGAATCGGAATAATTTCAACGTTTTCCGATAGAGCGCAGTTATCTGATATCAGAAAAAATAAAATAAATAAATAATTATAATTGCATAAGTTGTTAAAAATGCTATGCAATAGCTTTACCGCGGCAGTCCCCGAGTGCCACACGTATTATTTTTTTTTTCCGATATCAGATAACTGCGCTCTATCGGAAAACGTTGAAATTATTCCGAATCATGTGCGGCTGCGAAAGCAAATGATTCGGAATAAATTAAACGATTCCGATAGAGCGCCGCGCACGAATTTTTTATTCGATAAAGCAAAAAAAAACAGATTATTCGAAAAACATCGTAGATAAAAAGATAGATAATTAAATTATCTTCAAAATGGTGCAGGTTTCATAAAAATACGCCAGATAGTATTTGCGTATTAGTCGTTTTTGTGTTCAGTTAGACCTAATTTCACAAATTAATTACACTATGTAATATAAACAAAATCTAAAATATTCAAAGCTAAGAATATTAGGAAAATGTTCTTGTTTAACGTATATTTTTTTCGAATCGTAAGCAGTACTCGTTTAGACGTAATTATCAGTTTAAAATCATTAATTTTCGTTAAGAAATTTCTTCATTCGGTCGCCGCGCTGGCCTAGGCCCGCGATAAAAGCTATGCAATAGCTTTAAAATATTTAGATAGAATGCGACAGCAAGACCCGAATCAACTATTTCACTCGAATAATTACAGACGATGGAACAAAAATTTAAGTATTTTTATATTGTGGTGGAAATAAAATTGAACATGGATAAAATCAAATCGATAAAGCCTTCTCAAATCCATCGGGGGTTAGCCAAGGATCATACTTATGGCCTTTTTTATTCGACTTATTTTTTAATAATCTGAGTAAAGTTGTCACATCAGCACGTTGTCTAATGTTTCCTGATGACGTATTTTTTTTATCTACTAGAAGTGCTGTGGCCTGCGAGCTCTTCCAGCGTGATATTGATGCAATGTATGCATGTAGCCAAGCTCGTAATCTTTACATCAACATTAACAAATGTTCAATGATGACATACACGAGATCGCCTGCTCGTCTGATCTATGATTACTTCATCGCTGGATGTGTGATTGACTTAAGTCAAGGACTTAGGAGTTTTTTCGACCCCCAGTTAAACTTCAATGAACACACTAGGCAAATATCTACATACAACTTCTTTCAAGCTTCTAGGCTTTGTGATACGGCAATCCAAACACTTCAATAATATTCGGGTTATGCGCACGCTGTACAACTCGATTGTTAGAAGTCGCTTGGAAACGAACGCAGCTATTTGGAATTCGCATGAAAAAACCTATACTCTCATGCTGGAAAAGGTACAGAAGTGTTTTTTGAGATTTTTGTATTTTAAGCAGTACTGATATTATCCATTTTTGTATCCGACTGTATTTATCACAGGCATGGTTGGCTATAATTCTCTCTGACTTAGAAGAGAAATGCTGACAAGGTCCTATGTTTTTAATCTAATTCGTGGTAAACTGATAACCCTAGCTTACTAGCCATGTATTCAGTATTCAATTTATTCATTCAGAATATACAATAAAAGCATGAAAAACCTATTAAAGCTATTTATCGCATAATATAATTCGTCAGTTGCTAGTAATATATTAATTTTTGTTGTTGTTGTTGACAAATTATATTTTTTGTTTTTTATAAAATTAAACAATAAAAAGAAAACGATGTAGCAGAAAGTTACATAATAATGTTAATCCAATTTAAAAGAAATATCTTATTAAAAATAATCATCCAGCTTATACAATGTGTAAGGATTGCAGCTTTCGTTTAATAAATCTTTAAAACGCCTTTGTTTCCATCTTCTTGTGGAGAGTGGTAGCTGGTTAAAGAGCTTGAAGCTCAAATATCTAAAGGACTTTTGTGTTTGTGTAAGGCGTACTTTAGAAAGGACAACATCATAACGTCTGCGTGTATCGTATAACCGCATATTCCCGATTACCCCCTTGGTCGTTTATATTAGATTTAACATACAGTAGACATTTTAAAACGTATTCAGAGGTAAAACTCAATATTTTGTACTGAGTATGAAGTATGGCTCGCAGTGTGTATCACGAGATACTCCTGCAATTGCTCTCAGATGTAACTCAGTGTACGCGCTAACAAGTTATACCTTGTAAGGTTATTACAAGGTGTAACTTGTTAGCGCGTGCTTTGCGGTACTTAAATGTAATTCACCCGATGGCACCAGGTTTTGATATTTTTACCGCCAACCGTCAGTCGTTTAAATTGTAGGCTATTAATTACTCATTCTTATATGATAGCTAGTAATATAGGTGACATTATATTTGTAGAATTACGGTAATATAATATTTAATTTCACTTATCAACGCATTAGTTCTTCTGTAGTGTTGATTGGTAATAAGCGAATAAACAAATAATTAAATAAATAAAAATAAAAATAAATGACAATCCCAAACTATAGGTAGTTCATAAGCGCAGACAAAATATCATCGAAACACTAACATGGACGTATTGTACTGAGAGTAAGGAGTAATTTTAAGACACAGTAAGACATCTTTATTTTCCAATATTTATCATCACCATCTATCGATCCATAAGAACTTCTCACTTTTGCCCACGTGAAAGACGTTTGTTGAACAGAGATTGCAAATTATGATTACAGATTTATAGTATAAATATTGATTTTTCTTTCTGTGAGTTAGTGTTATATCATGTATTCTTCTTCTATGTATATAGACTCTTTCTCGTAATTTTTCGTGTTTTATTTTTTTGAGGGCTTGCTTATTTAATACATAGGTAGGTACTTATTTCTAGCAAGTCCTATGTGCCATTATCCAGAAAGGTCAATTCTGTATGTGCACTTATAGACGCACTTTATACTCTGATCCCTTTAGAATATGCCATCGCAATTTTTGTTGGCATAATATATTTCCGATAGCTTTGGTTTGCTGCTGCCTCGATTTGCAGTAAAATATCTGATTTTCTCTCGTTTAATCTGTCAACGTTTATTGCATCGGAGTCGTCGAAAGTAGGGGATGAAATAACGGGAGGGCATAAAATTGCAGCTTCTAACAAGTTGGCGAAAATGCATCCCTGACTGATCTATTGGACTGCTTGAGTTGTCAACTACAACGGGCGAACCCGTCACCTAAGGAAATTTTACCGATGTTTGATCGTTTTATCTCGCATGAGGTGAGCGTAGAAGACATAGGACGAAAACAGTCCACTGTCTAGTTACGCCACTCGCTCGTGAGAGACCAACGCCTAAGCGCGAGATAACCAGGTTAATCACCCTGCGGGCCGACACTCGTGCCCTTACTTCCAGTAGTAACCAGATTGCTCAGGTCTCCCAACTGGTTACAGTTTCGAATAGCTTGCGCGGTCCTTTCTCTTAGAGAATATATCGGGTACCACGGCAACCTTTGCCCGGCTGTTCACTCAGTATCGGGTAGCCGATTGGTCGTTTCAAGAGCAGTAACCGTAAGGTTAACAACTACCCCCGCTCCATAGGAAACAAAGCAGTTTCCAGACTCCCGCGGCTATCAGTTGGAATGCACAGTCGATTGGATGACGCCGCACGGCGCAAAAACCGTCCAGGAGCGCCCGAAGAGCGATTCCAAGAGGAGCTAACCCGCAGGCCAGAGTCCTACTTCTGCGTGAAGGTTTCCAGATGGGTGTTGCCAGACCCGTGAGTTTGGCCTACCCTAACACATGTGACTTAGTAGCCTAACTGCGACAGAGCCCATTAGTTCCCTGATCTATTGAAGACTATCTATCGGACAATATCATGACCGATTTTGATATTTTGCAGTTCTCGAACATTCTCCTCGACTTGTGAAATGTACACCGATTTCGCCGCAAAGCATTCATATAGCATGGGAGCCGCCATCCCAAACCGACAATCGTATAGAGATACAAGGGTACAAGATACATTACAGGCCGGTAGACAGCGAGAACCGTAAGTTTTTGCTCCGGTGCTATAATTAATATCCCTCTGAGATTCGAGGGGACTGGGAAATTAAACAAAGGATAATCATTGCTTTGTTTAAGTTTTTTGGCCAACGGGCGGTGAAACCAAGCGAACCAGCTCAACGGACACGTACCTCTACGCTTTGCAAAAAGCGAGCAACTACAGCATAAGGGTATCGGCGAACACGGCAGCGGGAGATGGCGCTAAAAGCGATGAGATTTTTTGCAGCACTGAAGAAGATGGTAACCCTTTATTTTACTTAAAAATAATATTTTAGAGAATCCTAGAAAAAAAACTAGATTTTATTACTCCATTTAAAGAGTAGGCTATATGATAAATTTCAGATTTTATTTTGTCTATGTTTATAGTGCCATGTTTGATGTATTACATGAGATATACTATATTATACTATACTATATACCCGGACGACTTTCGAAACGTGTAACTATATCGATACGGTGCATGTAACGATACGGTGCATGACCCAATTTACTATTAATGCACCAACGATTTTTTAAATTTTATATAGTAGCATTTGCTATACATTTCACCTAATTTACTCGCCTAAACTTGTGATTTATATAGAAAACAACAACTGAAATATTTCAGAAACTATCAAGTGATTTGATAGATACCAGACTCGCCGACTGCGTATATCCGGTGCGACTAAACTTTGCGATGTTATAAAAATACTTAAAAACGGATTTTGCCGCGTGAATTTTGTAGCACCCAAGGTTTCGGCGATGTTGCAATCACCGTTATCCAGGGTAAACGGTATATCCTCGACAACGACGGTTGCGATATCGCCGAAACATCGGGAGCTACAAAATTCCCTAACATAAAATTTTAGAATATACGGAAATTACAACAGGACACGATATACATACGTACATTTTTTTTTTTAACTATAGCTAAAATCTCAAAATCGTTTGATCCGACTATACGCCGGGAGACACGACATTATCGCATTTCGCCTTTGTGTACCTTTGCCAAACACCTTACAATTTAAACTAGCCGCAGAAAGTATTTCGCCGGGAGTAAAATAACTATTGCAGGGGCTTGGCGTTTCTGTCTTCAAATTTACATTTATTCATGTAATTCATTTTACGGTAAGCGCAAAAAGTTTAGACATCCGAACCTCCGCGCCGCCCCTGTGCTCTGTCGTATAATTTAAATGTGATTATTCCCGCACCTACAGCTGTCGGAAGAAACTTGCTACTTAGTATAATTTCGAATAAATTACGTTTGCTTAAAAGCTAGATATTTATTATTTAATTGCAGATTAATTGCTTCCAAATAAACTTTTCCTTTTAAAATGTCTACCTTATACATCAGTGTTTTTCAAGCTTTTTTGATCCTTCCACCTTTTGCTGAAATATTAAGTCAATGAGGTGGAAAAGCTAAAAGGTATAATTTATTGTTAAATTCTTTGAAATATTATTATTGTCATACATCCTAATACACTTTTATATTTTTTAATTAAAAAAAAATCTGCAAACTTCATATTACGACATTTATACTAGTTTTTATTTCCCTGGTCATGCTGTATCGATATTTTTGAATTTCATTTTAAGTTTCATTTTAATTCACTTATCTGTTTTATATTTTATCAGATTTTATATCTAGCATTTTAATACTATGTGTGAATAAATAATCGAAGCATATGAATAAATCATCGCCATACATAGAGTTCTCCTTATTACGGGCTACAGCCTAGTTAGGCAGATTCTGCAATTAATACAATGTAAATAAAAATATATATATGAGTGAATGGATAAATTATTTGATTTGGAGAAAATAAAACGTTTACGCGACCTTCCTTAGACACTTTTCACTTCCACAGCTGTAAGTGCTGTAGCTGTAGGCATAAAATAAATAAAGTGAAAACGACATAAATTTTAACTGGCCTTTACTTTCGAAGCTGTAAATAACTATTTGAATCTTAGATCAATATATAGTTTTGTATAAGCAGTAGCAAAACACTATATAAATATGTTTCTCTTCTGAAGCTGTAAATGTTTGCAAAGAAGATTTTGAAATATTATCGATTTTTATTTTTATATAGCCGACGACCTTCCGGAGTCTCTTTGCGACCCCCCCGAGTGTGGCGACTCACTGGTTGAAAATCACTGTTCTAGAGTATACAATCGGCTCCATCGCGTTTCTCTTGAACTAACATTGGAAATTAGTTTATGCGAACGAGACAGAGCAGTACGTCAGAGCGGAATGTGAAATGAACGGTTGTCACTTTTCCGCATTAAAACTTCCCACCCCCGGCTAAATCTAAAACCGCACAAAATGTGTGTAAACATCGACGATTTTTCATTTCATATTCCGTTGTAGGGTATTGCTCTGTCTGTTTCGGTTGAACTAAGTTTCTATTTTAGTTCACGAAAAGACGCAATCGGGCCCGATATCAATTTATATTTATAGTGCCCGGACCACCAGCCGTCGTCAAAGCGATGTCTATTTCATCCAACTCCATCGTAATCACATGGCTACCGCCAGAAAAAAAGAATGGCGTCATTCTTCACTACATTGTTTACAAACGAAATGCTGGCAGGTAAGATTTCTTATTCTTATTTAGTAACTTAATTTGCTTAATTATCTGTCGTTTCAATTTCAAGATAAAGATCTATGATTTACAACCAGTCGTTAATGCGCATAGGCGTCGCGCCGGCTTTTAAAATCGTAAAAACAAAAGCGATTAGCGTGATTATTCGAGGGGAGATATAACACCCTGCGGAATACCGTTTGTCACATTCAATTAATTACATTTCTTTCGAACCAACAGTGTTGGCACGCATACGCAACACATCGCCCAAATACAGGAAGATCCACCTCTGGCGAATGTCAAGAGTTCGATCCGAGCGCTATCGCTGGAATTTTATGGCCTGGAACAACAGCAGTCTTATGAATTCTGGGTAGCTGGAGTCACAGCAATGGGAGAAGGTCAACCGAGCACGATCATCGTCCAAGGAACGAGAGTTAGATGTGAGTCGAAGTTTGTCAATTTACGGTCACAAATAAATTAGGAATTTTAATTGTCTCTAAAATTCGAGTGGGGCGTAATGGAAAACGCTCTTAATTAAAAACGCAAAATATTGCGGGACTTCAGGTTATATAAATTGCGGAAGGTGACAGATGAAAACGATAAATTATAAAGCATTTAAAATAAACAACGCTGGCAACTTCTTTTGTTAGATATTTGTATATCTATTCATATAAATGTTATTTTTATTTTTTAACCCCTAAAAATAATTTGTATAGCTAGATATCCCTATAATTATGTCTTACCCAGATATTTTAGCAATTATGTTTATTTACATAATATCTCTCTGTGGATAATTTCTTAATTTATTATGATAAATAAAGAAAGTATAAATAAATAAAATAAATTAGGTACTGTTAACAATTTTATATTTTCAATTTTATTTTTATTATTCAGCTATTCAGGACTAATAATAACTATTATTGTTGGTACTAATAATAACTATTTTTCGTTCCTTAATTTTCATGTAAGTTTATATACATATGTATAAACACTTAAACGTACGCTTTAGAGCAGCCTATCGCCAAGTTAAGTGATCACCGGCTGCAGTTAGAGTTAGATTTTTCCTAATGATATTTTATTTGTAAGTGTCCATTTTACTGTAAATTACTGTGAATTACACATTATTTTATATGATTTCATCTTGAGTTAAATTAAATAAATTATTTTAATTTACCAGTTACAAGCACATTGAAATGCAAGATCACAAAATAAAACGAATTTGCTTTCCAGAAAAATCCCGGTACATAAATTTAGGTACATATCTGTCAGCTAGTGTTTATATATAAATATCGGATATATTAAATGTAAATGTTTATTTCTCTAATGCGCTCTGTAAAATGCAACCGAGCCGCCTTGCTAGGCGCTCCGGTCCTGTAAGGCGAGCTGCTTGGAGTGATTGGAGTGAGCTTATTGGAGTGTCACGGCTGTGTCAAAAAGAAGAAAGAAAATGTTTTTAATAAATAAATAAAACTCTTTGTTTTAGACCTATCTCGGATAGCATCCTTTGGCCAGCACTTGAAGGTGGCTGAAGGTCAAGGGGTTCTTCTCCATTGCAACGTTCCTGGACAGCCTTCATCGAAAGCTCGTTGGAGTACTCCTCTTCCAAGCGACTCGAGGATCTCGACTGATCACGACAATAAACTTCATGTTCGCGGTAAGTTTATTAAATCATGAAATTTCATACACGGCTAGTCCAAGTTTTTTTCTGACATTATTTTATCTTTCATTGTATTACCATATTTATCTAAAAATAGGCATTAACCATATAGCCACCAATTTATAGACTTTTGCTAAGTTAATGTCCAAGAGTAAAATTGACATTATTATATTCGACTACGGTTACCTCATTTTGAAACCGCACCATTAGGTAGTAAGACCCTCCTCTAATGGCTTGGAAAGCGTTTATAAAGAGATTATCAAGAAACTATTTACAATCACTTTAGACGAGTAGGCACGCGTCCCTAATGGGTTTACAATATTATAGATCCACAAACTTTAACCACCTAAGTATCTCATATGTTAATATATTTTACAAACTTATATACATACTTAAATATCTTTACGAGAGTATTATATGCATAAAAAGGGACAGTTTATAACACTTAAATATTGAACGGAGTAATGAACTGCTCAAAAAAAAAATATGTCCCAACACTATAGTTGGCACTCTAAACAACACAAAGCCACGAATAAATTAAAGAGTGGTAATAGAAATCGAAGACTATCGCGGTTGTTATACATTATAAATAGGATAGAAAACGAATTTACCGCGTGAAATTTGTAGCACCCGACGCTTCGGTGACGTTGCAGCCGCCGTTGTCCAGGGTAGACTGAAGAGCTGTCAATCTGTTGTTTTACGGGTAGGCCGCATACCGCTGCCACCACTACGTAGGTTATAACGGTGGTGGGGGCCGGGCTCAGAGCGCGCGAATTTTGAAAATCCGTCTTGCACACAACACTCACTGTATCCTGTCTTACGTCTTTGCGTTCGGCGTTCGGCGGCGGGAACATTTTAAGAAGAGGGTTCCACGTAAAAGAGAGTTTGTACCCGTCATCTCTATTGAAGTTCGGGGTTCTTCTTATTTCAATGGCTTCCAAGGACCATGCGAGGAAAGTAACCACTGGATGCAGAAGTAACTACTGGATGCAGTTTCAAAATCCCATTGTGCTATCCAAGCAACAATTCTACTTTCCTCGCATGATCCGGGAACCCATTGAAATAAGAAGAACCCCGAACTTCAATAGAGACGACGGTTACAAACTCTCTTCTACGTGGAACCCTCTTATTAAAATGTTCCCGCCACCGAACGCCGAACGCAAGGATGTAACATAGGATACAGTGAGTGTTGTGTGCAAGACAGATTTTCGAAATTCGCGCGCTCCGAGCCCGGTCCTCCACCACCTTTATAACCTACGCAGTGGCGGCAGCGGTATGCGGCCTACCCGCAAAACAACGGATTGACAGCTCTTTCAGTCTACCCTGAACAACGGCGGCTGCAATGTCACCGAAACGTCGGGTGCAACAAATTTCAAGCGGTAAATTCGTTTTCTATCCTATTTATAGTGGTAATAGAGTTTGTTAATTATTGATTCAGACAGATAAATATAGATATCCTAGAAATGGGTTTTTGTAATGAGTAAAAGGCTGCGATGACGATGCAACAACCCGACCTGCCCCGGATTTTGAAGCGTCGACACGATATACGATATCATTACTCGAAGCGGGATCGAAAATACTTTTATCGTATATTGACAGACTGTGAATTATCGCACTGCGTTTAGCCGGTAGATCGACGTTAATCGATAAATAGAGTGGGACACGTTCCGCGTTTGTATCAAACTTGTTCGAGAGATTTTCTAAAGAGTTACTGCATAATCATTTTCCTACAAATCATGTAAGAACACTGCAATTAAATATGCTTACAAACTCACCCCACACGTATGATTATGTATTTTAAGACTTTGGAAGAGTATTTTATTGCAATGTTTTTACACGATTTGAAAGAAAATGATTGCGCTGTAACTCATCAAAAATCTTAGTGCAGACGCGGAAGAATGTCTCGCTTTATTTATTGATTAACGTCGAAAAGCCATTTAACCCTAGTGCGATAATTTATTGTCTACCGACATACGATAATCCGATTGTTGTCAATCTTCCGCTCCTGCTTCGATTGACGACAATCGTATATCGTGACGTCGCTTCGGAATCCCAGCACTGTCAGTAGGGTTGAACCGCTTTTGCCGCTTATGGCCTAATTTTTCGAACCCAATTCGATACGGTGACAGTCGAATATGTGTTGTCATGGAATGTGGACGTGCGCAGCATTATGGCGCCTGATCGCTAAGAGTGCGTCTTGTACTTTCTATATATCTATGTACAGGTTGAAAGGGCTCGCCAGAGCTCCATAAATTTAAAAAAAATAATAATTTGAAAATTTCGGATAATATTGAAAATTTACATTATCCCCTATGCAAAGTATCCCCTAATATTACAAAGGCCACTCTTCACGTTAGCCAGTATATGTGACAATGGCTCTGGCTAATACTTATGACCAACGTGTAGAGAGGGGTTATTGGTCTCGTTGATAGTTATTGTAGAGTTGGCCATTACACATTGGCGCTAGACCCGCGGTGTTAACGGTTTTTACAAGCTTTATTTTAACTTATATGTAAGTTGTCCGTTTCAAAATATACAAACCATTTTTCAACCCCTTACTTGTATCCAATTGAGCTGTATTTTCGCATACTTATCTAAGTTCGGTGACAATGGTATATATTTACCACTTGACGATAGAGCCGTGATGTAGGGACTAGAACTACCTGATGGAAAATGGTAGTACAGTCGAGTCTGGGCTAGTACCTATGTTTTGTTATCATGAGTACTTTCCATTACATATGATGGCGGGGGTCGAAGGTTGAACCGGGAGATTGCCACTGGAACTCTCTGATGGAAAGTGCTAAGATAGTCGAGTTTTGGCTCGTTTGTTTTGTGGGTTTGTGGCGGAGCTAGACGGTGGACTATTTTATCCAAGTCTTCTGCGCTCACTCCAGGGAGATAGAACGACTAATCGTTAAAACTTCCTGAGGTAACGGGCTCGCCCGCTGTAGTCGACAACCCAAGTTGTTGTCATGAGCACGTTCCTTTACACATGATGACGAGGGTCTGAAGATGGTGCTGAGAGATTGTCACTGGAACTCCCTGGTGGAAAGTAAAACTTGTTTTAAAAAAAACCTTTTTTTATTTTAATTTATTCAATACAAATCAAAGGGGGTTGGTGCGAAGTTGGTTATACAATACAATACAATAAAATTTAATCTACTCCAGTAAGTAAACATTCCTACACTTGGATGCGTCATTACGTCTAACATTCTTAGTGATTATCGCGACCACACGGCGTGGCGCGGTGGCCGCACGTTTAGTACGCAGCGAGTCCCAGCATCAACCATTTTCTTTTTCTTTTTTTTTTGATAACCTACATAGGTAGGATATCACACATAGGTAGTACTTACACCCCTGAAATAAATACACCGCGGCGGCCGTAACCAGACGACGTCCGGCTTAGATGTCCGCACATTGAGACCTGCACCGACACAAACTGAGCGACGTTCTAAGTGTGGACTGAGCCACACTTAGAACGTCGAAAATACTATTCCTAGACAATATCTACAATTCCTAGACAATACTTGTGCGAGCGTGCTGGCCAAAGCATAGACCAACATGTAGAGGGAGCAAAAGAAACTGAAGTAAACTCGTGGCTTGATATAAACACCGTTGGCCTTTATAATAGCGTTGAGTCTGCCGTTGAGCTCATCACATGCTGCCCGAATGTCCCCGCATCGTAAGCCAACCCTGGGTGCAGCAGCCATGTTATGATGAAATTTAGAACGGGCTATCATAAATAAATGCGTGTACAAAATTATGGGTCTGTGTTGTTGACCGTGAAAAAGTAATCGGGATCATGCTCACCATATAAAAAAATATATAAAATCCAACATGTAAAATTTCAACTAAATAGGATAAGAGGAAGTGGTTCTAATTCAGCTTGCAAGATTTGACCTAAAGAAACTAACTAATAATCATTGCTAGGTAAATACAAGCTTGTAAAAATCCACCGTTTTGATATCTCGTGAATGTGAAGGTTATGCCAAAATGAACCTCGGAACATTCTCACAAAGATTTATTTTTATTTTTAAGAGGTTTATGGGAAGGCGCTGAGTGCTGCTGGAATGTCCATTTCTTGGTTCCGAATTGTTTATGTACCAATGATGCTTCTTTTGAGCCTTTTCGAGATACAAGGTCTTATTAACCTGGTCATCCACGTTGGTGAATAAGAATGGTGAGCGACCGTCAACAGTCACTACGGCCCAAACTATGACAGTAGCTGGTCATTTCTTCTGACTGCTATTCTGCTATTCTATTCTGAGCTCTATCCAACCATACTTTATTGTGCACTGAAATTAACTATTGGACTCTTTGTATCTTTTAGGACTTGAGGTAGTGTTATTTTTTCAATATTTGACAAATACTCCAGTCCGACCCTACCAGTTTTGCCGATATTCTTACGTTCTGATAAGAATTTATCTCAATTCGGCCATACACTCTCCGAGATTTTTTCTGGGAGGTTACAGTTCATTTAGGGCCGCTAATATTGCCTTTTACAATGCTACTACCAGTAAACTGTAACGATTAATGATACGATACGTAAATATTTTGTTAACGTTTAGATAGCGCAGTTGGCGAACAATCAGGAAATCACAATGTTACATTTAAAAGCGAAGGTCAATAACTTCTACTTCTTATATTCGAGAGAATTCATTGTTTATATCCAGAAGCATAAAAACAAATGAATGAACTGACGTTTAAGCTCAAATTAACCCGATGTTATCGCGTATTCCATACTTGAAATACGGAATGAAGTTAGTAACACTTGGACCCTCGAACTCTGTAATACTCGTATAACCAGGATATTTAGGATTTAACCCGGAAACAAAAACTTTTTTTAAACATGAAAATTGATTAAAGTATCCCTAAGATAGCTGAAAAACTATCTGAAAATCCTAAAAACTATACCAGCTCCTTGATTTTGTCGGGATCAGAAGGTCGTGTAACAAAAACCCACCTAGCTCTCTTTTCCCCATCGAATTCATACATTTTGAACCAATTTCATTGAAATCAATGTGTCACGAGCTCCGGGTTTTAAGTATATTATAATAAGTCTTGCACCTGTCAAGGATAAGTTATAAATATGCAAACTATACTAAATATTATGTAGAGAGTAGATAGACAAACACTTTTCGATGCCATTTTTTAAATCATAATTAGAAATCAAGTAAACTCCGACGGTTTAAAGTATGAAAGTTTTTGTATGTAATATTAATTTGCATGCATAATTCACTATGTTTGCGTATGTAGATATCGACTTAAGCCTGAGCGGTAACTACACGTGCTCTTCCCGCAACGCGTTCGGTGGCGACTCTGTCACGTACGTGGTGACTGTGGTTAGGCCGCCGGCAGCGCCCGCCGCACGCGCCCAGGCACTCACAAGAGACAAGATTACGGTAACCTGGTCCGCTGTCTACGATGGAGGAGCACCCGTCCTTGGTATGTGACTCTCTACTAAATTCAAGACTCCATTACGCCCTAAGAATACGATATAATACCTAATTACATATTACAGTAAACACACGTGCTGATACGTGAGGCTCACTGAAAGTTTCTGGAACTGGTCACTTATAATAAAAGAAATAGGAAACTAATTATGAAATTTGAAAATGGAACTCTCTGGGAACATGTTACTTTTTAATTTCCGAGACTGTCATTTGTTTTACATTGTGGCGTCGGTTTGAAAATTGTGTGTCAGAATTACAACGTTATTAACTCGAGATCATTTTCGTGCTATGATTTTTTTACGATTTTCGCGTCGGTTTAAGTCAGTTACGGAGTTGCCAGAGACTTCAATTGGCATTTGACGATGAAGCCCCATCTCGTATCTCTGTGTATGCATGGTTCAGTGAGCTTAGACGTAGACGTAATCATATCCACAACGATGCACGTGAAGGTCGATCAACGACTGCGGTTGCCGAACCTAATATTGATACCGTACATCAATTAATTGAGACTGACAAAAAATAACTTGAAAGCAAATTGGTACTGCATTAGGCATTGGAGTGATTCAAGTGCAAAAGATTTCACATATGTATCTGAAGGTACGGAAGCTTTGAACTGGATGGACAATGCATGATTTCACGAAAGACCAGAAACGACTGCGTGTATAGAGTGGTGTTGTAAAATGTTAGCTAACTTTGATTGAGGGAGATCAATTGTGGCAGGTGACGAATCCTGAGTGTAATGCTTTGAGCCGAAAAAAAACAAACGGCAGAATGGGCCTTTCCTTTTTAAGATTTGCCGACGAGAATTAGGAATTGTCGAAGCATTAATAAGAAAAATAGTGGCTTCTTTTTTTCGGCAAATCAGTACATTACACAACAGTGTCGCTTGAAGACCAAAGGACATTGACTGCAGATTGGTACGTCAACATTTGCTTGCCCAGAGTCTTAGAAAAAGTTCGCGAAATGCGTCCTCGCAGCAATGTCGTCCTTCACTACGATAACGCGTCCGCATATTCCGCTATGGTAAAGGAAGCGTATTTGAAAGCTTCAACTGTAGAACTGATGACGCATCCGCCATAATGCCCAGACCTTGCGACTTCTTTTTGTTTCCTAAAATTAAAAACAAGCTCAGAGGCACACGTTTTACGAGCCCTGAATCGGCGGTGACTGTGTTCCACAAGGCTATTGAAGAGGTCCATAAGGAAGACTCGTCCAACTGCTTTTTACAATATTTCCAGCGAATACAAAAATATATCAATTGTGAGGGCGTATTTTTTGACATTTGTCTAGTGACTTTGTATTCGGCGTATTCTTCGATATGTGATACCAATAAATGTATCTCTAATCTTATTTATCAGAATCCAGACACTTTCAGTATGCCCTCAGTACTTTTGAAAGTGATCTTTCGTGCAATAGTCGGGGAGGTAGTGAATATTTTTAGAACTTATTTTCCCAGTTTGCGAAATTATTTAAATTTGATCTATTATTATTGATGATATTCAAGAATTTTCATGTCTGGCAAGGATTATCCGATGAGTGGGTGGGCGAGAGGTGCAATCGAAATGTACTTATTTACTCAGTTTTAAATCTTTTGAATTCACTAAAGTCCATCGTGAAGTGCACAAAAGAGCAATCTGTCTTATTTACAGCTGAACGAAGCTAGTCTGCAGAAAATATTTCAACAAGTTGACAAAATGAAAAATAACATGTGTTTTTTGGGACAGTACGCCTTCACTTTTACACGCTTAAAATTTATAATTCACATTGATATTATCACCGTCTGGCGGGAACTAGAAATAAGACAGCAATAAAAATTATTGCTCTCATTTTCACTGTCTAGATTATTTTCCACGTGATAATTGATTCTATAGTTCCATGAAAAAAATACATAATTCGTAATAACTAAAGCCTTGCCAGACTTTCCTGTAGTTTGTAACAGTGCTCGCTTAATGCAAGTCTGGCTAGGCTTTGGCGATCGAACATCACAATTTCATATTATCCTAAGCTATCGGTATAATGTTGAGTATCATCTGACCAATTTTCAGGTCTGAAAAGAAAAGGGCCACAATTTTGTTTTATTTTCAGGCCTCAGACACCTTTATCATACCTGTAGATTAGCCAGATAAGGTTTTCTAACCAGGTCTATCCTGTTATCAATTGCTAGATCCCGGTATCCTTTTTATAAAACAACTAACTGACCCGGCAAACTTCGTACCGCCTAATAGTCAATAAATGTCGTGTTACAGATTAGCTGAACTTAATTTATGATTTTATCAAAGTAATACAATGAATACAAAATAAATATTAAGTTCGCTACTTTATTAAATTAGTAACACCAAAAGAAATATAAAAGTACAAAAATAAAGTACATATATCAATCGCGTGTCAGCAAGACATGATTGAATTAAACTACTTACATATTGTGCAGCATGGGTTGCACTCGGTTAATTATCTTCATTGAAGCACCTTGTGGTATACGAAACTTTTTGTTTTTTTATCTGGCGCAAGAACAATTAAAGCGGATGTTTTTCCGACACGTGAACATGCCACGTACAACTGACCATGAGGAAACACGGATTTACATTTTGTATGGGGAAATGTTTTTCTTTTATTTTAATTTTTCGTCAATTTCCCAATTTTCATTCTGCTATTCGGGACGGAGACAAATACAACAAATCAAAACCTATGAAAATCGGTTCAGCCGTTCTCGAGTTATAAGTGTTCGAACAAACCCGACTTTGTTTTATATATATAGATATTCGAATCGATTGTTCTGTTCATATTTTTAATTTTCATTTGGTATATAAATTAGAACAAAATACTCCCAATCCATATATTTCTATTATAATGTTATATAGAATACTATAACCCTTCAAATAATAGGTTTCGATCTATTCTACCGGCAAGAAGGACACGAATGGACATCTGTGGAATTGCCCGCCGACGTGCAGTCTCACACAATTCACGGGCTTTTCTGTGGAACGCTGCACAATATCTATGCTAGCGCTTACAACGGAGCGGGTCGCAGCTTATCCAGCGAGGTAATTGCGGTGCGCACCGAAGGAGAAGGTGAGTGGAGCTTTCAATTATTAACGATTGCTACGAGGTAAGTATAGTTCATATAACCGTCTTTCACTGTAGCCTCGTATTTTCTTTATTGGACGTCTTGAATTCTCGAAGGACGCCTTGAAGGAACTCTACAAGAGTGTATTATTAAAGGAAGATGTTTAAAAACTAAGGGTTTTTAAAATTTATTTTAAGATGAGGGTTTTATAAGTTTATTTTTTATGTGATTATTTGATTGTTAATCTTCATATTTTGATATATATGATGTAGATTATTTAAATTTCAGCTTTGTTGTTTTATTCGACTTTAATAATTTAAATTTTATGTTAATTTGTAATTGATTATTTTCTTAAAATTTCATTAAATAGTGGTTTCCTGTATCAATAATAGGTATTTTTAAAACCAGGATAAGAGATATCCTGTGGACATCACTAATTAGCAGCGTTTGTAGTTTTATTTATAGTCTTTGTCTATTTACAGTTTCAACTTTTAATTTTGTGTTTTTTGTGTATATTTTTGTATTGACAGCTGCAAATAAATATATTTTTAAGAGACTGCCCAATAAATAAGAAGTGTAAAGTGTTTAGGGTTCGTTAATACATATTTTCCGTTTCTTTATTCCACCATAACTTTTTAGCGTTTAAACTGATTTAGAAGTGTGTGATTATTAGAATGATTGGGTCATATTGAGTGTCATAGAATACCTTAATTGTCTAAATATCAAGTAAGTAGTTCTGTAAATGTCCAAATGTCCAAATGTCAATAAATAACAAAAAAATTATGGTGTTTAGTATCAAATGAAACGTCTGAATAAGTAAATTCCGAAAATATAGGTGTATTTATATGGATAAATACATAAACCACAAATATTTCTTTGAAAAACTGTAATTGAATTAATTACAAAAACAATAGTTCACTTTCTGTAACAATTGTCATGTTTATATATATACACAAATATATATATATATATATATATATATATATATATATATATATATATATATATATATATATATATATATATATATATATATATATATATATATATATATATATATATATATATATATATATATATATATATATATATATATATATATATATATATATATATATATATATATATATATATATATATATATATCGTCACTACTCTTGCAAATCCTCGTATCTCGATTTTTGACGATTTTGAGTTAAGGGGTGCATTCGATAGAGAAAAAAATTCTGCTCAAGATAGACTAACTCTAATGTCGATATTAATGTAAATAACAAAAAACATTTTCTCGTAAATAGAAAATGCCATTTTTGTGAAGTGCAAAATTCTCGTAACTTGAGATACGAGTTTCCGCATTCACACATATTAAACCCTTGCTACCAAACACATATCAAAATCTCGTATCTTGGCAACATCGTTTCGTCGAACTGTCACTTTGCTCTGTCAGGTTTTGGCGCTATTTCGCTATTTTTTCATCAAACGCTCTTATATTTTGGATATTATCACCTAATTTTATTATTACATAATATCCATCACATGAGTCACCCACTTCCTTCTCTGCTGAGAATATCTTTCCGTCAACTGCCACGGAGATGGGTGATTTAGAATCAGACTTTTTTAATTTTCCGGAGGCCTCTAATGACAATATGTCTAAAAAGGGAAAACGAGCTCGAAAAGGAATGAGTAAACCGGACACCTGGAAAATAAATGCAGTAAAAATAGCTAGCACGACAAAAGGGAGAGCAATACTTCTCCCCTAGAACTTCGAAAAGTGCAGAGAATAATAAAAATATTGTGTCACGTACAGTGCGGAGAGAAAAAAGTAACACTAAAGTTAGGTGCAATTCGAAGCAATGTATTAAAAATAGGGATTATAATTGCGTATAACATATCAGGAAAGGTTTACCATTTATAATAGCTTTTGGAAAATTACGGAAAACGAGAAAAAAAATACATCTTTGCGATGGTAACTAAAGAGTCCGTTAAATGTAGAACGAGAGCAGAAAATTCAGGACAAAATTTGTCCCTTAAATATCACCTGAAACTGAATAACGAGCCTCTTCGTGTATGCAAAACCATGTTCTTGTCAATTACTTGCATTGACGAGTGGACCGTTTAGGTTGGCTAAAAAAAGTAATACATTGGGTATGTATACTTTAAGCAATATATTGCCGACGGAGCTAAATATGAGAAAAAATGACATTATGAAATCATTTTTGGAAAAATTACCAAAAATGGAATCTGATTATTGTCGGGAAGGAACTTTAAAACTATATTTTGAATTAACGTTTCAAGCTTTTGATGAAGTGTATCGCGCATTCCAACACTTTACTAAGGATGAAAATATACCCCAGACTGATGTTGTACAATACGACGTATTTAGTAATCAGGTGCACAAGCTAAACATTGGTTTATTTCAACCTAAAAAGGACTAGTGTGATCTGTGTATTGCACATAAATTAGGTAATGTGCAAAATGACATATAGTAGAAACATATCAAAGCTAAGGATGATGCAAGAGATCAAAAAGTCGGGGATTAAATTTTGGCAATTGCAGGTACACAAAATGTCTTCACTGTTGATGTGCAAGCTGTGCAACTTGTGCGTTATTCCCCCGCAGGTGGTCTGTATTTTAAATCAAAATTAGCTTGCCATTAATTTACGATTTATAATATTAGTAATAATGGTGTACATTGCTATGTATGGCACGAGGGCGAGGGAGAAATTACTGCAAATATGTTTTCATCATGCCTTACTGACTTTTTATCTAATGAATTATAAGACGCATCTATTCCAATTGTCATTTACAGCGATGGCTGCACGGCCCAAAAGAGGAATGTTATACTTGCAAATACTCTTCAACAATTTGTTAGTGATAATGATGCAACCATTTACCAAAAGTATTTAGTCAAGGATCATACTCAAATGGAATGCGATTCCGTCCATGCCCTTATAGAAGGACAAAAAAAAACGAGAGTTTTATGTGCCCGGTGATTTTGTAAAAATTATCAAGGAAACTAACTGAGAAAAGATACAATGTCAAATATGTCAGTCATGTTTTCTTTAAATCTTTCTCAGACATTTCATATTACAATTCGATTAGACCGGGAAAAAAAAGTTGGATATGCATGCGTAGTCGACCTAAGAGCATTTAAATACAGGAAGGACCGCACCATTCAGTACAAATTCGAGTTCCACGAAAATTGGCAGGATCTTCCACACAATACCTTTTTCCAAGCAAAACAATATTGATAAAAATGTTAATGTAAAAAGTCTTTATTCTGGTCCATTGACGATTAATGAAAAAAATATAGGGACCTACAGTCCTTAAAAGAAGTAATTCCAAAAGATTTCCATCCATTTTTTGATGAACTGAAACATTTTAATAATTAAGATATTTAAGTACTCATTGTGCAATTCATAGTTCCTAAGATGTCTTGAATGTGATTGCTCTATAGTTTTATCATTTAAAATAATATGTGGTAAACTGCAAGACCAAAGAATAGTTTGTACATAATTATGTGTTAAGCTAGTTTAATTACTTACGTAAATTATATAAAAATCATAATATAAGTGTTTTGTATAACCACACTGAAAAGATTACTTTAATTACATAATAATGTGCGAATCTAATTAAAAACCTAGGTAAATTATGTACAAATCATAATAAACGTGTTATGCGTAACAATATTTGATAAAGCGCACTACTTGTTGTCAAAATATGCTAGTTAAGTTTGTTTGTAAGAAAGACAACACACACGTTTTGTTAAATGAACATAAATTGTAACGGCAATAAAAATTGAAAACCTAAAAAATGATTAATTTCTTGGCTTCAAATAGTGAAAACGATGATCATGATGATATGCTCTATAAAAAAGAAACATCAGAAAATAATATGTTGTTTTTGTAGTTTTCTTTACGAAATATGGTAGACAAACTATTATTAAAAAACTAAAATATTGTTTTTTATACTGCGAGAATCTCGTATCTCGTTCAATAATAAATACAAATAGGATTCAGAATCTCGTAAACAATGTTTTTTTAAAATATCTTATTCTATGATTGAAAAAAAATATTTAAAATATCATATACTAATTTTAATACTCTTTTTACAATTTTCTATAATAAAGTTTTTGAATAAAAGGGGTTACTTGATTTTATATTCAGTTTTTATGCTCTCCTGAAAAGTTGTTCAAAATGAGATACGAGGATTTGCAAAAGTAGTGACGATATATATAATTTTTTGTATTCATTATTTTTTTTAAGACCAGTCTTTTTTTAAGACCAATCTTTAAGACCAGTCTTTAATAAATTAAGGCAGTTAAGACCATGTTAAAATTACTACAATAAAGACAGGGTGATATTGTTGTGATCCACAGTTTTATTCACATCATAGTTTATTCAATAATAGTTTATTGACATTATACACAGATATTATATATATAACACAATCTCATGTAGGTAATGTTCACTCCAAATCCCCTACCCGCATGTCCTGTCCCATTACACAGTGTTGCCAGTATGTAACATATTACACAGTGTTGCCAGTATGTAACATCTCTCCCCGGTTTAGTTAAAGATTCTACGTTAATTTGCAATAAAGGAGGAAAAAGCTACTGTGAGAGACGCTGTGTTGATTTATGGATGACACGGATGTAGTCTCGGAGATGGGATGGAGGAACACCAGCTGTAGCTCGTTGTGTTCGACGTGGAATCTGCTGAGGTGCTGGAACTTCGTCTTCTGATTCGGTGTCTTCAGGTTCTTCTTCGGCGATGACTTCTGGTTCCGCAACTTGATGCGGCAGAATCTGAATGTCAAAGGCTTCAAGCAAAAGGTTTTGAGCGTCGAGGAATGTGAAGCGTTTCTTGAGTTGATTTGCGTGGGTTTTGATTTCTCTATCTTCAGTTTTCACTATGTAATCGACGGACCCGCACTTGCGCAAAATTTCTCCTTCAACCCAGCGCCACTTATTGATATTGGAAAAACGCTTTATGAAGACCTTGTCACCAATTTCGTAGCTTCGTTGCTTAGCGCCATGGTGAGAATTGAACTGCCGTTCCATCTTGACGTTTCGCTCACCTTGTGCTGTCGTTGTGGGCTTGAGAAGGTCCAGTCTCGTCTTCATTGGCCGTTTAGTCATCAGTTCATGAGGTGATTTGTTTCCCAGATTGTATGATGGCGTTGAGCGATATGTTGCGAGGAATTTGCGCAGAATCTCGTTGGAGTTGCCTTCGCCTGTGAGCTTTTTGAGTCCTTGCTTGAGCGTCTGGACGAATCGTTCTGCCTGTCCGTTGGATTGTGGGTGATAAGGTGCCGTGGTAATGTGCTCGATTCCTTTGAGCTTGCAAAACTGCTGGAAGTGATCGGACGTGAACTGAGGTCCATTGTCTGACACAATCGTGTCGCAAATGCCGTGACGAGCGAAAGCTTCTTCTAATCGGTCGGTTGTTTGCTGCGAGGTCGTACTTGTCATCTTAAAGACTTCCGGCCACTTCGAAAAAGTGTCAATGATTATGATATACCAAAAGTTGTCGATGGGACCTGCGAAGTCGATGTGGATTCGGGACCATGGTGATGCGGAAACTGGCCATGACTGCAGAGGAACCTTTGTCAGTGTTAACGAGTTTGTTGCGCAACTTTCACAGCTTCGGACGGTTCCTTCGATTTCAGCGTCGAGTGATGGCCTTGATGAAGCTCCTTAAGAATTTCCTTTCGATAGCGCTTTGGAATTACGATTCGGTCGCCGAAGAAAATGCAGCCATTTATGAGAATAAGCGAATCGTGCCGAAATACTCAGCGGCTTCGTCATCAACGATGTTTCGACGTTTACTAGGCCAGCCATTCTCGATGTACGTTGCAATTTTTTGAAGTGATTCGTCGCGGCTGGTTTCATGCTGAATGGCTTCAAAGGTGATGGGAAGCTTCTTGACAGTGTCGATTGCGAAACATCCGGCTGTGCTCTCGGCGATGACTCGAGCAATGAAAATGGAGCTATCAGGTGCGTATGAATGGGATTTCACCGCTTTTATGTTCACCTTCGTACTTCCAATGACGATTTCTTCTTCAGGCTTGTCGTGCTTGCTGATGAGTCTCGAGATGAAGTCTGCGTAAGCGAAACTCTTTGTGTTGATGTAGCGAATGTTGAAGTCGTATGCGAGCAGAATTAAGGCATAGCGTTGGAGACGACTTTCTGTATGCACGGGAATGCCTTTCTTGTTGCCGAAGATTGCGAGCAGAGGCTGATGATCAGTCTGGAGCTCGAACTTGCGTCCGTATACGTAGCGGTGGAACTTTTGAAGTGCAAATGTGAGTGCGAGGGCTTCACGTTGTATCTGCGGGTAGTTCTTCTCGGCAGCTGAGAATGCACGAGCTGCATGCATCACCGGCTTCATATTTTTATCTGGCATCTCGTGGAGAAGGACGGCTCCCATTCCGTAGCTGGAAGCGTCGGCTGCGACAATGAGCTTCTTGGTAGGATCGTAGTGAGTGAGTGCCAAGTCGGATGCAAGAATTTTCTTGAGCTGCTCGAATGCCTGCTGGTGCTTTTCTTGCCAATTGAAGTCGATGTCATCTTGCAACAGTTCGTCCAATGGGCCTCGGAGACCTTTGATATGCGGGATGAACTTGCTGTACCAACTTACGGCGCCAAGAAAAGATTGAATTTGCGCGACGTTTGTTGGAGCCAGGATGTTCTGAAGTGTTGCAAGTTTGTCAGGACTCGGTTTGATGCCGTCAGCGCTGATGATGTGTCCAAGGATCTCGAGCTGCTGCTGGCTAAAAGAGCACTTCTCGAGTCTGAGGTGGAAACCGTGTTGTTGAATGCGAGTCAATGCCTCGAAGAGATTTTTGCGGTGGTCATCTTCATCAGTTCCTCCCACAATGAAGTCGTCGATGAACGGGAAGATGCCCTTAGCTCCGCTCATCATGTTGCTGACAAGTTTTTGGAAAATTGACGGTGCTGGCTTGACTCCTGGTTGTAGGCGATTTACCTGATAGAGTCCGCAATGAGTGTTGATCGTCATTAGCTTCTTTGATTCGTCATCCAGCTCGACCTGAAGGAATGCGTCTGAGAGGTCAATTTTGCTGAATTTCTTATACGGTGACAGCTGAGCGAAGATTTCATCAGGCGTTGGCAGCGGATATTGCTCAGGTTCGAGGGAATCGTTGAGTCCGGTGGAGTAATCAGCGCAAACACGGACACGTCCATCCTTCTTCTTGACGGCGACGATTGGAGCGGCGTAAGCAGAGTTCTTGACTGGACTGATGACACCCAGGAGTTGTGAGCGCTTCAACTCTGCTTCAATGACCTCGGCTGCTGCGAACGGAACTGGTCGGCTCTTGCGGTAGATTGGCTTTGCATCTGGGATGAGAGTAAGTGATGCTTTGATAGTGCAGAGTCCTAGCGTGTTATTGAAAAGGCTTGGGAAATTTCGTTGAACTTCCTGCTCGAGCTGCGATGGTGTCTCCGTTGTGATGTTATTGCAGATGCTGGCAATAGGAATGTTCCAGAGATCAAGTGCATCCATCCAGTCGCTGCCGAGGACGTTGAGTTCTCTTTCGACGTAGCAGGGACCTTTGTCTTCACGATCGTGAAGTCTTAAGCGAGCTGAGAACTTGCCGAGCATCTCAATCTGGTCTCCCGAAGCGCTGTAAGCTTGTTCTTCGCAGTCGGATAACTTTGGTGAGCCAATTTTCTTCCAGTTTGCTTCGGAGATGATGGTCCAGTCGGAACCTGAATCGAGTTGAAGTCGTAGCTTAATGTTGCCGATGGCCGGTTCGACGAACTTTCGTGCACCGATGGATGCTGATGTGATCGCGAGACTCTGACGACGCTCGTCCCGGCGGTTAAAGCGGTTTGGTCTCAGACGGAATCTCCTGAGGAACTCAAATGCTGATGCACAAAAGCCTGCCTTGTGTCTTTCACCTTGCATGTAGCGCATTCCGTTTGTCTGTAGGGGCAGTCTCGGTGCCAGTGAAGATCTCCGCAGAAGTAACAAGGATTTGATGGGACTGCCAAGTCGTCACGAGCCTGCGAAACTTGTTTCTTTGGTTGTCGAGAGTTTTGAGCGCTGGTTGTCTGTTGCAGACGCTGTTGCGGGCACTGCTGTGGGCGCTGCTGTGTGAGGACGATCTCGCTCTTGATGGCTGCCTCCGGTTGCTGAATCATGGCTTTCTCTATTTTCAAGCTTGATAAGCGCTTCGCCACATTGCAGACGTCATTGAGATCGAGCTTAGGAATGGTATTCGGGTCTGCAGCTGCCGCGCGGCTTAATTCGATGTCGTCAAGCTTCGTCAACAGATTCTCAAGCACACGAGAATCTTCTGCATTGTTAAGACCGGTCGTGAAGATAAGCACTTTGAAGTCCTCAGCGGTGCAGTTGGCAAAGTCGAACTTCTCGCATCTGGTGTTGACTCGATTCGTGTACAGGTCGTAGCCTTCACCTGACTCTTTCTCGACGCGCAAGCACTTATAACGGAGTGCGAATTGAGACTCTCTGCGGCCGAAAAGCTGTTTGAGTACCTCCACCGCACGTTCGAATGTAATTGTTTGTTGTGTGGCGGATAGGATTCTGTCAGCGAAGGTCTGGTAGTCCGAATTGGTGAGCCTTTCTGTGAGTAAGCTGATCTTCTGTGTAGCGGTCATCATTGCAGCGTCTTCGACAAATATTGATTTGTATCTTGCATACCAGCGGTCGAAAGTGAGGTTATTATCTGGTGAGAATTCAAATGTTGTCATGCGGCCAGCCAAGGTCTTGTAGAGTGATGTTGCTTGGAAAACGGGAGATGCAATTGGATCTGCGGTATGAGCTTGACCTGCGGCGGAGGCTGCTTGTACATGAAGTTGTTCTAGGATTTTCTGATTTTGTTGCATAAGTCGTGAAACCAGTTCTCGGTCAGCAGCAGCTCGTTCGTCAGCTTGTTCAGCTTGTTGCTTTATCAGTTTCACCAATTCCTGCACTGATTTGTCCATGTTGCAAGGTTATGTTATTTTTGACACAAGGAAAAAAACTTTCGATTTTTTGCTTAGATCGCGTGAATTCGTTCAATCCTCGTCGCCACTGTTGTGATCCACAGTTTTATTCACATCATAGTTTATTCAATAATAGTTTATTCAATAATCAGTTAATACAGAACACAATCTCATGTAGGTAATGTCACTCCAAATCCCCTACTCGCCTGTCCTGTCCCATTACACAGTGTTGCCAGTATGTAACATATTACACAGTGTTGCCAGTATGTAACAGATATTACAGAAGATTCTCGATTATTTGACTTGAGCAAATCCTCAACTTGAGCAAAACCATAACATCAGATTCCTTTAGAAGTTCCTCCTAACTTGAAAACAGCGACATCCAATACCACGAAGACATCGAAAGCCTACTTTTGATACAGAATAATTTTAATAATAGGGTCAATATGAACTTTCTGCCTTCTGCATAATATTCGGAGGGAGAACAACATTAATAGAATATTCCATAGTCCTTTAGTTTACGGTAAGGCGATGAACTCGAGAGAAACTAGCACAAATATTGCACCAACTTGGCACAAGCCAAATGTTAAAGTCGTTCCGAAACAACCCACAGTTGTATAACGTGATACGTAAGCGGTGGCATATTATAAAAACGATTACGTTGTATCCAGACGACAAATATTGCTTTCGAAAAGTCCCGATTTTTTTTCCAAAAACTCAATAACAAAGTTCATAAAATACAAAGATGCATAAAGTTGATGGACATTTATTTAAATATTTTTTTACCATTTTTTTTACCTAACCCACTGGTTGATCACCCAGGGATGGAAAGTTTTCCGTAAATTCAGTTGATTACGTAATCATGGGGGTGGGGGATCAGGCCGCTAAGTAAGTCTGTTGACTTGGGGGAAGGGGAAGGTCGAAAAAGCCAGAAATGCGAAAATTAAACTTGACCACGTAATATGTGGACGCCCCCTAAGGCATTAGCCCCTGGCGGGTATTTGTGCGTAGCTAGACGGTTAAATGTTTCGTCCCTAAGTCTCTACGGTCACTCCAGGTTGAAAGAAAGGTCAATATCGTTATATCTTACTGAGGTGACGGGTTCGCCTGCTGTAGGTGACAACTGTCTGTTGCCAGCGGGCTATTATTATTAACTGGATATTATAATTATTGTTGCTCTCAAGTGGCAGAGTTGCAATGTGTTGTTTTATTGGCGTCTGTTATAACTTCCTTTTTTCAATTACCTACTCATATTAACAGATTTTCTGAAGTCTCCTGTCTATCAATTTATTTATTTAAATAATTTATATAGGAATTAATTACTATCAATGATTTGCTTACACAAATAACAGGAACCGAATGGCAAAACCTTAACCTTTTGCTTATTTGATTCTGTCACCCAACTGGGACAAGCCCGTTCTAGGGTGGACATGATTCTAATATTACAATCAATTTTGTACAAGTTTTAGTGAAATGCTAATAACACTAAATTGCCCTAAAATGTGGTCGTCAGTAAATAAAAAATATAATAATAAAAAATATTTAAAAGATAAGAATATTATAATTAAAAAAAATGCAATTCCATTTTATAATCGGCGATAAATATAATATAATATTCGATTAAATAGAGAATGACAAGAAAGAATAGTCTTAAAACTAAAATAAAGAGAAAATAAACTTATAATTAAGAAGAGAAAGAAAAAGTCAATAATATTTATTATATGTTAAGTAATATAATATATGTATAGTAATATAGATAAGTAATATGTTAAGACCCGGATAGAAATCGCCTGTGCATCATTCATTAAAATGAGAAAAGTCTTGTGTTGCCGGAAAATCAATCTAAGACTTAGAACTCGGATCCTGCATTACTACATCTGGCCAGTGGTTATGTACGGCAGCGAAGCGTGGACCATAAAAGAAGACACCAGATGGCGGCTAGAAGCTTTTGAGATGTGGTGCTACCGTCGAATGCTCCGTATAAGCTGGACGCATAAAGTTAGCAATGAAAAAGTGCTTCAGCGTGCTGGTACGACCCGAAAATTGTTGCACACCGTCAAAAAGCGCAATATTAAATACCTGGGGCACGTGCTGCGGCATGACACGACGCCGTGGAAGGAGGAAAAGTCGTGGTTGTGCAATGTCAGAGTGGACCGGGATCACCAGTACGGAACAGCTTTTCCGGATGGCGCAAGACCAACAAAAGTATTCAGAGATAACCGCCAACCTCTAGTAATGGAGAGGCATTTCGAGAAGAAGAAGAAAGAAAGTAATATAGAATTTAATTTAGAAATATCTAGTCAAAAAAAGTACAATTCATTGTCAAAATATTATATAACAACAAAGTCGAATACTTTTTGGTAGTTAGTTCAATGTTAAAATATACTCAACATACATGTTTAATGTTAATAATTTGTGCACCTAAGTTTTATTAAACTATAATTTCTAACATTTGATGGATGAAATATATACATAATATTACATATACGTATCGAAATCAATTATTTCAGCACCTATACAGCCGCAGCTGAAAGACTTCATCTCGTCCAATGTAACGTCGGTGAAACTTAATCTCCTTCTGTGGAATAACGGCGGCTGCCCTATTAATTATTTCGTGATCGAGTACAGGCAATTCGACACGTTCGAATGGACCACCCAAAAGGTTGAGCTCGGCGACATTAAATACATAATTGGAGGCCTTGAATTAGCCGCCTGGTTCTATCTGAAAGTTACCGCGCACAACGACGCTGGATCCACAGAGGGGAGATATTTCTTCTCAACCCTTACTGCAGATGGAGGTTTGTGATTTTTCATTTGGACGTTGGATTCCGTTTTTCTAATCACGTTTATTAATACATTAATTACTTTTATATAAAATAATGAGTAATAATTGCATACCGAAAACATAATAGCCACTAAATACCATTTCGTTTGAATTGAGTAAATCCAAAAAATAAAATGACAGACACAAATAATGTTTTTATCTGTTTTATTTATAAGGAGGAGTTGTAACGGATATATACTTATACACTATTATGAAAAAAAAATAACACGTAGCTGTCAGCCATTTTGGACCCAAACTGAAGTTAACTGCGTATGTGTATAGTGTGTATTTTGTTTCATTTTGATTGGTACATATAACTTGCGCGAACTTCACACACCTCTCATGGGGAGAATATTGGAGTTTGGCATGCAGTGCGTTATTTAGGCTGTTGGCGATGGTATTTAGAACAAAATTTCATACTCGGTTTTTTTTTTTTTTGGTATTTATTGCCTATTTTATTTTCGGCATTCAATTAATTATTATTGATTGCTTTTGATGTCACTTATATAAAGACTTTGATAATCATTCATTAAACGAAGTATAACAGTAAACCAAACCCAAAAGACACCGAAAATAAACGTTGGGAATAACAGTAATTTAAAACATACATATGATAATGATACAGCAAATGCTAGTAGTGAGAAATAATTCCAACTCTTCATTGACAATGTTATTAGATTATATAACAATACCAAATATATATTGATTGATAAACTGAACAGCAGTTGCAATTAAATGGAAAGAAATATTTACCAAAATGAACAAAATTAAAATAGTTTGACCAGCGAATCCTAACTGTGCGGCAAGATATATTCTAGTTAAAAATCGAAATATGTCAACATTTTCCGAAACACATCCTACCACATCCGGTTACCATCAAACAATTTATGACAATTTCCAAAAAACTTCAAAAGAATTAATAACATTTTAAAAAAATAGATAGGCGAAAAAATATGATTTCTATACAAACACCATCGGTGTATTATTTCATTATTTATTTATTATATAAACGCCATACAATGTAGCGTATTCCCGAGGCAGTATACGCGAAAATGTAGCAACCAGCGAATTGACGTCATTTTGACGCCATGCCTGCATAAAAAGTCGACATTCGCAGGTAATATATATCTTGGTTCTACTCTTTATTGTGACATTTCACAATGGGCGGGTTTAATGTCATTAAAAGATCTCTTACAACCAACCCGACTAAATCTATTTAACCAATTTTCACAAAACTTCACATGTTATTTACATCGCGCTTTACCAGCTTTATGCATTAAACATTTCCATACTCTATCGCAAAGCTTATGGTCATCAAAGGGTTAACGAGATATCACATATGAGAAAATCCGCAATCCAACAAAAAAAAATACAGTTCGGATTTTAAAAAGTTGTCTATGCCCCTGTCCAACAATTTCCTGCTCAGAGTATATCACTATAGTGTCTAGGGAGACTTACATGGATGATATACATATATAATAGTAGACTTAGTATATTATTATGAATATAGACAAGAATATGAAAAGCATTAAAAATGTATACCAATGTATACCAATTCGAAAATATCGACATTTTTTACTTGAATCAACCTAAATTCAGCGAGACTGTCCTTAGCTCACTAGGCGCCTAGGAAGTGATTATATAGTGAGTATACAAATTGTTTGAAAACACTCAGAGCGAAAATGAAAATAGCAAAGAGTATAATTTGAATACCTATATCCTATCCTACATATATCCCAACCCTCTCCTTTCCTATCCTTGCAATAGTTGATTGTAATTTAATTTAATTTAATTTAGTGCAATGCAACTTTTGATTTACCGTATAAGAAAAAAAAGTAGGAAACAATTAATCGGCCAGCGAAACACTGTATTAGAATAATCAGTAATAATTAATTCAGCGCTGTATTTTTCCCGAAAATAAAATAAATAAAAAAATAAATAAATAAAATTAAACAAAAACATAAATGTATCAAATTTAAAAAATAGAATATAGCGATATTTTTTTAGTTCGTCTATTTGTCAAGGTTTAAATGAGTTATTTTATTCACAGAAAAAATAATACTGCCGCTCAATTTTTCGCCGGCGTGGGATACCAACGACACGTACGATAGCATCCTATCAAATTGGCTGGCATTGGTTCTATGCATACTGATGATATTTATATTCGCCGCTATTTTGGCTCTAGTAATATTGAATTGGAATAATAAACGGTGCGTATTTCAAATTTAACCATTTTCATCGCGGGTCGAGCGTAATTGACTAATTAATTAAATAAATTTATAGAAGCGGTCCATACCAAGGCTGTTTTGCGAAGCTGTGTCACTCAGATGATAATAAATCAGTTGAAAATCAAGATAACAAAATTAACTGCCAGCAGGTTTACACCACATCGCCAGTAAAAAGGAGGGAAATTAAAGATGATCAAGGTAGGGGAAAGCTATCTCGTTTCGTTACAATATTTAGTTACGTTACTTATTTAGTTTATTTCATAGTATATTTGTATTTTTAATATCTAAATATCTGATGTAGCTATAATTTGATTACATAACATTTGCTACTCTGAAATCGGAGACTATCGCAGTTATTTGACATTACAAATAGGATAAAAAACGAATTTACCGCGTGAATTTTTTAGCACCCGACGTTTTGGCGACGTTGCAGCCGCCGTTGTCCAGGGTAGACTGACAGCGGCGTCCAGTCTACCCTGGACAACGGCGGCTGCAACGTCGCCGAAACGTAACTTCGTTTTATATCTTAATTGGCTACTATTACTTTGCTAAAATACTTTTACTACGTACCTTTGCAAATTATTGACTATTTTAATTAATAGTTATCTATTTTGATTATTTTACATTTTGCTTACTAGTTTGGTTATTAATTATTTTGGTTATAACTTTTAGTAGGCACCCATTCGAATTATTGACTATATAAATTATAAGCCCTTATTTTGTTATGTAATTAGATTTTACAAAGAATAACTTTTAGTAGGTTTCAAATAATTGACTATTTTAAATATTAATGTAATTTCCTTAGATACTAATTTTTGACAATATAATAGTTAAATACTTGACCCCCTACGTTTGTTAAGTAACGAGACTTACTACCTAACGCAAATATTTTAATACGTTCAACAGCGGTTTTTAGCAGTTAATTGGATACGACGAAAATGTAAAATCTAACCTTATTATTACTTAGTCTGTTTTTATTCCTCATATTGCGATATTCATATGTATTTCATGTTCTTAACATACTGTGTTATAAGCCAGTTATGTCATTTAAATTGATCCAAGACTATAATCGTTTTTTTTCACGAATTTTGATGACCGAAAATTTTATCACTATTACTTACTACTACTACTACTACTTAAAGTATTCTTTCTTTCACGCAGAACTGTATGAAATACAACCGTACGCGACCTTTACTATGCCGATAGAAGGTGAGGCAGTTCACGAAAGTGGAAGCGGAAGAAGCAATCCAATGGTATTGAACGACGAATACATTAGACACTTTCAAACATTCAATAGATCAAACGATATTTCAAAGGGAAGAAGAAAAGATGGCAGGAATCCTAAAGTAAAACACTACAGCAGCGAAGGTTATTTTATTATTATAATAAAATATTATAAGCTCCACAGCTCAGACATGCCAAATAATGTATAAGGAAGAATAAATAATATAACTTGGTAAATTATTTGAGAACAATTCGAAACGACGTCATAATGTTTCATTGTCTGAAGAACAAATCTTGATTGTCTTTTATGATGGTATTATGCTGGAACGTAAGTATCTATTATGAGTCTTGTAAAGTACTAAATTAAATTCAAGCTGTTGAATTCCAATTACAAAATACAATACATAAACTCATCACCGTTTGGAGCATGCAAATAGTGAAGCATATAGTCATAACTATAATCATCGATTGATTATCAAAAACGGGTGATTATAAAAGTTGTTCATAAGATCATCGGATTATCGTTCATAAGATCGTTGGCAGACGTTTATAAGATCGTGTCATAAGATCAACGGGTGATTATTAAAAACGAGGGCACAAAAACGTTTAGAAACTGTTCAAACAAAAAAGTGTATAAAAAGAGAAAATTAATTGGAAAATAAATGAAATGAAAAGTAAAAGGAAATAATTTAATAGTAAAAACACATGTTTATAAACAAGATTTTAATAAAATTCTGTCCCGAGCCAACCCTGGCAGCAGCAGTCATATCATAGTGAAACTTAGAACGGGCTATCATAATAATTATAATAGCCCGTATAATTATTTTGATAATATAATAATACCGTATAATAATTGTGATACATAATAATTATGATGCCATAATATTTATGATTCAATTATTGAATGCGTACACAAAATTTCGTTTTTGTACTGTTGACCGTTGAGAAGTCCCTTCGTCGAAAGCAAACCCTGGCTATTATAATTTAATTTGTATACACAATTGTGGGTATGTGATGTTGACCTTGAGAGAGTATCCTCGTCGGGAGCCGATTCTAGGTGTAGAATCAGGTCATGCTCACCATAAAAATGCATTGTCATCGGAACTGAACCAACATGTAAAACTTCTATTTCATAGGATAAGAGGAAGTGGTTTTTAATTTAGCTTGCAAGATTTTACCTTAGCAAACTAACAAACATTGCAAGGGAAATAAAAACCCAAAAAATGCGTCTCAATTATTCAGAGTAAAAGAAAAAGAGCATAAAAAAGCTTTACTAAACAGCTTTAGTCAGAAATTAATGACTGTTTTCGTTCGTAGATGATTATACCATGTCTATGGCGATGACCATGACAGCGACGTCGGCCAGAGCTGCTAGCTCGAAACACAATGGAAAATCTTCTCGCAGTTCAAGCATTGCAACTTCGACTAAATTCGCAACTGCGGACGATTCCGATTCAGATTCGAATGACAGCCCTTGCGCCGACTGCAAGTCTAACTCCACATGCAGAACTCCTATAAACAGTTACAACGGTATATTTCGAAATGGAAAAAAAATAACGAAACCATGTTTGAATATACATAACTATTGTTTCTTTGCAGATACATTGCAACGAGTAAAACACCTGACAGATATCGAAATAGAAAAAAAAGGATTATCCATTGAGGACATAGATGGCTGCGCTCGTGAAGAAAAAATAAGACAAACGTATACTCCACGACATACCAAGGATTGTCCGGTCCATATAATAACAAAAGGAAGGTAAAAATAATCGTGATATTACCTTCATTGAATTGGGATTGTCCATGAAAAATATATCTCCTTTTTTTGGTATCTGAGCCAGTCTAAAAGTATTTAATATTTTTACCTTTTATTTATTTAATTACTTTATTTTTTCTTACCTTAATATTTCACTGATACTTTCTTTTTTAGAGTTCTCACATCATCAAACGTGGATCCGCAGTGGAGAAATCATATATGGTGAATGAAAATGGTGAATTTCTGCACCAAATAAAATCGATCATTTACTAGTCGTTTTTAAAAATTGTAAATATTTTAGTAGTACCGGAGTGATTATTATTATACCACATATATTTAATCAATTAAATATTATTACATGTTCATTGTTACGATAATGATTTATGAAATATATATGAAATTGTATTTTATATTGTTTTCTTAGCATAGCCATTAAATATTCACGATAATTTTGGTAAATTTGGTTATCCCGGTGTTATTAATTAATATGATAATTAAGGTGATAATTAATTAAGACTGGCACTGGAGCGAATGCGGGAACGACTCCGCGAGACTGCACAGACAACTTTCAAACTCTTCAACTTCGCTTTTATCTCCTGTTAGACGATCCAGATAATTATGGTTGCATTTATTGTCCGCAAAGGCAAAGTTTATGTTTCTCGTATCCAATTAAATTTGCCCACCTCCATAAGTTAATGCTGAGTAAAGGCCTCGACCATATTATACTAATAGGACATTCCTATTGCCGTATTGCCGTATACATTGCCATTGCTGTATACACAGTCCGACTAGCTTAGCTAACATTCAGATACACGTTTCCCAGAGGCATTCGAGGAACAATTCGTACACTCTAGTAACATCTCGTACTATGTAATTTCAAACAAATCAGAGCAGTATTATTTAAAATTGCAATTAAAATGTAGCACGGCTATTATCGCAGTGCAAATAACCGCCACACAGTTGGCAACACTTTGAAGCAACACAGTTGGCAACACTTTGACGATGTCAATTACTAGTTGAATCTGGAAATAGAAACAGAAATCCAAATCCACATAAAATACCTATTTTTTATATCTGAAATATGATGCATTTAGCTTGATCAACATAAACAAGCTAAATGTAAAAAAAATAAAACATACCTGCAAGATTAGCTAGATGGTGTACTTTTTATCTCAATTCGACTTCATAATAGAACTTAATGCCTTAAAGAAATAATAATTGGACATATATAATTATATGAAAAAATAAAAATCTTTTTTTTTACAAATCCGATAATCCGATGAATCGATCTTCTTTACAAAATTATTAGAAGATTTGAACAAAAGAAATACAAATATTTCTGAAACCCTTATGAGAAAAAATATATTTATTTTATTTTATAGTAAATTTACAGAGATATACGACTACATTATACGAGTGTATTCAAAACCTATATAAACACAACTAATTTACTATCCTATGAACAGTTTACAATGACACACATAGTAGTATTTGACCTCAAAATACGGACAAAATAATTTTTTGACCCGGAACAACTTAGGAGAGTGTAATAATTTCTGTCGTGGTTAATAATGCTAGTAAGGTCACTAGGTTTGTGAATAAACGACATAAATTATTGAAAGAAAATGGTTTTTAAAAATACTATTAAATAATATTATTCCGAAGATGACATCCACGGTTCATCTGAAGACTCTTCTGCCTCTTCTCCGAGGTCTTCATCATCAGATTAATCTGATTGACTCACTGTTTCAGCGGGAAGGAGCATTTCGACAGTTTATTTGAGGAATGGTTTTGTCGTTTTCCATGGTCTCATGCCAGTTACTATGGGTTCCGAGCTTAGTAGCAGTCTATTTATGACATTCAATTTGCAGGACTCTCGGCTGAACTTAAGAGCGTAATTTTGACGGTACATGCGAAAATGCTTATTTCTAGCCTCTGCGACCTCTTCTGACCTCATTCCTATGGAAAAAAACTTTTAAATAATAATAGATCCAACAACTAGTATTTTATGGGGAACGGGTGTCGTTGGATGCTATGGATATAGTTCTACCTACATTTCTACAGACGATAGTTTATTTCACATTTCGTTATAACGTATCGCTCTGTCTCGTTCCGTTGAACCAAGTTCATATTTTATTTCACAAAGAACAACAATCGAGCCCAATATGGACCATATAATATTATTATCTCTCAGAGGACATTCGATTTTCCTGTGCAATCTGTAAGTTTAGATCATATTGGACCTTTCTTATAAGCAATCAAGGTTTTCTTTATGTTCTTAGTGTAGTAGATGATTTTTTCCATATTCAGATGGGTTTTTACTATTAGAAATGCTACCTCCAAAGAGATAATAGAAGATTTATAAAATCTTATATATTTCAATTATGAAGTTTCCGTTACACTTATACTTAATAATGATCCTTAGTATACTGCAAAAAGATCACATTTTGGACTTTGACATTTTTGAAAGACGTAGTTATTTCTCGTTCGTCGCTTTTCTTATGAATTTAGTGCGCAATCACCGTGAAATCTTCTTTATCAAAACATATAACATGATAAGAAGGATAGGCATCTTGAAAATGCGCCTTGCAGAGAATTACCGCTAAGCCACATACGCGGACGAATCTGTCGCGAGTTTTGTGATAGCACGCTACGCTTTGTCAAATTAATTATTCATAAGTGGAGGCTGGCGCGACGCCGGCGCCAGTGAGGGTAGTAAACACCGACATGAATTATTCAACGTGAGGCCTCACAGAAACTCACGCACTCGCGGTTCCGAAATTCTAAATATTTGCCAAGTCATTTTCACAATTATTCAGCAGCGCAAGCGCACGGCGACTCATTAAACGCGAGATAAGTGCGTTGAGAAAGTGCGTTGGGCCACGTTTACATTTTGAGACTCTAATATAAATGCACTTTCACACATAACAATAAAAATACGATTTTATCACTCAAGGAGTGATTAAATCTGAAATTAATTTCATAATTAAAATCAATGAGCGCCCTTTCTCGGACAGTGGACGATACCGGTTGGGTGCCATTGCGACGCCGTCATTTCTCGGCTAGGGGCGAGTTTGGCCTAAAGAGTTCAGATTGGATTCTAGATGTCGATTCGGTCTCTAAGCAGTATAAATTCCCTGAAAGTCTCGGATGCACAGCCCTGCGTCCAGATATAACTCTTTACTCTCTATCTCGGAGGATGGCCCTTATCGTAGAATTGACTGTTCCATGGGAATCAAATATCCCAAAAGACCACGAGTACAAATCAAATACCATGATCTCGCAATTGCCGTCAACCGGAACGGCTTCACTGTTCATCACGCGGTGGAATTTGGCACTCGTGGCCTGCCAGCTAAATCTTTGTTTCACCTTTTTAAAGATCTTTGTCTCTCCAGGAAAATAATCAACTTCTTTCTATAAAAAATATCTAAAACCGCGATTACCGCATCTCAAATTCTATGGCTTTAGGGGGGAGTAAATGGGTGGTAAGGTGGACGCTCACATGTGGTAATATAGCTGTCCTAAACCTACCACAGCTGGTCGTTAGTCCGGAATCCACCGTTCAGCCCCCAGAACTGTAATAATAGTATGATAAGCTCGATTTCGGTCGGGGAATTCCATGGCAACTCCGTTTGTATTTTATTACCTACACATACACTTAAATATTACATAATGCGGGACACGTAGTTCTTCTGTGAGATAACCCCTTTATTTTTCGCTGATCTGGATTGCACAAGATGTAGTGGAAAATCTGGTTTGTCGGTAACTCATTATAAATTAATTTATAAAATAATTGCCTAATATTTCATAATTTATTTATTTATTTAGGTACATAGGATTAGGTATACAGTTCATTCATAGGTCATGTAATCTTATAATAATTATATAAATTATTTAATAATTAATATAGGGAGGTTTAACACATCTTACATGACCTTTACTGCCAATAGCACATCTAACTAGGCGATAATTTGGCCCGTCTCTAGATGTGCATATTTTTATGCAATTTTAAGAAATGAAGTGTTTTTTTTAAATAAATTATTTGGACCCACCACCTGTATATACACATAAATATACAAATTATAAAAAAATATAGCTATGTAATAAATATATACATTTATAGTTGTAATTTAATAAAATTTAATTAAGAAAAATAGATAAGTGATACTAAATAAATTGTCGTGCGTTGCATAGAAGTTGATCAGATTTTACATATCCCTTGTTAAGTAGCCATCTATTAAGGTTTGCTTTAAATATTTTTATGTTAGGATAATTTTTCATGTCTTCACTAAGGGAATTATATAATTTTGGGGCTATGTAGAATATATGTCTCTGGGCAAATGTTGTCCTGACTGACGGAATTATATAATTGATACTCGCGGACATTCTTGTGTTCAGATTGTTTTGAGTTCGGGCGTGGTCATCTCTAGATTTGTAGAATGCAAGAAGCGCTTGCTTAATGAATAACTGTTTAGCTGATAGCACATGGGATTGAGAAAATAACAAGGCAGATGGATGACGCCGGTTTTTCCTGTGAATTACTCTCAATAATAATTTCTGCGCTTTTGTCAATCTATCCAGATTATCATTAGTAGTAGCGCCCCATGCCGCGACTCCGTAGGACAAAATACTCTATACTTATTACGATATACTTATTGCTGGCTACACCCGAGCGTATAGAAAAAAGAAAATAATTGCAGAAAGCACCATCGATCAGCCGGTTCAATTGACGACAGCTGGCGTTGATGGCACCCAAGCTCGCTTCACGCTGCTATTGGTCGCGTTCAGCGCTAGGCTGCTAAGATATAAAGTAGCGACACCTAATTTATAAATACAGTTGCAATAATGATTAGCGAAATGAAACACCGCCCTTTTGAAATGGCAACATTTCAAAAAAGCATTAAACTATATAGCTATGTATACGTAATACTATCACTATAAGCTAATTGACGTCCATGTAATAAATTTACAATTATAAATGCACTAACTACAGTAATGTAGTTAAGCTTTTTTAGCAATGTCGAAATAGCATTAATACATGTTAACAAAAAGAAGAATAAACAATGTTCAGCAAACAGAGAGTTAATGGAGGTTTACTATTGGTCGAACGTTTGTTCCGTCGGTATTTTTAATAGAAGTGGTTCGCACCCACCTGACTTCCCTGACCAAACGCTGTGAGAGAGGCGGATGATTTAACAAAAATGATTAATAACGATCTTTTAACAGAGACAACTCTATCAACTAATAATATTGTTACTGTTTAATTGCAAACATTTGACTACATTAAAAATATTATGAATGAAATTAGGGATTTGTGGTTATAATAATGTAATTTACTTTAGAATATGTCTCTTATGCTGATACTAGAAGACTGTAAGCTCTTGCTTAAATAAAAATCAAAATGAATACAAATTTAAAAATGAAATAGAAACTACGGCCACCAACAACCAGTTGCTTTAATATCCATCTAATGTGAGCGCAGCTTTAGGGACAGACACGACTTTTATACCCAGGTAAGGGGCAGAATTTTAAGTGAAGTCTCTACGGTCGCAGGTTACACCTTCTCATGCTCGGCTATATGACATCGCCAGTTAATGAGCAAAACAAGTACCTTTTGGATAATATTTTTGAAAACTTTCGTCCAATATTTAATTGTTTAAAGTAGCCAGTTTAATGTTATTATTGAATACCCTAATTTATTAACATTAATTCCATGCAAAAAATTACTATAAATAATGATTTATTTTTTAATCATATTTTTTATCGGATTTTAATAAATATGGTCAATTTTTCTTTCTCGTGGATTTTTGCTTGTATCCTAAAGTGTTCCGATCAATATCAGATTCAATCTGGGAGGGGAAAAGTTAAGAAACTTTGTTTCCGGTGAGCAGATGGCGAACAGCTCTTCAGAAGAATTATAATATCAGATATTACGTGTAGAATTTAGTAAACATACATAAAAAAAGAAGGAAATAACAGAGTACATAAATTACAAATAATAATAATAAAAAGTTGGTTTATGTTCTATTCAACGACGGGTTTATAAAATTTTATCAACATATACGAGGAGCGTTCAAAAGAAAATGATAATGAGTTACAAACTCTTTGGAATCATATAAAAATAAATACTGGTTGGCTAATACATCTAATGCTATAAAAACAGAAGTCCTTTCTCTTTTTTAAATAAAAGTCATTTATTTGCATCTTAAAGAAGCGTGTTGGCGAAAATGAAAAAAACAAAATTTTGCGCCGAAATTAAAAAGCTTTGCTTGTTTTTTACGTAGCGTGTGTTTCAAGACTTACAAGATATATTAGGGATTGATGCTTTACCATAATTTATGGTTGCACTTTGATGTGCTAAGTTTAGGCGTGGAAGTATTTTAACTAACCATGACTCTCGCTCGGGTCGCCCTGCGATGGCAGTCTCTGGAGAAATGGTTAAAAAAGTCTAAAAATTGACGGATCGTTTGGTCACGGTTGCTTTTGATACAGAAGAAGTGAAGATTTCTATAGGTAGTAGGCATATTATTTTGCATGGTCGCAAAGTATTTAACAAAAAAAACTGTATACATAGATCTACACGCTGGGTAGGTACTATTTTGCAACGCTCTTTGCATTTGTTAAAACAGGATCCTGACCGTTTTTTCTTTCGACTCATAACTATGGACGAAACATAGCATCACTCTTACTATCCTAAAACAAAACAACACTCTATGACCTAGAAACGACCGTCATCTCCAACTCCTCAGGAATTCAATGAATTCATTCCATCCGCCGGTAAGATGATGAGCTCTCTTTTCTGGGACAGTCAATGGGCCGTGATGATTTAATTCATCGATCATGGAGGCTGTACATGTTGAACAACTAGAAAAATGCGAAACGAGATACGTGAAAAGTGACTTGGTAAACTCGCTGAAATTGTTTTGTTTCATCGAGAGCACATTTGCGATGGCTGCCAATGAAGTACTAAAGCATCCTCTACAATCACCGAACTTTACCCCTAGTTATTTCTACCTATTTCTGATGTTAAAGGAACATATCAGAGGAAGAAAATTTGAGTAATGATGCGGTGATTTTAAAGGTGATCGGGAGTAAGAGTTTTTAGGAAAGGTTATAAAAGTTAACGTCATCATACTCATTATTACTTCTTATTGAACGCAGTAATGATTGCCGAAAGATTTTTCAAATAGCATTTTTTTTAAAAGTTACGGCTTCTTGAGTCGTTCAGCTTTAAATTTGTAAATCAGGAACGTAGTCTGATTTTAAAACTTCTTACCATAATTTATTTTTAATTAATTTATATTATAATTAATTTATTTGCAACGATCGCCTTAATGCACGTGGTGGTGGAGTCGCCATTTTTCTAAGGGAAGATATACCATATAAAATATTAAAATATTGTCCGCGTCAACGCAGCCATATCATGCAGGGGCTGAATACATAATACTTGAGACACACCTCAAAAAAACAAAAATTCTCTTAGTTGTTATGTATTGCCCACCAACTATTAATTATTTCGGAGAGCTCGAAGAAATCATAGACTCCTACAGATTGTCTTACGAACATATCGTGCTTATGGGTGACCTAAACACATGCCTTAAAAAAGTAACTCTAGATCGAATAAGCTTGTCAGCTTAATAACATCGTCTTGCCTCACAATACTACCACTGAATGACACCCATCACCTTCTGAACTCGAGTTCACAGATAAACTACATCATCCACTTCTAACCCATCTCTTGTTAAAGCACATGGCCAATTGGCAGCGAGTGGCTTCTCACATCACGATATGTTATACATTTCATATGACGTAAAAGTGCAAAAAAACGACCAAGAACCATCCAATACCGCGACTTTAAGACAGTATCTCTCTCTGCTCTTAGGGCGGACGCGTTATCAATCGACTGGTTGCCTCTTTATGCTATGATGGATGTTGATTCCATGGCTAATACATTTAATAGCAATGTAATCAAGCTATACGATAAACATGCTCCTATAATAACACGCCGAGTGAAGCATTCACCTGCTCCGTGGATAACCGACGATATCCGTATATTAATGAAGAAGAAGGATAGAGCGATAATAAAATTTAAACGCGACCGCCTTCCAAGTACCTGGAAAATTTACAGAGTGCTTAGAAACCGATGTACCCAGCTATGTCGGAATGCTAAGAGACTCCATATAAACCACTTTCTCCAAACTGCTTCTCCCGCTCAAATGTGGAGACTTTTTCACTCTCTTGGCATCGGCAAGTCGTCCTCGATTGCCTCGCCCAATATAGATATCGACGCTCTGAACGTTCACTTTTCATCCCCCCCTGTCATCCTAGATGACGTGGTTAAGAGCAATGCTCTGTTTGCGATCCGTAGTAGTTCTTTACTCCCACCTAACAGCCCAACTTTTAATTTCTCTTCAATATCAGCCCAGGAGGTAACTAAAATGCTACTAAGCATCAAGTCGAAAGCTGTGGGTCATGATGATATAAGCCTCCAACTTATCATTCCTATTTTAAATGAAATAGCGGAAGTAGTTGCATTCATCTTCAATTTTTCTCTTAAAAGTGGCGAACTACCCTCTGTCTGGAAGAAAGCCATTGTTGTCCCAATACCAAAAACCTCTTCAACAAATTCCCCAGAAAACTTTAGGCCGATTTCAATTCTCCCAGTGCTAGCCAAAGCTATTGAAAGACTGGCATATAGTCAGTTGCTCTCTTATGTTTCTCTTAACAACCTTATAAACCCATTTCAATCAGGTTTGCGACCTCATCATAGCACGACTACTGCCTTAGTTCATGTTACCGATGATATTCGTCAAGCGATGGATAATCGACAGCTCACTATTCTCGTCCTTTTAGACTTCAGCATTGCGTTTAATTCTGTCGATTATGATATTCTCCTTGCTCGATTAGAATCATGTAACTTTGCGAATCCCGTAATAAACTGGTTTAGATCATTTCTGAATAATCGATATCAGTGCGTCAGGAACAAAGAACAGATCTCTAATTTTCTACCACAAGTCGCCGGCGTCCCCCAAGGTAGTGTTTTATCCCCACTCCTCTTTTCTTTATTCATTAACTCAATTACCAACTCCATTAAAGCAAAATATCACCTCTATGCCGACGACGTCCAAATATACTCTCACTTTCGCCCGGTAGATATTGATACAACAATTGCTGCTGTAAATGAAGATCTATCGATGATATACGAGTGGTCCAAAGCACATGGATTTCTCTTAAATCCTTCCAAAACGCAGGCTATTATCATCGGTAGCAGTTACTTTACCTCGAGGATTAATATAAATGAAGTCCTGAAGATCTGCATCGGTGCGGATGAGGTCCCTTTCAGTTTCGAGGTTAAAAACCTCGCTGTCCATATGGACGACAACCTCTCATGGCGGCCACATATTCGAGAAATGCGACGCAAACTCTTCGGCCGATTTCATTCGCTGAATAGGCTGAAAAATATCCTCCCGGAGGAGAGCAAGATTACGATTTGTCAGTCTGCTCTCCTCCCCCTTCTGGATTATGGAGATGTCGCATTTCTCGACGTCACAGAGGAGTTATCCACCAAAGTTGAGCGTCTCCAAAATGTTTGCATTCGGTATATCCATGGCCTCAGAAAATTTGACCACATCACGGAGTACAGAGAGAAGCTTCACTGGCTGTCGACCCGGGAGAAAAGAGACATGCGAGTTCTCTGTATGCTTTTCAAGATCTTGGATGGCGTCGCTCCCAATTATCTTACCGGCAGATTTACTGCACTATCGGCTCATGAACGCCCTCTGAGATCAAAAAACAACCTGCTACTCTCTATCCCTAGTCACAGCAGTGACTTCTTCTCATTCTCTTTCACCGTGCATGGAGCCCGTCTTTGGAATGCTTTGCCGAAAAATGTGAGAACCGCGCCAAGCATAACAACTTTTAAAAACAGACTCAGAGAGCATTTGAAATCCTCCAGATAAATTCCCTTTCCCCTCCCATTCCCCTCCTTTTAAAACTTTAGCGTCCTTATAGGTGTTAGATTATTTTGATGTGGCAAATCTGTGCCCACAAAGAGTAAAGTATATACTTCTTTCTAACCTCCTCTATTTTATTTGTCATACTTTTTATATAGGTTAAGTTATGTAGTCTACTCGCAAATAATGTTTTTACAATAGTATAGGTTAGCTCTAAAATATTGCCTGCAGGCAATAAGCTCGCCTTTTCTTAAGAATAAAGAGTTTTATTATTATTATTATTATTATTATTTTTCTTATTATTTGGATAGCTAATAAAAAGTTGTATCGCGCATATGATTTTGTGAGTTTTCAGTCGTTCGTTCAAATGCCAACGAGCCGATCCATTTTAGTTACGAAACCATGTAGCTTATCGGCTCTTTTCATCGATAAATAAAATATATTGGCGGAAGAATTTTGCTTGTTATACCATATTCAATACGTCGACAGGGAAAACGGACATCGTGTTCTTGAGTTATCTCCTCTTAAGCCTATCATTGTAACTCAAAAACTTATACTCTGTTTTTTTTTAAATCCTCGGTAATCGGTTTTATATTAAATTCGGAGAATCAGTAAAAAGTTGGTGATCGTACTGCTAAAAAGTGATTTTAATTCGTTTGTTGTCAGTTTTTAGACTGTTTGTACCTATGTCAGTTTTTGACTTGTTTTATGGAGAGTCCCCAAATTTAATCAGCTTTTCCTCTTGACGAAAACAATATATTGACAAAAGAATTTTCAAGTTCGAACAACACGTTCTTGTGATATCGATGAACCAGGTAAACATACAGAAGAAAAGTTACTTTTTTTGTTTTCTGGTTTTTAATTTTTTATATTATGTAAAAATTTGACGTTGGCGTTAGCTTAAAAAATGAATCCCTAACAAAAAGTTAAATCTCTGACTATATTGCATTACGTTGTAGCCAGAATGGGTACCTCGGTTGGAGGCTGGATCAGTAAATTTTGATACATTAGGAGTTCATATTGTGAGAAGGAGGTCATAGCGGGCTGGAGCGCGGTCATTTGAACCACATGAGAGAGGGGCGAGACAGCGCGTCGCGCGAGGGAAACAGATCGATACCTCCTCTATCAACATGAGCTCCTGACACTCTATCAACCAATCTGGTTTGAAATAGAATGTAACGAATTTTAAAGGGTGATTTCACACATCGCGCTTATTTTTTTAATCTAATTTTTAACCACAAAAAAACTGTGTAGAAAATACTAAAAATATATATATATATATCTTTTATTTTCGACGAGTCTGCGAGTTTGGGGCAGGGAGACGGTCTGGAAAACTAGCACGCACTCTTCTATGCGCGGGGGAATATTGCTGTCTCCAGTCATTTTATTTATTTATTTAATTAAAATATATGAATAACAATATTTCCAATTTATAAGCAAAATAAGTAGATCATACCCGTACAAAGGTAGGCTTACTGTATATACTGTAATACATATACTATTACTGTAATACTATACTGTAATAAATATACTACTTTACTTAAACATGGGAGCTAATGAACCCTGCTGCAGTTAGGCCACTAAAACCCATGTGTAAGGGTCAGCCAAACGCACGTGTCAACACCTATCCGGCGGCCTCCACGCAGAAGTGCGAGCCCGGGTAGGACTCTTGCCTGCGGGCCAGTTACCCCTAGGAGTTAAACTTCTGGCTCTCCTGGACGGTTCGCGCACCGTGCGGCGTCAGCCAATCGATTGTGAATTCCGACTGACAGCCGGGGGAGTTTGAAAACAGTATTGTTTCCTAAAAAGTGGGGGTAGTTGTTAACCTTACGGCAACTGCTCTTGAATCGACCATTCGGCTACTCGATTCCGGGTGAAGAGCCGGGCAAAGGATGCCGTGATCCACGATAGATTCGGTAGACACCGTATCATCGCTACGCAAGGAAGAGAACCGCGCAAGCGACCTCGAACCTGTACCAGTCGGGAAGAAAGTGGTATCCTGATAGTTAATTCCAGACGGAGATATGCTTCCAAACTGGTAGTAAAGGGACGAGGCTGCACGCTGTGTACCTTCACGGTGCCTCGCCGTAAGGCGTTGGTCACTGGCGGGCATGTTGACATAGCTAGACCGTAGATTTGTATTGTATCTTCTACGCTCATCCCACGGCTGAAAGAAGGATAACATATCGTTTTACAAGCCTGGGGTGGGGTTCACCCATTAAACTTCGCCCCTTCTAGTAAAACAAATTAAAAAAACATTTGTAATAAATAAACTGAAGTAAATATTTTAAAATAAAACTACTTTAGCTTTACCTGAATGTATCTATTTTAATATAATATATAGGTGATTTTTTTATTAGTGACATACTTGTAGTAGGTTAATCAGTAGGTACAATCGGGCAAGCAACTTTTGATATGTAACTTTTGGGAAGAACAAAAAAATATAAAAACGAAAAGTTTGAAACATTTCTTGTTTTGAAAAATGGTACAAAAAGAGCTGAGGGCGTTGCGCCATCTAGCGGTTGGTAATATTATTTCGATTTCGCGAATATTATTTATTCGCGATTTTTCACATACTGCTAGATAGTGCAGATTTTTTTTATGATTTTAAAATTCAACACAAAAAAAACATTTTTGTGTTGAAAAAACAAAACATCGATAGTTGCTTACTTGATCGTGTTGATTCACCCCCTACATGATTTCACTAATAAAAACCTCCCCTGTATGCGAATATATTTTCCTATTCCTTGCGTCCCTTATTTATTAGAAAACGAGTTCAATATTTATTTTAGTCAGCGTACATTTCATTTGGTAAATTTCATTTATATTTTCATATAGGTGTGGTGCTATGATAGAAAAATGCCTTTGAGGAAAGTTGTCCTTGTTTGTGTAGTGAAGTAGTACTTATTTGCGAAAGCACGTGTTAGTAGTTCCATGCATATCCTGCTGTAAGTAAAACATTACATAAACTTTATTCTCGAAACAAGGCAAGGCATCGCTGCAGCAGATGCGATGGAATAGTTTCCATTCTTTCAAGTTTTCAAGACGTGGAAGACACTTCCGTTGGAGAAATGCAATGGCCGCCAAGTTATCTCAGAATAACTTATCTTGTTATGTGAAATCTCCACGATAAAGCATGAAGTGGAGTACATTTCTCAAACTTTAAGCAGTCACTCGGACTTCTGCACTAAAAGCAATCATTTATAGACTAACCGACTAATCGAGTGTAAAAATATAATATTATAAAACAACATAATATATGCAACAATGGGCCCGATTGCGTTTCTTTGTGTACTAAAATAGGAACTTAGTTCAACCAAACGAGACAGAGCAATATGTTAGAACGGAATATGAAATGAACTGTCGTCGACTTTCCCGCATCAAAACTATCTGTCGAGCTTATAGACGCTCGAATAAGTTTGAACACATTTCATGCGGTGTTCGATTTAGCTGATTTATCTTCGGTGGGTAGTTTTAGTGCGGAAAAGTGACAACCGTTCATTTAATAGAATAGAATAGAATATATTTATTGTGCTATAAAAACATTACCTAATGAATATTTAACTGGTTTTATTAAAAAATATATAATTTATGCACAAATGGCGGACTTATCGCTATAGCGATATCTTACAGTCAACCATTTTCATTTCACATTCCGCTCTGACGTACTGCTCAGTCTCGTTCAGATGAACTAATTTCTGATTTTAGTTCAAAAGAAGCACAATCGAGCCCATTGTTTAATTACGTAATACATGGAATTCTATCAAAAGTTCTTAATTGTCAGTGAAATAATCTTCTATATAAATTAAAATTTACATGTTAGTTTGTTCAAAATATTAAATCTCCGATTGTTGTCTACAGATTGCTTAAAAATTATTACACAACGTTGTTCTCAAATACGCGCGTGTTTTTACCTGTGACATGTCATACCTGTGACAGATAAAAACATGTTTTATTAGTAAAACAGCGCCATCTGACTGAGCCACATAAAAGCGTGACCGGGCACAGCTAGCATACAAAACAAGGACTTTTATAATGTTGACTTCCTTTCATAATATTTCTATATAATCACTTTCAGGAAGGTCTTTAGTAATAAAACGAATTATAAATTAATTCACATTTGAAAATTTCTCGTATATTTATAGTGATATAGAGGACTTTATTTCTTCGATGATATTTTAGGCGCAGGTAATCAACCGAATATACGCACTTGAACCGACGGTAAAAAAGCCTTATCTATTGCGAAGGAATAACAAGATTGAAAAGTTGTTGCAGTAATTCCGGTTTCCTAAAACCTTTGTGTTGGATCTCAACCGACGGAATACCTGAAGCGGAGGTATATGTTGCAGCCTACTCGTATATAATTTCATTGCTTTGTCGAAACGTATACTCTGTCACTGGCATGCGCCCGGCTTGCAGTAATTATACATTTCTTTAGTGCAGGGTGAGCCCTTCCGGCAAAGACGTCGCACGAATTGTCGTTTGTTACGACGAAATAATTTAGAACTAGGTTGCAGCTTTTAAAAAACACCTCTGGTACATTCTTTTTCGATAATGTTCCGGAAAAATAGATTTTATCAATTGTATGTATTGTATATACTAGAGGAATGTCACCCAATAATGTTCAGGTCTCAGCTTCCATCCCCTCCCACTCTTACCCCTCTCCCCCACTCTTTCTCTCTCCCACCCATGTAGCCTATATTATTCACTGTTCCTATTTAAAAAATCGCATCGATTCATTGGTCGTTTTTAACTTCCTATTTTGCATTTATAAAATTTTCATGGCGATCGGTTGAAAGATAGTAGTTAATGTACTGCAGCGCCATCTAGTGGCGAGTTTCAACAAAGTGGATAACGCTAAAATTATATTCAGGCTCAAATACATATGTGTAACGATTTTCTTGGCGATCGGTTGAACGGTATAGAAGTTGTTGCGCTGCATGGCCATCTAGTAGCGAGTTATAACAGAGCGGATAGCATGTCATCCTTTTCCATTAAAAAATATATATAGTTGCCAACTATCATGGTGATAGGTCTAACGGTGGCGGAGTCTATTAAGCTCCGACAGATATACCAACATCCATTTTTATATACGAGTATATGGATAACGATTTTTTGATAACCAAACTTGCTGTGAATGTAATTGACGAATGAAATCCAAGCCAACTGTTCCAGATAGCTTGGACCCGATCGCCTGCCTGTTTTTTTAAGATCGGTCCAACTCACGGTTCAGCTCCCATCCGCTAGCCTCCTCGAAGAGGCACTCCCTTGGAAGAGTCGCCTTGAACTCTGCTTGCGGATGTAACCGGTTAAGATCGGAAATTTAAGTCGGTGAAACACCTTGGGCGGTACTGGATGGTTTGCGCATCGTGGGGCGCCAGCCGATCGACTTTACACTCCCGCGAATAACCGGGGGAGTCAAGAAACGTACATTTCCTAAGCAGCGGGGGTAGTTGTCGACCTAACGTCATCTATCCTTAGATAGGACCCTTTGGCCATCCGATCCCGTGTTAACTTGACGAGCAAAGTTAACACTGGTCTTAATCATCTCGGAAGGGGAGGAAGTCAAAATGCATAAATCTGTCTTTACAATAATGCCGCGTTTACAATATTGTATCTTCCCATCGGTTGTTGGGCCGCTAAAGTAAGAAACTAAAAGTATGTTGTTGTCTCAAAAACAGCTTAAATTGCATTGATTTGTCATTTGAAAGCTGATGATTATATTTTTAAGCGATCTTTATTTTTAAGCGATATTTATTACTAAGCGATCATTATATTTTTATGTAGGGATTAAGAAAGTGCGCTAATAGTTTCGAAGCCGCATGGTCGCTTAAAACCCAGTAAATATATAGCTAAAGCAATATATAAAATAGCAAATATAGAAATATGTCGAAATAAATTGGAGAACTAGGGTTGTCACTCTTTATTTCTTGTAAAAATGTAAAGTTACTTTAAATTATTAATTAAAATATTAATTTGGCTTGTATAATGATCAAATAATGGAATTAAATAACTAGTTGACAAATAAAATTAGTTAAAAATATCAACATTTTAAGAGGTCTTTATTCTTCGTTATTATAAATTGTCTTATTTTTAATTGTACAATAAAAAACTTATCACCAATCAATTTATACTTAACAATTAAATAATTTTATACATCGAAAATATTTTTTGCACATTAAATTAACCAGGGCATACATCGTGGCATTTTTAATAATATACAACATTTTAACAAAAAAGAGAACCGGCTTACAAAATTTAATTCAATGCGTATACATAATTTTGTGTCTGTGCTATTTACCGTTGAGGAATTCCCTCGTTGGAAGCCAACCCTGGGTGCCGCAGTCCTGTCTTTGTGAACTTTATAACGAACTGTCGTAATTGCATGCATATACAAAATTTCGTATCTGTACTATTTACTATTAATGAGTCCCTTCGCCGGGAGCCAACCCTGGGTGCAGCGGCCATGTCATGGTGAAACTTGAAACGGGCTATCCTAAATGAATGAGTATACAAAATTTCGTGTCTGTGCTTGACCGTTGAGGAGTGTCCTCGTCGGGAGCCAACTCAGGGTGTAGAATTAGGTCATGCTTACCATTAGAAAAAAAACATTGTCATCGGAATTCAATCAACATGTACATTTTCAACTTCATATGATAATGTTTGATAAATTTCCTCAATTCCTCATAGATCCCATTATCAGAACAGGATGTTGATAAAAATAGGACCAACCTGCAAGTGTATCCTTTCAAATAACAAAATATTTTTTTCAATCGGTTCATAAATGGCAGAGTTCTGTAGTAACAAACATTAAAAAAGATACAACTGAATTGATAAGCTCCTCCTTTTTTTGAAGTCTAAAAAGAAGATTAAAAAGATCGCGGACTCTCCGTAGTGCAAGCAACACAGATAAACGCAAAATTATACGTACCTACTCGAATAATGATGTTTAGTTTCATAATGTGTAATATACGACGAGACCAGATATAAATATGCGGGGTAAAAGTTACAAGAAAGTCATATAATTTTAGTCAGAAATAGAGATATTTATTTTGGGTAATTCATTCGTACTCACTCTGCTGCACCCATTTTGTACACAAAACTTTTTTCGCCGATTTTTTTCGCTGCACGTTTTTAATAGCTTTGATGTGCTCTATCAGTCGAGTGGCTATGGGACGATTCGTTTGTCCAACGTAAGCTAAACCATAGCTGCATTCGATGTTTTACACACCCGATGTTTACAGTGTTATTACATCCTTTATAGGCCTCAGAGATCGAGCTATTTTTGGGTCGGCTTGAATATCATTTTTATATCGAATTTGTTTAGCATTTTAATTATTCGATCCGTAACGGCCTTGACGTAAGGTAAGAATGCTCGTAATCTACTCGGTTTCCATGTTACATCTGTATCGGATCGTGTGCGTGTCTCGTGATATTTTTAGTAACCATTTTTTCTAAGGCATCATTGACATGCTCCATCTTCTGCGGTAAATGCTCAGCGCCGCATAGATCGCGTGCTCGATTCACGAGCGACGTTTGCACTAAACGTAGATGGTATTGATGATGGTGTGAGCTGGCGTGCAAATATTTTGACACGTCAAAGAGTGGTTTTTACCCAATTGGACACGACGTAAAAAAATATATTTCGCTTTACAATATGGAATACACGACGAGACCAGATATAAATAGGCATTGTAAATGTTACAATAAACTCATATAATCCTATTCAGAAATAGAGGTATTTAATTTTGTGTATTTATTTCGTATTCGGCTTGACCCATTTTGTACACAAAGTACCATTAATAAGGACTCTCAACATCACACACCGCATGACAGAATATCCTAAAACACTGGATAACTTTAATTAATGGTGATACCGAGACGTGCCCTCAAAGATCCTCTTCGCATTATGAATAATTAATGCGACAAAACACGCTGTTGCTTTTGTGACAAATTCAGAGACATATGACATGAATGTGACAACAAATTATAAAGTAACGAGGCCTGAAATTTCTTGAAGATTAATTATACAGTAATGACCCGGGACCAGAATAAAAATGTCTTACAAAGGTAGTTGTTTTCAAATGCAACGCATAATATTAACAACCTATGTATGAAATTCACTAGCACCAGCTTGACCTGTACTTGTACAAGGCTGGCGTCAAGCGTTTTGTATTTACTTAAAATAAAAAAAATCCTTTTTTCGGAATCAAATTTTCCACATTACCAAACATAAAAACAAAACAAAAATATGTCTGTTCGTCTGTCTGTCTGTATGTTGTCGTTGTTGTTAAAAACTTCAATATACACTAAAGTATAATACACGTGCCGGTATACACTTCCCAGTGATTATATATATATATATATATATATATATATATATATATATATATATATATATATATATATATATATATATATATATATATATATATATATATATATATATATATATATATATATATATATATATATATATATATATATATATATAAAATAAAATTAGTAAAAGCTACTTAAAAAATAGCGAAGGAAATCCCAGCTTGTATTGGGAAATGCTTATGTTTGAATGAGATATACTTACGGATGTGCACGACTTTCGACGGTGCAATGTAAGTTATCAACCTTATCAAATATAACAATATTATACTGTTTTCTACAATATTTCTTTACAATTTTTTAATATTATACAATTTTATATAGGTTATATACATATATATAAATATATATATATATATATATATATATATATATATATATATTATATATATATATATATATATATATATATATATATATAATATATATATATATATATATATATATAATATATATATATATATATATATATATATAATATATATATATATATATATATATATATATATATATATATATATATATATATATATATATATATATATATATATATATATATATATATTATATATATATATATATTATATATATCTATATATCACCCCTCACGTGATAGCCTTCTAGTACACGTGAGGTGGTCGATGCACCAAATCCAGGGCAGGAAAAAACGACCCATTTCGTTAGAACTGCACGGGTGGCAGGGTTGCTCTGCCCGCCTGTCAGACAGAATTAAAAAATATTCTTCAGCAATTGGTTTTTAAAATTTAGAGAAATCTCTAAATTTAGTTAGAGCTATAATAATGACTCGGAGTTAAAATGATTATAATAGAATAAAATATTTTTAGTTTAAGGAGAGAATGCGTGAAGGAACCAACCGTTGTAACATGGCTACGTACACTCCAAAATCTAATATAATACATACTAACTTACGTACGTGTACATCATCGCATTCTCCTTATCTATTCTAATGGTTAGTCACGCTAGTTTATTATCTGTTCATTTATAATTGTTAGCAATGAGGAACAGTTTTTCCATTTTGTAATTATTATTACGTATTTCATTTTTGAAGATATCAAAGAAACTGCCTCAAAAAATTCCCATCAACAACAATGCCAGTAAACGCTAAATTAAAAGTACCTACTATAAAATCTCAGTTCAATTAAAAACCAATCTAAAATTCTCTCTAACGTACCGTAATCTGCCTATGTGCCTATCTGCCCACCGTACATACGAGGCGGTTTCAGGCGGTTTCAGGCGGACATTACGTATGTAAAGAGAGAGCATTTACGACGGTGAAGCGTGTCCTAGTATTCGGTGGCATTTCTCTCTCTGTGCGGCGGCCTGGACAGTGACACAGCGCTCGAGCGTACAGCATGTACGAATACTAGCCGCCTATAAACGTTTATAGTAACTCGCCAGGCTATTCCGCCCTCCCTATTTCGTCCGGCCAAAGGGGTTCCACTTTCCACGTTAAATTGCGTTATGTACATGTCTGGCGGCGAAAGCCTTGCAGCGTTTCTGCTCCGCAGATGGAGTTGAAAACTGAACAAAAGGGCGCGTCTTATTATTCTGCACTCAGTGACGCTCCGCGACGAAATAGGTCTATATATTCTTATTGCACTGACGAGTGTTCAAAGCAGACTTTCTTTCTACTTCATATGAATTAATATAATATCTAGATAAATAGTCACACAGCCAGCGCCGAATCCTGGTGTTTGCGGCGGGCTCATGTCCAGGTGAGGGTTCTTTGTAAGTATGTAATGAGTAATACTAATTTGTAATGCGTGCCCATTTTTTATTGAATTTTTATACGACTGCCCAACAGAAAAGGAGTGTAATGTGTTCAGTGTTCATCTATGTTGTTTTCCGTTTTTCTATTTCACCATAACTTAGATTTAGAAGTATGGGGTATTGTTAGGATCGATTTGTCATCCTGGGTATCTTGTCATAGGGCATCTTGATTTGATTTGTCATAGGGTATCTTAACTTCCCAAATATCAATTACGGAGCTGTGTAAATATAAAAATGTCTATATGTCTAGAAATTAACATACATTTATAGTGTGTTTAGTGTCAAATGAAAGGTCTGCTTAAGTACATTTTGTATATATATATATATATATATATATATATATATATATATATATATATATATATATATATATATATATATATATATATATATATATATATATATATATTTATATATATATATATATATATATATATATATATATATATATATATATATATATATATATATATATATATATATATATATATATATATATATATATATATATATATATATATATATATATATATATATATATATATATATATATATATATATATATATATATATATATATATATATATATATATATATATATATATATATATATATATATATATATATATATATATATATATATATATATATATATATATATATATATATATATATATATATATATATATATATATATATATATATATATATATATATATATATATATATATATATATATATATATATATATATATATATATATATATATATATATATATATATATATATATATATATATATATATCTACATATATGGATAAATACATTAACTACAAATATTTCATAAAAAATCCTTAATAAAAATTAATAATAATAATAGAATATGTGACAGCAGTCATGTTTTTTTATTCCTTTGAATATATTTACTTGTGTAAGTATGTAATGAAGAGTCAACTGATGTTGACGATAATTTGTAATGCGTGCCATCTTTTTATTATTATTTTTATTATTTATTTAAACTCAAGCCGGAGCTACGCATAACTGCACCATTACAAATTATTCGTTCTTGGACCAGTAGGAAAATGATAGCTCAGTGCAGCATTTTGGTCACTACGTCATCGCCGCGCCGTCCATTTAGGCCTAGGCCTGTAGTAAGGCAGGCGTACCTGAAAATTATTTTGCCGGTAGATTGAAAGCAAACTAGGGCGTAAAAGTATATAGGAAATCATTAAATGTAGACTTGAAATATAGTAAGATAGATAAATTTAATATGGAATTATAATTAAAAAACCACTTTAACATAGTTAAAGTATTTCATGGACAATTTATTTTAAATGCCCAAAGAGTTTTTCAGGCTAGACGGATAACAATATAATCTGAAGAGGAAAGCCTCGCGTTTTCAGGTAATACATTGTAGGGCGCTCTTCTGTAAAAGCACATAAATCAAAGAATTTCATATTTGAATTTGGCGCCATTAGACGAAAATAATAAATAGTTACTATAGCTGCCGATAGAAGCGTTGTCAATATGCCTATTTTGACTGTAGACTGGAAGGTCACTCAATTATCAATGCTAGTAACCATCGCTGGCTACTTTGTTTGAGAAAATATTGAACTATTTTATAAGGTATCGCTGAGACTAGGGAGTAAGTAGTGAGAATCGGCTTGTTCTTGCATAATGTTTTATGAGTCGGCGAAGTAAGGTAGTCGGTACCGTTAAGAATACGAAATATCCGATGAAATACAAATTCGCCTTTTCCCTCCTCTTTGATACTCTCTTAAATTCAGTACAATACAATTTTAAACATCCTCATTGTATTTATTTTATTTGTTATGGTGCATACAACTATATAAATATAGTCATAACCGTTTCAAATGCGTATCGTTTTATGAGATTAAATCATGTTTAACATTGAATCTGCTGGGTCCACATGGACGAGAAGTTTGCACAGCTTTTTTCAGCATCTACATCATTAAGTAAAAATATTCGCTATGGGATCATCGTTAGCAAAATATGCATACACCTGTATCAAGTAATGATGAATTAAAATAAGAATTCTTATAAACAGCATGTTTTATTTTATTTGCAACCAGGAGCGGCAGCTGGTAAAGCCATAATGATGTTAAAATTAAAAAAATACGATGCGTTTAAAAATCCACTCGACGTCAAAATATAAGAGAAATTGAATGAGAAATATAAGGGATAACTTGCGCGACTGAGGCACTCCGTATCCCCCCTCGTTTATACTCGTAACGCTGCCGGATGTGTCAAGATAGGCTGATGCCTTATAGGCTGGAATAAATAGCCGTGTACAAGAATAACTATGCTCAATTATAGATAATGTAATCATAATCCGGCAGATTTAATTAATATTTAACTCTCTTGTATTATTTGAATAAAAATAATTCAATAGGGTATTAAAACAGATTAACCCCTCTTAACACTAAATATTTAATTTCATTGGACCTACATCGAACTTTAATAGTAATAATAAAACCAGGTTATATAATCTAATGTTCGAGAGCAGATATGTAGAAATAAAAGTTTTTTAAAAGATAATAAAATATACCTGGAAAAAATCAAAAAAATTACGTTAAAACGAAATAAAAGAAAAATATTTCACGGTTAAAAATATCATGACATTTATATGTCAAAAACGACATGACAAAAATACATTTTTTATTAATTTAGTTTCAGGAAAATAGAACAATTTTTTATACTTTTTTTGTGTGCTGGCAGTTTATCGAATATCTGACCTTATACGATCCCAATATATGCAATAACCTTTGCTAGACACGTTTCGATAGGCGTCCTTTTCATTGCATCCCCATCCTGATCTGGATCTAACCTTAATGGAATTACGAGGAATCACCAACATCTGAGAGATCATCTGAGTTAGTGAGAGTATAACAGTTGACCACTTCGGCTGCCTATTTAAAACCTTACAGCTGTCAATTTTCGAGAAGATGAATTTTACTATCCATGCTAGGGTGCCATTGGCATTATTTCTTCTAGGGGTGCCATCTTCTACCGAAGGTTGGCGACCATTCAAAGTTTTGCATTTTTAATCTTGAAACACAAAATCCCCGGTTTATACAAAAATATTATAAAATGGTAAAAAAAATACCTGTCAGTGTCTTAGCAAAACGTAAATTATTTTTAAGACAGTATAAAATCAAAACAAAAGATATATGGTCAATAGCAGAAAATTATTTACAAATTATATTGGTGTTGCTGGCAACACTACACTTGTATAAATGTTTGAAAATATCACTCAAAGCACAACATTTCTGCTAAGTTGGGCTAAGTAAAAAAAATTGATTATTCTAGAAAAACCCATTGGTATTTTTATTATATCATATAATCCGCATGCTTTCGTTTCCTTCTTACTTTCATACATATACTATTTTATATGTATAATATTATTCTCCTGCCTTTAAAAAAGACATTCTTCCCGTCTGTACACGTTCACGTATTTGTTACCATGGCAACCATTCATTTCCACATGACAAACGAAATTAAACAAGAGAATGTCATTATCTGATGGCCGCCTTATGCAAGAATGCAACGCAGCATCTCAACATTCGAACGACACATATTTTCACATCCGCAACGCATCGCAGCTTGAATCTGTAAGTACCGACTACCTAGTCTATTTCCTACATTATATAATCTGCATGGTTTAACGAAGACCACAATAATTATCGTATTATTTTTTCTAAAAGTTTCGAGAAGAAATCAATCACATCGCTCGGGCAAGGCGTTTCGTATAAACGACGTCTCCATATTTAGGCTTCTAAAGGTACAGTATTAGAAAATATTCGAATGACACTCCACACTGGATACTCCACAACCAGGCGAGTCTAGGCAACTATATATATAAAAGCCACAGTTTTATTCAACTATAGGCTATTATATCCATTCTGGTTATTATATTGTCTTTCTCATACCTTGTTGATACGGTTTTTTATAAGAAATTATTTTTATTAGTTAAAATTGTTATATGACAGTTTAGTTGTCATATACTAAATAAAAAAAAACAATTCCTCTCAAAATAATATATCAACAATCTATGTAAAATACAATATCCAGAATGTTAAATACAGTAACCAAAATGACTCTTATTTTTAGTCAGCGCTTCTACTTTCATTGCTCTTAGTTTTTGCAATTTCTCACATAAAATCAGCAACAATTAAAATGTATTTAAAGAAATAAAATACACGACTGCCATTACATAAAATGAATTACTGTATTTATACATTTTTTTACTTTTTTTTCAATGAAATGTTTGTGGTTTATGTATCATATCCACATACACTTCTAGCGAGCAACTGAATTGACTCACCCACTCAGTGCGCAAAAAAAAACTTTTTTTTTTTAAATGGCAAAGTAGATGCATACAAATATACGTTTATATATACGTTTTAAAACCCCTATTTTGTTAGCTTTCCGTCAATACTGTAATCATAAAAATCCGCTCCGTATTTTTAAAAAAAAATGGGAGTAAAATAGAAGTTCAAAACTGGGGATATTTAAAATTAAATTAAAATAAAAAATCAAACATAAGAAAGAATATTTAATTTTCTATAAGTTCTAAACCGATTTTTATAAAAATGATGTCAAAAAAATCTAAATAATTAGGTTTTTATAAAAGTATATATGTTATATACATCCGGTTAGTAATTTAAATAAAAACTAGTTTTTATCCGAACTGAAGGGGTGAGTCGATTTAGTTGCCCGCAAGTGTATATATGTTACGGTCAGAGTAATAAGTGCGGTTATTATTAATAATTACCGGGAATTATGAATAATAACCGCATAATTTGGTCAATGTGATAAATTCTGGTGAAATAATCACTTTAGCCGTATTATTATTAATTTATGGACTGTTTTGGTTAAAGTAATAAATGCTTAATAAATGCCTCGTTTTATTAAACATTCTAAAAACAACATTAAACAATGGCTGATCGCAAACTTTCTGATATTATATAAAATTGTTATATAAAATTAGGTACCTACCTATTACGTATTCCCTATACCTATTTTTTATTTTTACATGGTAGGCTTTTGTGACACTTAATTGACCAAATGATGCGGTTATCATTAATAATTCCCGGTAATTATTAATAATAAACGCACTTATTACTCTGACCGTACCATATACATATATATTTCAGAATTTACTCAGACCTTTTATTTGACACTAAACACGATATATTTATCTAAATTTATTGACATTTGGAGATTTCAACATTTAGACTACTATTTACTTGATATTTTGAGTACCGTATGACAATCGGGATGGCATAACGATTCTAACAATACAACATACTTCTATCGGTTCAAGCGTTTAGAAGTCATGATGGAATACAAAACGGAAAACATACATAAATAAACATTACACTATTTCTTTGTTGAGCAATCGTGTAGAAAAGAAACAGCAACTTCAAATGTCAACTTTTATATTTTTTTTTTAAGAGATGGCTTTTTTTTAAACTACAGTACATTGTATATAACATAGTAATAATAATAATAATAATAAACTCTTTATTTGCACTTAATAAGTATACAAAAAAGGCGAGCTTATTGCCACATGGCAATGTCTTACAGCTACCCTAAACATAGTGGTACATGCGCGCATTGTGAAAATAAAGATTATTACATAACATACAGACAAGTGGAAGAATTTAAGACTAATAATTCCCGAGGAGAGGAAATTAGGAGAGGAACAGGAGAGAAAGGGAAGAACTGGTTACTTCTTAGAAAGGTAGTAATCCTTAAGGTGAGTCTTAAACGATGGTAAAGAAGGCGAGTTTCGTATATTTGCTGGGAGATCGTTCCAGAGTCTTGCACCATGGACACAGAAAGAAAAGGAATAGAAATCACTATTATGACTCGGAATTTTTAATAAACTGTCAGAGGCTGACCGAAGTACTAGACCGTGGGAACTTAGTGGTTCAAAAAGCTCCTGGAGATAGGATGGTGTTAATTGAGCGAGTACACGATATAGGAGAGCCAGTATATGAACATTTCTTCTTTGGCGTATTGGCAAACACTTTAACTGTGCCCTATAGTCGGACACGTGATCATACTTACGTAGACCGAAGATGAATCGTATGCATACATTTTGCAAACGTTCAAGTTTGTTGAGCAGTTCCTCTGATAAATCGAGATAAGCCACATCTGCATAGTCAAGGAGAGGCAAGAGGAGAGACTGTGCAAGAGATTTTTTGTGTCCATAGGAAGAAATCTTCTGAGTGTTTGCAGAGGGTGAAAACTAGCAAATATTTTACGACTTACCTCGTCCACGTGTGGTTGCCAGGAAAAATGTTCATCGATAATTAGACCAAGATCTTTCACTTTTCACATTCACAAGACCTCACATAGTCATTAGAGGCTCCGTTGTAAATAGTACAAAAAAAGAGAGTACCGCAGCCCAGTCCTTCTTTAGATCATCGCCGCCTAACTAGGCCTAGGCCCGCGTACCAAGAAAATAATGGCTTGTGCATACTTCAAACTTCATAAGTTAAAAGAATAAAAATAATATCTAATAATATTAGGAATTAACTTAAGGCAATAAACAGGGTATGTGGCTTACAACTTGGCTTATAAAATAACTGTCTTCCCAGAAGGCATTATGAAAATATTTAACACTGTAAATTAATCTGGAAATTTGAATATTATGTATATTAATTGTTACCTATTTACTTTGTTGTTATTTTTAAAAAAATATATCAAATGGTATTTCATTTTATTTTTCTCCTTTTTATTCGTAGTTATAAATAATATGCTGGGTGGTTTTGGTTATAATATATTTATATTTTTTCTAAATTGACTTTTTTATTTCGATTTGCTTGTATTTTTTGGTATTTAAATTTTTCGCTCCTTCCACCTAGATGCGTTAAGCAGACAGTTACATTTAGAGTCAAACAAGATCACTGCTGATGCGAAAAGCAGACTAGTGGAAACAGCGAGCAGGGTAACCATATACAAATTATTAGTATATAAACATTTTTAAATACAAGCTTTTGATAAAATGCTCTGAAAAGAATAAAATAAAATTTCAAGTAAATCAAACCCATCATTTTGTTATATTATACAAATCTATATGATGGTTAAAGCTTCTCGCGAGATTTTCCTGCATTATTGTCTTTCATGAAAAATACATACTTCATGCTTTTGTCGGGATGATTATACTCACATTCCAGTATTGGGTCAATCGATCTACTAATCAATTACGATTGATTTAGTCGCGACTAACGTTAATCACGATTGAAGTATACGCGACTAAATCAATTACTCGTTAATCGTCAATCGTCAATCGTCAATCACGACTAACTTGCTCTTTAGATACCACCCGACAATTCATTCTTGTCGGTCGGTCGGTCGGTCGGTCGCGGTCGCCTTCGCGGCCGCATTCGCGGGGTCGCGTTTGCGGTCGCGTTCGCGGTCGCGTTTTCGGTCGCGTCGCACCGACGACCGATGAAAAAACGCAAAACTGAAGTTGGCCGCTGTCGAGAATATCAATCGCAAACGATTAGTCGTCAATCGCGACTAACGATTGAAACTAATCAATCGTTAGTCGCCGGTTGACGATTAAACGAATCAATCGTTGGTCGTAAATCGCGATTAACGTATTCAATCGTCAATCGTCAATCGTTAGTCGACTAAATTTTGACCAACACTGTTATATTCTTGCATCGAATTTTATGTAATACAAAATTGTCAAATGTAACAAAATGGTGATTTGACATACAATACATATTGAGATGTCAACCACAACGGGCGAACCCGTCACCGCAGGACGTTTTAACGATTCATCGTTCTATCGACCGTACAGTGAGCGTAGAAGACATTGGACACAACAAATCCGACGTCTAGCTACGCCACAAACCGTTGGAAGCCAACGCCTTACCGCGAGTAGCCAGGTATGTTACCTGGCGGGCGGCACTCGCGCCCTAACTACGAATTGTGACCAGATTTCTCCGGTCTCTCGATTGGTTCCGAGTTCGAGGTCGCTTGCGCGGTCCTCTCCCTTATGGAGCGGTGAAACGGAGTAAACCGAATCTATCGCGGGCCAAGGCGTCCTTTGCCCGGCTGTTCACCCAGGATCGGATGGCCAATGGTCAATTCAAGAGCAGTCGCCATAAGGTACACAACCACCCCCGCTCTATAGGAAACAATACAGTTTCCAGACTCCCCCGACTGTTAGTCGGAGAGCACAATCGATTGGCTTGCGCCGCTCGGTGCGCAGACCGTCCAGGAGCGCCAGAGGTTTGATTCCCAGGGGAGACTGGTTGACCCAGTGTCCTACGGATCGGATGGGTGTTGACCCGTGAGTGTGACCGACCCTGAACGCATGGGTCATCGTGGCCAACTCATCATGGGCCCGTTAGCTCCCTGATTTTATATAGATACCTACTTACTTCAGCGTTTATTTTTATATTTTTACAGCATTTATTTAGAGCACATATAAAGGAAATTAATACAGAAAAACCTCGCGACAGGATGGGTTGCACAAGGTTGGACAAACAAATAATGAGTTTGTTTTTTTTTTCAAAATTTATTTTGTATTGATTAAATTTATCTTGTATTAAATTTATCTTGAATTTATGTTCTTTTCAGAACATTTTAATAAAAGCTTGTATTTAAAATGTTTCTTTATTAATAATTTATTTGTTTTGAAGGACTTTACACTTTTAAAGGAAAACTAAAGACAGTGGTGACCAACAAGTGGGTAAACTGTAAAGCAGTCTTACACAGCGAAACCTCCACTGGGCATAGTTTGGAAACATGCACAATAAAAATGCTATGGTGGGATAACCTTATAGTTTATATAGAAAAAATAGTCTTAATGAAAAGGTATAAAATTAAATGCACCCTACAAATGAATACTTAACGAAGTCGCGAGTAGGGCGACAAAAGGAAGCACACTTGAACAGTTAAACGTAGGAGTTAATGTCAAGAGTTAGAACACGCCACGCACTTGACAATCAAAGGACACTATGTTACCATAACTAGAATTAAAACCACTAGTATTATTTAGGGTACGATACAGTAACCAGATTCTTTATATTATTGCAAAGCCAACGATACCAAACACAATAAAGAAATCTCTAAGCAGAGTCCGTAAAATCTAATATTCAAATTTAGCTACATACTCGTACATTACAATAGGGCTTACAAAGAGAGGTAAATACTTGGATAAATGAGTTGTGAATTTACTAAACAAAAAGCTAAGATGTTTATGCAAGATATATAAAAGTGCTCAATTCCAATAGATGGACTGGACGAATAACAGTAGAAACCCGAAAGCTTAGAGTTAGCGGACGATGCGGTACCCAAATATAGACCATTTAGCCACAGCAAAATTTAGCGGCTGTCAGATGCTTGAGAGGCGTTGATTTCAAAACTCCAGTGTAGCTTTAACGACAGAGACGACATTAATTGCTCAATAAATAGAACGTTTGTCTAACAGAAAGTTTCCAGGAAGAAAAACCTAATTTAAAAAATATATATAACTACACAAAAACTGACAGTTGGTTTTGTGATACGAAAGAACGAAGAGGTGATAAGTCAAAGAGAAATTAATGGCCTAAGTATACCGTATACCAGACAGTAGCTTCTCTTAGAACAAAATTGAAATCGAAGCGGGATACATCACGAGTCTTAAGGGATCGCATATGACCACCATTTCACGTCACGAGTCTTAAGGGATAGCATATGTCACCTACTGCGCCGACGCAGATGTTTAAACGTTTGATGAATTCGATAACCTTCGCCCTCGTGAACGCTAAGCAAAGGCTGTCGCCGGGACGTATCCCTCTGCTCACTTCCATCGAACCCTACCCCGCAACGCCCCGATACTCTAGAGTGCGTCTACTGTTCTCTTGGTATATTTTGCCTGAGGAGTGGTAACATACATGCTATCCCTGATATACCTAATGATACATTATTGATACGTCCTTGCCCTGTAGGATTAACTCAGAAAAGGACTTTTCTTGACAGTTTTCGGAGTAGTCGCAGAGATATGTATGCCTATCTCTCTGTATAATAAAATCAGTAAAATCGCCCCTTTTCGGCAGGCAGCTTCAGGGAGACGGTTTATCAAAGTACACGCTATCGTGGAATAATGGTTATATGGGCGACGTGAGGTCATTCCACAAATTTGTCTTCCGCTATTTTGAATACGAATTCAAATTAGCGTTTCGAGAGGACACCGCCGCGCAAAAGTTTGTGGATTTTTATCTGTTGGATTAGTGATCGCTGATTTAAATGACTCGTTTAATCAAATTGCTATTAAATTAGACGGATTAGTTGTATCCTCCGAAAATCAAATTCTACAAATCAATTGAAAATTAATGAATTCACGAAAGCGTTTATCTATTTTATAGGTATTTCCATAAGAATAACGATGATAATAAGGGACAGTAGAATCAACATATAGATGTCAAATTAAAAGCTACGTCGTGGAATAAACTTTTAAAAAAAGACATTTTTGAAGGACGATAATACAGTATTTTATAGTATCAACAAATCTTCTTCTTCTTCCTAGACCCTGTCCGATTTACTTGGAGTCGGCCTTCCTTGTCCTTGTCCTCCATTGAGCACAATCTTGTACTGTGTCGGCGTCGAGTTGAGCTTCTCTCAGGTCTTTTTCAACCGTCGTCAATCAGGTGGCAAATGGTCTTCCAAGAGCACGTTTCGTCGTTGGCAGATCTAGTATCAACACATCAAAAAAAACTCTGAACTATTACTTAAATACAGCCAATACGACTATTTAATCTAGAACAGAAGGGGTAAATCATTAGAATCTGAATTAAATTTCATGACAGGAAGTTCCGTATTTTAGGCGTGCACTCGATGTCAGGCTCGCCGCTCTGCTCTGTACGCCTAGACATTTCATGGACCGCGAGTGGTTTTCCGTTGGTACGACTGGATTAGGGTTGCCAAAATCAAATCTGTTTAGAGTGAAACAAATTGGGATTTCTGCGAATACAGGTCGTGATGCAGGAGCCACAAAAATCGGAATTGATAGCATTATGCAAATAAAGAAATCCAATTGACAATAATGGGCCCGATTGCGTTTCTTTGTGAACTAAAACTGAAATTAGTTCAAGCGAACGAGATAGAGCAATACGTTAGAGCGGAATATGAGACGAACGATCGTCAATAAAAACTACCTTTCGAACTTATACTCGTCCGAATAAATTTTAACACATTTCGTGCGGTGTTAGATTCAGATGCTTTATGGGGTAGCTTTGGTGGGTAGTTTTAATGTGAAAAGGTGACAACAGTTAATTTCACATTCCGCTTTAACGTATTGCCCTGTCTCGTTCACGCGAACTATTTTTTTCCGATTTTAGTTCACGAAGAAACTTAATCGAGCCCAATATCTCCATTCAAAACAGAATCAAATAATAATTTCATTACGTACTATAAAATAATAAGCAATTTAACCCTTCATGTAAGAATATGTAATTTAATCCTTCAATTTAACCCTTCATGTGGGTATATACCCACTAATTTATAAAATTATAAATTTTAAAAATTAAAATAAAATGAAAACGAACACTTTAATAAGGAGCAATCTATATGTACGTGATTTGGTCAGCCATGATAGTAACAGGTGCGGCCGATAAATAATTCACTGCTCAAAAAAGCTGTGTAAATTGCGGCTAGAATTAAAATGTTATTATCTAAGTAATTAATGAATTTCGTGGTAATTTGATTGACTCTAAACTCGTTACTAATTCTGAGTTGGTATAAATGGTTGACTGTTAGATATCACTATAGCGATAAGTCCACCATTTGTGCATAAATTGTCTTTTTAAGCTATTGCATAGCTTTTATCGCGGGCCTAGGCCAGCACGGCAACCGAATGAAGAAATTTCTTAACGAAAATTAATGATTTTAAACTGATAATTACGTATAAACGAGTACTGCTTACGATTCGAAAAAAAAATATATGTTGAACAAGAACATTTTCCTAATATTCTTAGTTTTGAATATTTTAGATTTTGTTTATATTACATACTGTAAATAATTTGTGAAATTAGGTCTAACCGAACACAAAAACGACTACTACGCAAATACTATCTGGCGTATTATTATGAAACCTGCACCATTTTAAAGATAATTTAATTATCTATCTTTTTATCTACGATTTTTTTTGAATATTCCGGTTTTTTGCCTTATTAAATAAAAAATTCGTGCGCGCGCTCTATCGGAAGATGTTTAAATTCGGAATAATTTCAGGAAATGATTCGGAATAATTTCAACGTTTTCCGATAGAGCGCAGTTATCTGATATCAGAAAAAATAAAATAAATAAATAAATATAATTGCATATGTTGTTGAAAATGCTATGCAATAGCTTTACCGGAGCAGTCCCCGAGTGCCACACGTATTTTTTTAATAAAACCAGTGTAATATTCATTAAGTATTGTTTTTATAACACAATAAAATTATTCTATTTTATTCTATTCCATTCTAAGTGTAGAGGCTTTCTTTTACATCACAAGCATACCATACCTGATTTTAGTGATATATCTAATTATTAATTCCTCTATTATTAATCTAGTATTAATTCCTTAATGTTTTTTTTGAACAGGTAAATAATAAAAATACAAAAACAAACCTAAATATTCCATCCCAACAATTTGTGAAATATCCGACTATGAACTAGCTAGTGCCACTTCGTTATGCAGTTTTTTTTTTAATTTGAAATATCATTAGTGCCACTGAACTCGCCCCGGGAAATATTCATTCAGCACCCTTTGTGACGGCAAAGCAATTTCGCATGCAGCAGTCAATTTGACTGGACATGTCATTAAACACTATGTCCCGCTCAGTCAAAGACATCAAAGGCTTATTGCAACCGAAGCGCGCGGACATCCCGCTCCTCCTGCACCACTGGCTTTTAATTAAACTTCACCGAAAATACACGAGCTAGTCACATAATATTATTAGTGTTTGAAGTAAGTACGGACGTATGTTTATATTATATAATAAAGGAATATAACATAAATGGTATCCCAGTAAAATAGAGACCAATAAAATTCATATACCGCAGACTCGGTTTAATTCGATTCACGGGGCAGCATTGGCAATTCTTCGAATTGATCTTTGTCCTAATAATTCTTGGACCTCCTTGCGTAATTATCTGGGATTTATTCCCAATATTTTGTAATTTAGTTACATCGTTCGTCCTTGCAAATATGACATTATTATTTGTTGTTTGGGGCTTTTCGAAGGTCTTCATGAGCCTTGTAACACTGCGACCATTGCTGATCCTGCACCTACTATAGTTCTGCGCTAAGCCTCGTATCATTTAAGAACCGCAATAGGCTTTTGGCGCCAGATTGTTTTACCTCCTAAGGTTGGAGGTAATGACCACCCAAGTGGGTGTATCTTTTACGCATATTAGGGCCACACTCGAATATGAGGTGCAGCGGAGTTTCCTCTACCTCTTGGCAGAACCTGCACATTTTCGTGTTAAGGAGCTTGACGTTTTACATGTGTTTGTTCAGCCCACAATGCTCCGTGAGCTCCCTCACCAGTATGCGTAGATTATTCCTATTTAGCGATAAGGCCTCACGGGCAGTCTTGCGGTCGTAAGCCCTAATTATCTCTTTGGAAAGATTCAAATTTGGAGTGTTGTTCCAGTGGTTGACGGATTGTTCTTAACATATTGCGCATTAAGTTTGCAAGGCTTTCTTGAGCATTAGGTTTGCAAGGCTTTTTGGTACGCCACAGCAAGTTTCAGGGCCGTATAACGTTCCCTTTGCTCCCGTCTTAGCAAGTTCGTCGGCTTTTTCATTTACCTCGATTCCTGCATGGCCGGGAACCCAACTTAGAATTACTCCGTTCATTTCGCAAAGGGAATTCAGTAGTGATACGCAGTTTTTTATCAGCTTCGAATTAATTGTATACGAGGATAGTGCCATTAGAGCTGCATTGCTATCCGAATGGATATAGATATGGTGGTTGGCGAAGTTCTTATGGAGGTTGATATCCGCACAGTCAATAATGTCGTATACCACCGCTTGGAATATGGAGGTGTATTTCCCCGAGTTTACACTTCTTTCGAAGTTTGGTCGCTCTCCATATATACCGCAGCATACGTCAAGTCCAGATTTGGACCCATCAGTATACCATTTAAGGCTACTGGCATCCCAGTGCAGTTGGTTTTTTAACTAGTCGTCTCTGGGCGGCAGTTCCACTGTAAAAAGTTTTCCAAAGTTTAGGAGTGGAAGCATGGTGTTTAATACCATATCGAGGGTTGGAGTTTCACTGACTGTCAAAAGATGAAAACCTAGTCGCTGTCATTGTATCTCGCAAATATGCATACCTATTTTATTTTATTTTTTTTTGTTGTAATTAATATTAAATTCAATTTAAATTTTAGAAAAATGTAATCATTATAGATCTATATTTATTTTATAAAGAATATTATATTTGATTATTAGTAACAAAAAAATTTTTTGCCTCTCCTAAATATTTGTCAAAAATTAGATACGCCTCTTTGAAAAAGAAGGGACGATATGGAAAAGACGACAACGACATTTTGTTTAAAATTCATTAACTTTCTTTTATAGAGGGTGGTGCGTTATTTTTGTGATTCTGCAAGAAACAGTAAAATTGATTATGTAATAGTTCTTATACGGACATAAGAGCTTTTTCCGCTCACGATTTCCAACGATTAATCCTTTGTACTGTCTGTTCTTTTATCTGTAAAAAAAGCTGGTCAGTCCGCAAGGGCTTATCTCATTCGTGTGTTTGGTCTCTTTACAAACTTATAACGCCCACCTTTCAGTTGCGTAATCGGAAAACATGCTTTGTGGCCAGTTACCAAAGGGACTGTTTTAGATTAACACACTCGACTCTCCTCTTGCCTGATATCCAGTGGGCGGATAAAGCTTAAATTACAAAGGGCGTTCAAATAAAAATGAGAATGAGGTACACATTCATTCAAACTGAAAATAATAATATTGGCAGGAAGTCATTAGTTTTTGGCTAGTTGCATGTTGGCGAACATAGAGAAAATTAAGTTAGCGCGGTATTTAAGATTTATACCTATTTTTTTGATTCATGGATCATGGAACAAGTAATTCACAATTTACGAGGGACATTAGGGGCGGATGCTCCACCCCTAATGTCCCTCTAAGGATGCACGTTGGTGTTCGGAGTTTAAGCGTGGAAGACTATCCACCGAAAATGACCTCCGCTCGGGATACCCTACGACGTCAGCAACGGAAGAAATGATTTTAAAAAACCTATAATTTATTTTGCAGATCGTCATGTCACGGTGTATTTTACTTCAGAAGAAGTGAAGATTTTTTTAGGCAGTGTGCATAATATTTTACATGATTTACATGATTTACATTAATATTTTACATTATATGACTGGATAAGTGTATTTAATTATCTATTTACTTCAATGTTTTATTTTAATATAATTACATATTTATATAGTTTATTTTTATACATATTTTTATTTAATTCAAGGTTTTTTTTTCATTTTCGCTTTTTTTCTTTTTGTTTAAAATACTTTTTTTTTTAATATGTTTTCTTTTTTTACCTAGTATTTGTTTAATGTGTTTGCCCTAGAAGTGTTTACTTAGTTGGGCGACATGGGACCGATCTTCACTATAAGCGTGACACAACTTGCTGTGGGTTTTATTTAAAGTGTAGATATTAAGTATGATTTGTTACGCTTGTTGCATATTATGTACATTACCATCTTATATAATAAAAATGAGTCGGGTTTTATGTATGTTACCTAATAACTCACGAGCGCCTGGCCCGATTTCAACGATTCTTTTTTTGTTTTGTTCGTAATCATTTCGGTGTTGCTATAGGATATAAAAAAATTCGAAAATCTCTCGAAAAAGTGAGAAAAATGAGAAAAACCAAAAATTATTTTAGTACCGAGCTTGATCATAGATGGCGTTGTTTGACAAGAATAAAAATACGAAAAATTCGAAAATCAAAATGGCGGCACGGCGTGAAAACTGACATTTGACAGCCGAATTTTACGATTTTTTCATATCGTTTTCGTGATTATGAAGGTAAATCAACTGAATTAACTGAATTTGTGTAATTCGTGAATGTTTTTCCAGGTTTTACAAACATTTTTCACAGTTATGCCCTTGCGCAGACGCTCCAATATCAGCAAGGTGACCGCTCGAGCAAGACGACAAGACGACAAAGAGGCAGGAGCAACTGAAAGCGATGAGCATCGCCAAGAATTGAATGAAGCGGCACGGATACGTAATGTTGCAGTGCGAAGACGATTGAATTTTAGACAAAACACATACATAGTGGCATTCTATTATGATATGGCGATACAATACAGTGATTATGGATGCGTGCAAATTGGAGAATCGGACCATTTGTGCCAATATTGCAATGCCTTGAAGTAGCGCCACGAACTTTGTATTGCGAAGTGGTTAAAATGAGACTGACACCATTGGTCCCACCACCAAAACCATTTCCATATAAAAACATTAATAACTGGCAGTAAAAATAACATTTTGACGCTGACAGATAAAATTATCCAAATTTGAATCTATAAGCCGTGGACTAATTTCGATCTACGAGTACCTATGTTTCACGATAAAATTACGACTAACCAATTTTGACATTATTCGTATTTCTCATTTGTGACATAATTAAAAACTTATAAATAAATAAATAAACTTTATAAAATAAATGTACTACATATTTCTTTGCTAAGCGCACTCCTCATTTTATTTATTAATAAATTGCACCCGTGCGAAGCCGGGGCAGGTCGCTAGTAAATAAATAAAACAAATAAATAAATTATGGTATTTATATGTATTTGTGAGTGTACCATAAGTGTGTATCCTGTTATTGCCTTCAATTTTGTGCGTGTAACATGTTTGTAAGTGTGTGTTTTGTTATTGCCTTTGATCCCCAAAATTTAAAGGCAATTCCGTTAATTTTATCCCAATAGAAAATTGTGACCTCGCCGAAAATCGAACCCGGAACCTTACAATGTAAGATCATACTACCAAACCACTATGCCACCGGTCCGTGACGTGTGCGGTCGTAAGTTGTTTTGCAGAAGCAATGGCAAAGAGCGATTTACAGGGTTCCGTCTAATCACAACATTCTTCACTACTTTTATACAGTTATTGACAGTACACATGTGCGTTTACTGTTCTTCCAGACTGCATGAAGCTGTAATGGATAACACCGGCACAAGACTTAATATTCGAAAATGATGCGAATTTACATTTTTTATGATTGCACATACGTAAATATCCAAACAAAAACAAACGACCCCAAAACAAATCAATTACTGATTTCAAATAAGAAATAGCATGGCCTTAATGTCGAATTTATCCTCAGGTCAGTTCAGGGTCGGTCAAACTCACGGGTCAACACCCATCCGGTGACCTCCACTTATAAAGTGTGAGTCCAAGTAGGAATCTGCCCTGCAAGCTAGTTTCCCCCAGGAGCCAATATTCTGGCGCTCCTGGACGGATTGCGCATCGTGAGGCATCAGCCAATCCATTGTGCATTCTGATGGACAGTCGGGGGAGTCTGGAAACAGTACAGAACAAAACATATAGTATGTCTCCTATAAAGCAGGGGTAGTTGTTCTTCTTACGGCCACTGCTCTTGAAACGACCAATCGGCTACCCGATTCCGGGTAAAAGCCGGATAAAGGACGCCGTGGTCCGCGATAGATACGGCAAACGCCGTATCACCGCTCCGTAAAAAAAAGAACTGCACAAAGGACCTCGAACCCATAACCATTCGGGAGACCGGAGTAATCTGGTTGCAACTGGTAGTAAAGGCGCGAATGTCGGCCCGCTGGGTGACTAACCTGGCTATCTCGCGGGAAGGCGTTAGTCTCTTACGGGCAAGTGGCGGAACTTAACGGTGGACTTTTTTGTCCCAAATCTTCTGCGCTCACCTCACGGGAGACAGAACGATCATCGAACGAATATCGTAAAACTTCCTAGTTGTAAATGTTTAGAAGTTGAACGGTTCCATACAGCTTGGGCCTGACAACGCAGCTACCGTTAGGCATCGACACACTGTGGCTACCGGGAGCTAATAGGCCCTTGCTGAGTTAGCCACGAAGACCCATTCTATTCAGGGTTGGTCACACTCACGGGTCAACACCCATCTAGCAGGCTCCACGCATGAAGTGCGAGCCCGGGCAGGACTCTGAGAAATGTCATCGAGATGAATACGACTAGTGTCGAAATATTCTCAGTCAAATAATTTCTTCAAAAATCAGTTACTAACATTCATTTCTGTAACAGAAACCATCCTCCATACTACCATTACATCCAAAGGCATACAATAATTCGGCTGCAATAACTAAGAATATCATTATCAATTGCGGAAACAGGTGCTGCTGTCGAAAGTATTTAAAGAGGACATAAACTATCGTTAAAATGTTTCTGGTCCACCAGGACTCCAGATAAGTAACTTTTCATGAAACTAATTTTATATATTATTGCAATTAATAAAAAAAAAATACACTCTTAAAATATCAATATATATCTATCTATCTATCTATATATATATATATATATATATATATATATATATATATATATATATTTATATATATATATATATATAAAAAAATATATATATATATATATATATATATATATATATATATATATATATATATATATATATATATATATATATATATATATATATATATATATATATATATATATATATATATATATATATATATATATATATATATATATATATATATATATATATATATATATATATATATATATATATATATATATATATATATATTTATATAATATATATATATATATATATATTATATATATATATATATATATATATATATATATATATATATATATATATATATATATATACATACATATATATATATATATATATATATATATATATATATATATACATACATATATATATATATATATATATATATATATATATATATATATATATATATATATATATATATATATATATATATATATATATATATATATATATATATATATATAAAGAAGGCGAATTCTGCCGCAGAAATGGACCAACTTCAACTGGGACTATATAGTTATTTCGAGTGTGTCTGCTTGTTTTATCGTCTATGAAAGATTTTGAGTGATTATTTACCTATGAATATTGGAATCAGCACATTGTTGTTGGAATTGGAAAGCAACTTAAAATCATAACCATATCTTAATCGTCAACGAAATAGAGATATCGGTTAATTTAAAATTTATAAATATGCAATGATGTAAGTCTCTTAATATGAAAAACCATTTTTTTCTAATCGGAATTACAATGATTAAATTTCATAAACCAATTTCACAGCTTGGTGGCGGAACTCGGAAAATTCTCATGGTCGTTGTGTGGAAAAAGGTGTGCCTCATAAATCATATTCGGCTGACGTTGGAAATTTGATCAAAACAGGCCAATTTGTGTTTAATTTGGGACGGACGCGGTTAGTCCCAAATGTGCTGTTCCGACTCCATATTTTGTTTTATGATGCTGTTGTGCTCGCTTTATGAATTTTCATCGAATTAATTTTTCACAATGGTATCATCGCCAGTAAGGAACTACCCAGGAAAAGACTCTCGCGTCTCAGGCCTCACGGCTGGTGTATCGGTTTCTCCCGGGGATTACCCTCCGGCGCTACTGGATGGTTTGTGCATCGTGCGGCATCAGCCAATCGGCTGTGCACTCTGACTAATAACCGAAGGAGCTTGGAGACTACAGAAATATACCGTCTCCTAAGCAGCGAGGGTGGATGTTGATCTGTCGCACAGTGGGACAGATGTCATGAAAAGTTGGCAAAAAATATTTTTTCTTTTGGTTCAACATTTTTTAGTGTCAGCTAACATCACAATGCATCTTTCTGTTTTAAAACTGTTATTTATGTTTAAAATTCCACAAAAGAGTCTTAATTTGAAAACTAAAATTTAATTCAAAATGTATAACGATGACTTGTGATAGATAAAAAAATATTAAGTAAAAGGAAACAAAATAATGCAATATAGTAACCATTTATTGCACAACCTTAATTCATCATCATCATTCGAATCATCTGACACTAATTCTGATGTGCCAGAAATATCTAATTCAGGTGCTTGCAAAAGTTGGATCACATCTGCGTCTAATGCATGTTTATGTTGTTGTGGCTACTGCATATTGGCGATGAGTGGATCTGATGATATCAAAAGCCTTTTAATTATGTCTTCGTTGGTCTTACTCTTGAAATTTTGCGTGAATATCCTTCTCTGTACCTTTTAAACATTTTGTTATTTGCCTCCTGGGCTTCTTCGCTTAGTTGACCTATAGGCAATAAAGTTTTTTCAATTATTATAGGCCCATGAATTAAAACCTTATGTATTGTAGGGGGCGTACAGTACCACGGATATTTTTCCACGAAGAAACGTGCACTTTCCAACGTATAAGATTGGAATCGTTGTAAATTAATGGTGTAGGTATCCACTTGCCATTGCTCGTAGTATCGTCCGAAATCGTTTTATCACTTCTTGATCGACTCCTGTTATTTCGCATGATACTTCTGCATTTTCAAAAAAAGCGTCGAGCCGTTTTTCCATCATTACTGCTGCCATCCAGGTTTAGGTTTGTCCATAATTACACCCAATTTCGATTTAAAATTTTCCATGATTTCATGTTTTCTTCTATCTATTATTTTTTTGTTCTCTGCGCCTCGAGCTTGCCATTTCTGTAATGGCAATTTGTATGATACATTGAGTAAACACTCAAAGAATCTTATCCAGGCGCGAAGAGTGGACATTCCAAATTCTAAATTATCCTGCTTTATACTAGTATTCACGTATTTACTAATATTATTAAAGTCTTTAGACGTTAAACCACATAAAAAACATCACAATGTCGACTTTGTATCTGTTAGAGAATTGAAAATGTTACCGTCAACTATAGTAAAACGTAATTTATGGGTAATTTCTATCACTGCGCCTTTATCATTTTCATATTTGGTTGTGACTAATTGGTTTATTTTATATTGAATGTGTTCTTTTTCCTTTTTAGCAACTTCAACAGTTTCGTGAATGAACTAGAACTTGATTAGACGGCAAAGTCTTGTTGAAGATGCCCTTGTATTGCTCCATAATGTCGTTTTTGCTTTAGTTGGGCCTTCAGGATCTCCGTCTATAAGCCTCAAGGGTACTAATGAAGACATGAAAATATTTGCATCGTTGTATGACTCGTTTGTAAACTTTTGTTCAGATTCTGAGTGACCTGATGAGCCGTCAAACTCCCACTTTGATATTAAAACTAACTGGTTTAAGTTTTGTTGGCTCTTCAAAACTTTATTCTGAAACTGAAGGATACGTGTAACTGTATGGTTGAGCAGTCCTTTTAGCTCAATCTCAGCCCGTGTTTCAGTCACTTCAATATACTTTGATCAGGGTAGCATTCCTTTTTGGCTTCTTGTATTTTCTTGTATGATGGGAATCGGTCTGTAGCTTTAGATCTTATTACGTCGTATTGGTTTCTTGTAAGTTGCGCTTCTACAAACATTGATATAGCTTCATGCGCGGGAAGAAGCCCTGTTTTTTTTGCTTTCTCTTTCTTAAAAGCCTCTTTATAGTGTTTGGCCCGTCTCGGAGAAGTAGTAGTAACTTTTAGCAATGCAGCAGCATCATTTGCTCCAGAAGATCTTAGGCTCATTTGTGCTGCGTAACACAGATCCTCAGCACTGTGACTCGACCGTAAGTCCCGTATTTTCAAACGCTTTGTTCTATCGGAAGCTTCTTTATAATCCAATTTTGGTCTTCCCGATGTTAAGTTTCGGCCTACAAAGTTCGGGAAACTTATCGAAGGTTTAAGCCAAATATTATTTTTTGTGAGAAACCTTTGCCTTGTTTGGTTCGAAGAAGACCATCTTTTCTTGAAATCGGCAATAAAATATGTTTGTATTCAGCTCTGAATATTTCCATTTCGGGCATCTAGTACGCTCGATTAGGTATTCCTTCAAAAATGGTACTTGGTCGTCGAGTTTCTCGTGGCCAGACTCGATCATTTTGTTATATAAGTCCATACGTAATATAAAAATATTAGTATATCCAGATCCTAAAACAAAAAAAAATAAAAAACTCAGTTTTTTTAAAATATTAATTATATTTACTATGTTATATTACTAGTAAATCAGTAATTTACAGAAATTGGGGCAAATACGGGCAAACATGTTTGTTATCAATTGAAAGAGTATGGTATCAGGTATATTAATATACAAAAATCATTGCACTTAGTGACAACTAGTGGGACTAAAAACCTTATGTTTACTCAAAAACAAACAAATACTCAAACATTTTATTAATTCAAAGGTAAAATTATTATCTAACTATGAAATATGTCTAAAATATATTTTTTAGAGACGTAACTATATTACTTATCCATTTCCGAGGCTTCCATAATATTGTTTTAATAAATATTCACTTAAACCTGACGTTGAAATACTTGAAAATTTGACAAATTCGTACGGCCTGCGAGAAGGGCAAGTTTCGACTGATGTTTCTCGATCGTATTAGTGTTGAATCGCGAAAAGAAAACCGGTTATCGAACGGCTAGTTATACCTGCTCTTTATGAGTTATAAACCAGAACAACAGATAACACTTTGCAAGTCGGACTTTTTGCCGACGATTCAGGGGTTTTGCCCCTTTGTGTGTCGTCAACCACTATGGAAATGACCAATTGCCTACCTGATCCAGAATTCAGATCCGGGCAAATAATGCCAATGGTCCGCGTTACATTCAAACTGAATCGCCACCGGTATACGGAAGGTGGAGGCCGCCCAAGCGATTTCGAATCCGTAACCAGTCGGGATGTCGGAGGTATCCTAAAGGTTAATTCTTGACCGAGATATCCTGCCAAAACTGTCAACAAACAACAAAAGTCAGGGGGCGAGACTGCCCGCTGGGTCACCTACCCGGTGCCTCGCCATAAAGCGTTGGCCTCTGACGGGCATGTTGGCTTTGCTGGACGGTAGATTTGTACTCGTACCAAAGTCTTCTACGCTCACCTCACGGGAAATATAACGATCGCTTTCGTTAAAACTTTCTCGGGGGACGGGTTTGCCCGTTGTAGTTGACAACTCCAAATGGACGCGAATCAATCTAAAATTCGCTGAATTGGGTAGAACCATGTGATAGTATACTCTATATAGTTATTAATTACTACTCAACAAAAAATAATGTGTCATTGTCTGTAGTTTTATTTCCCTACTATGAATGCCACCATATAGCATTATGGTTCAAGAAAGTTTTATAACGTGGTTAGATAGGGAAAAAAATATTATGAAATATAGATAGTATAATGTTAAAATATTTCAACGTAGCCAGTATGGGATAAAAAATACCAGTTTCCTCCTAAATTAAAAGAGTCATAATATTTTGTGTTTATTAGAAATTTCCTGATAAGAGTAAAGCCAAAATATTACATGATAAAATCATTTTTCCACAATTTTTCTTTTTCCGATTCTTCAGGGTCTATTTTACCATATGGCTCACTTGGTCCAGTACGCAGAAGGTAAGATCCAAGAAATCTAGAACAAAAAAAGATGGGTTAAAATTGTTGCTTTATCAGCATATCGATTAAAAGGTTGTAACTTACCCAATCTTTGGATATTTTCCCCCCATGCGCAATTTATTTCCTTCACCAGTGCAATTACCGTTCTTGACTTCGTCATAAGAATTACACGGTTTACCATAAAATCCATCTTCGTTTTTTAGAGTCTCTTCGAAGTATTCAAATGCCCTAGTGTGGGCACATAAGCCAATTATATCATAGCCGCATCCTGGTTGGCGACTACCTTTATTAGGGTAAAAATCGACATCTCCCAATGGCAAAGCAAAACCCAGGCGGCCAGCGTCCGTATGGATTACTTCCACGTATGTCGCATCTGATGCATCCAAGCGGTTTTCTGGATCATTGATCGAGAATAATGGTAAAGCGGGGTCCAGACCTTCAAAAAAAAAATATAATTTAAAATATATTGAAACGGAATAGGATCACAGCCTCCAAAGATAAGTATGTCTAAAAGGGAAGTTCCGAGCCTCACGCGAATGTGGACCAGATCGTATACAGTTCAGTATATACTCGTATAATGTAGTCAATCTGAGCCTCCGGTAAAATACTTTATAGGATAAAGGTTGGTAATTCGGTGATATCGGTAATACAGTGATGATTTGTTTGAAATGGTCTATATATTACCCTGCGAGACCGCGGGGTTTGTGATTAGGCTCTATGCATTCGAGTAAGAAAGGACGAATGCAACGACAATATAAAACCAATTCAAACTAATTATCACTGTATTGCCGATATCACCGAATTACCAACCTTTACCATTTATCAAGAAAAAATCACTGCTTGGAAGGGACAGAACATCCAAAAAGTTGCAACGCTGGAATTATAACGGTCTGTATTTGAAGTGGGTCACTAGAATATATTACCACTTTATTTTAATTAGGGCTTTTCGAAGTACTCTCCATTAGATACTACACATGAGCTCATTCGCCTAAACCAAGATTTAAAAATTCACAGTAGGAGATAGTGGGGTTCAAAGTGGGGTTTTACATTTTTAAAAAATCACCAAAATAAAGTCTGATTTGCAGGACTTATAGGCATGCAAGTGAGAATTTATTCTAATTTTGAACTGTATAGTCATGTTGACCAATATGTTAATATTTTCTCTCTCAGAAACATTTTGTTGCGAAAAGTCGGCTAGGAACAACCTACCCCGTCATGGGTCTGGTTGTTTTGTTGTAGAGGCAAGATGTTCCGGTAGCAGTTTTGATCACTTAATCATGCAATGATGAACTATCGATCACATGTTTATGTATCGTTTATCATATATTATATATTTATTACAAAAAAGAAAATATTTCAGATTTACAGAAAAAAATTACAAAGACTACATTAAAATAAGTAGGTACAAAATATTTAGAAGGCTAAACATAGATTTAAATTAAAATAGTAATTATGCAATGATACTGTTTTGAATTTATAAATAATGTCCATTTAACAAAAGTCATATATTTTATTATTTTGTATTTATTGCAATAACATTGAGACCAATCGACTAACAGTTTTTTATATCGCTAATATTAGTTTTTATCCAGTGGCATACATTCAACTCAGTCATGTTGTATATTGTAGATTATATGACTATATGACGAAAATCTATAACTTATACTTTTCAGACATGGACACGTGCAGCGTAACATGGAGCGAGTCATGCTCGGCATATCACGATCGAGTCCGAAGCGAGCTCATCAGACAGCGCACGAAGGTGGTCGATGTGGGTCAAAGAGTTGCCAAGCTGAAATGGGCTCGGGCCGGCCACGTTGCCCGACGACACGACGAACGGTGGAGCCAGCGCGTTTTGGAGTGGAGACCCCGGCTAGGCAGAAGAAGTGTGGGCAGACTACCGGCCCGATGGTCCGATGACATTGAGACAGCTGGACCAGTCTGGATGAGGGAAACGGACAACCGATCCGGATGGAGAGTGATTGGAGAGGCGTATGCCCAATGGTGGGTGAATGCGCGCTGATAAAGAAGAAGAAGAAGCAAAAAATCTAACGGCAAAAAAATATGATATGCCAGAAGCTGTTGCCAGTGATCCGATTTAAATACCACCTAACTAAGCTGTAGCCTGTTCTAAATGAAACAGTTAATTTAAAAAAAATGTATGTCCTGTAAAAAACTAAGTAAAGAAAAAACACAATAAATTTGAGAGAAAAGAAAGGGAAAAAATGGAAATGAAAAGTTATCGAGCCCCTGGTACACGTATTATCGACTAATATTTATAAAAAATCATTTAACTGTTAAAAGTAGAAAGATCTATTCTGGATTTGCGAATTTAACGATGTAAGATTTGTAGATATCGATTCAAAACGAGTATATGCGATGTAATACGCCATTTGAGGGCGAGTCAGTTCTCCAAAATTCAGAGAATTAAATATGGAATGATTAACTTTTGACGATCGGATCGCGACTGTCTGGTCGGCACATCCAATATTCTGTATCTATACTTCTAGGCGTTCTGAACTTTGCACATACTGAAACTGACTCGTGTATCTACCAGAAATAAGTATTTTTAATACTTACCAGTAATTGCTAAAACAGGTCCTGATTTCACAGCCGATCCGGCGTAACCAGCGATGTGAGCTCCAAGGCTATGCCCGATAATATGCAGCTGTTCCAGATTCATTCCGCCGGTATTTACTAGATGGTCTATAAAAACAGCTATCTGAGAGCCAATCTGGAACAATGTATTCCTTACAGAGTAATAGTTCATTCTTTTTGATATCGGGCTCCAGTCCACCACGACAACATTAGTGTCCCAAGCATCTAGAAAGGCTAAAAGAAACAAATTTTGTATTAGATTTTATTTAAAGTAAAACTTTAAGATAGTGGCTTCTTACCGTTTACTAGTTTTTTATTGATTGTTGAACGTCTCGAGTTTCTCCAACCATGTATGATAATTTTCGTAGTGAGATCATTTTTGAAGTCAGAATTTTCGAGTGAATTATCATCGCCAAGTGTAATATTTTGAGGATCGTCGATATTTTTCCTGAAATTGCATATGGTACATGAAGTACATTTTTCCATTAAAACAAACTCAAATATGTGATAAAATTACCTACCTAGTATAAAGCCAAAATGAAATATCACTCAATTGGGTGGGTACATCTTCCGTACTGTTATATTTCAGGGAAATATTATGAATGTTTCCATCACCATCGGCAAACCACATCCATTCTGCCGTAATCTTTACCTCGTCTACAGTTTCCCAATCCAAGCTAAAATGTAAGTCTTTCGGAAATCCATCTGATTCTAGAAATAAACAGTGTAAACGTACAAAAATACACTCGATTTTATAGCTTAATATTAGGCAAGTAAATAACAAACCGTTTATCCCTAAACTAAGAACTAACACTAAAGAAAATAGAAGCGTAACGTGTGTTGTCATAACAGACTATTAAGCGTGGATGCTACTGTTCATTTTCTTATTAACTTCTTATAATAAATACTCGACATAATAATGTTTTATAGATAACGATAACGAGTACCTGGTAATCGAATAAAAATTAGCATTCACACTTATAATAATAGCCAAATGACGTGAGTATAATACTAGTAGTAAAGTAATAAAACACACTCGAACATGGAATTAATACAGCTTGTAATAATATAAATTATATTTAAAGGTATTTCCAACGTCGTATAAGTTGAAATGTCATTGTTCTGGTTGTTTCGCAAACGGGGGCTCGGCGTTTGTCTCGAGATAGTAAATGCCTTCTTTTCTGAAAATAGAATAGATTTCCAACGCATTCCTATACAATATACTTATTTCTATCAATCATGTTTTCCAATTGAAAATCAATTGACTTATCAGATATTGTGTTGATATGCTGATTGACAATATCCGGCTGTCGTGCACTTACCCAAAATGCGCATGATATCCACCCATATTTAGAGTATCTCCAGTACCATTGCAATAACCTTTACTGCGAAGTTCTTCGTAATCGAGGCATCGTACTGCGATGAAAGGAACATCGGAGATTATGGATTCGAGGAAAAATCTATGAGCGCGATTGTGCGCACAAAATCCTGAAAAATATAAAACCTTTATACGATTTCTTATCCTTTTACACATAAATAAATAAAGTGTTATTATTTCGCTCTGCCCAAATATCGGGGTAGATACAAAAAAAAATAGTTAAACCCCTTCGAACTAGATTCCACAGATTTTTATTGAAATTGGCTCATTATGGCAAACGACCGCATAACCGTACCCCCACTTTTGTGAGGGTTATCGTTATGGGAACATTTCTATTTGGCACGCCTAGCACGGTAATGTAAGGAGCTTCTATGAAAATTGCTGACTGTACTCGTTCCTAACATATATATATATATAATATTACGTTTATTCTGGGATGGACCTTTGCCATTCTAGATATATAATATAAACTATTTGGTACAAATTACTAAACACACCGCATATTCCCCTAGAGCCTATTTTCACCTTCTATTTGTCTATTATTCGGGAGCTAATGGGCTTTTGTTGAGTTGGCTACGAAGACCTATTTGTTCAGGGTCGGTCACACTCACGGGTCAACACCCATCCGGAGGCATCCACGCATGAAGTGCGAGCCCGGGTAGGACTCTGGCACAGTACATATATGAGCTAAAGCAGTATGGAAACTACGAACAAACGATCGAAACGAACGCACTCACACAGACGCACGCTTCAACAATAATCTAAGCACTTGTCGGCGTACTGTCAGTCGTGGGTGCCACCATTGATTTTATAGTGTAATTCAATGGTGCCATGGCACCATTGAATTACACTATAAAAGGTCTTATATATAATTGCACCAAAGGTAATAATGATTCATTGTTAAGTTGCTTATCTATACTACCATACACAATTCTTGAGGACAGTATATGTATGTCTTTCTGTATGTTTTGATTTGGCTCAAAAACAGTTGAACCGATTTAGGTAAAACTTCATCAGTGTTCCTTAGAATCTCAGAATTAAAAAAAGCATTATTGGGTTCGTTTGATTTGTCTTGACAAAAACTATAACCTTGTGTGGTGCCCAGGGTCTGATAATGGAGACGGAAGGTGGCCATAGGAACTCCAAAACTACACACGATAAACCGGTCATGTTTGGGCTCGTTTGATTTGTCTTGACAAAAACTATAACCTTCTGTGATGCCCAGCATCTGATGATGGACTAACTACCTATCCGCACGCAGTGTTGGGCATTTTTATTTTATGGACGCACTTCCGTGAGCGCCGAAACGCTTTATCCGATTGAGCTGAAATTTGGCATCCAGATTGTGGTTGAAATCACGGTCAACAGCAAGACCCAACATTTTGTATACGCATTCATTTATGATAGCAACTTCCAAGTTTCACCATGACATGGCTAATCTACCCTGGGTTGGCTCACGATGAGGGAACTCCTCAACGGTCAACAGCAGAGACTCAAAATTTTGTATACGCATTTAATTATGATAGCCCCTTCTAAGTTTTACTATGACATGAATGATGTACCCTGGGTTGGCTCCCGATGAGGAAACTCCTCAACAGTCAACAGCCGAGACCCAACATTTTGTATACGCATTCAATCCGACTTTTGATCGGATGTCGTCGCTCTATTCACACTAGTCGGATGCCGTATCCGATTTGGATTCAATCACTCTCCAGAAAGCGACTGCGCAATGGACGTCGACGTAGCTGTTTGCGGTCGCGTTTTCGGTCGCGTTTACGGTCGCGTCTGCAGTTGCAGCTGCAAATCATTGGGAGCCAATCCAGGGTTCATCAGCCATGTCATGGTGGAACAAGGAAGGGGCTATCATAATTAATTGCGTATACAACATGTTGGGTCTCTGCTGTTGACCGTTGAGGAGTTCCCTCATCGGGAGCCAATCCAGGGTTCATCAGCCATGTCATGGTGTAACATGGCAGGGACTATCATAATTGAATGCGTATACAAAATGTTGGGTCTCGGCTGTTGACCGTTGAGGAGTTTCCTCATCGGAAGCCAACCCAGGGTACATCAGCCATGTCATGGTGGAACTTAAAAAGGGCTATTATAATTGAATGTGTACACAACATTTTGGTTCTCTGCTGTTGACCGTTGAGGATTTCCCTCATCGGGGTACAATCCAGGGTTCATCAGCCATGTCATGGTGGAACATGGAAGGAGCTATCATAATTGAATGCATGTACAAAATGTTGGGTCTCTGCTGTTGACCGTTGAGGAGTTCCCTCGTTGGGAGACAACCCAGGGTACATCAGCCATGTAATGTTGAAACTTGGAAGTTGCTATCATAATTGAATGCGTACACAAAATTGTGTGTCTGTGCTGTTGACAGTGCAAAAGTATCCTCGTCAGGAGCCGATCTTGTCTGTAAAATCAGGTCATGATCATGCCATAAAAATGCATTGTCATCGAAACTGTACCCCAAATCAATGTTTTTATTAATAATTAAAAATAACTTATCATTTTACAAAAAATTAAAATTGACAACCCTAGCTCTCCAATGGAGAGTAGGTAATTATTTTAACAAATGGGCTTAGTTTACATACTGCTTTAGCTTATAAATGTACTGTGACTCTGGCCTGAGGGCTAGTTTCCCCCACTTTCTCGACTGAGTATGATTCTACCACCTTTGACAGCCCTTAATATCTAGATTAAAACTCTTTTGACAATGTGACTATCTTTTTATTCTGCGGTTGGGATTGGCATTGCGATCGAGATCAATTGGTATATTTAAAGACCAATACAAGATTATGCTATTAAAGGAAGAGTTTGAGAAGCGAAAGATTTCTAGATCTTTTAGAATTATTACTTCTCAGTCTGTTTATTGTTTTTTAATATGTCATATTTTTTATCGGGATTATTTAATGCTGATTGTTTTGATTTTGATTATTTACTTTTGGTTGTTTATTTCAACTGTATTTTAATTTATTTAAATAGTGGTGAACTGTCCTGATAATAGTTGTTTCCTGAAAACCAGGTAGAGAGATATCCTAAGGATACCCCATATTTGCAGAGTTTGTAGATTTTTTACATATTCTTTGTCTATTTTCAATTTCAAGTTTGTTTTTTTTTTAATTATAATATACAAATTAATAATTTAATAATATTAAATTCTTATTATGTGCACTTCAGGAAGTTGTATAATAACGCCATTATTTATATAGATTCACAAGTAAATATATTAAAAAGAAAGAACTTTAATTTGACACTAAATACGCTATATTTATGTTAATTTATTGACATTTGGACATTTGGATATTTAGACTACTACTTACTTGATATTTGAAAAGTTAAGGTAGGTACTTTATGACTCGGGATGATAAATGATTTTAACAATACCACACACATCTAAGTGTGGGATCAACGGTTTATATAAGTTATGGTGGAATAAAGAAACGGAAAACGTGTATAGATGAACCCTGAATACATTATACTTCTTTTTTGTTAGGCAGTCGTTTAAATACAAACCGAAGTAATCGACGGCGCCGAGAGATATTAAAGTAACCAACCCCTAAAATCAGTGCCACATCCTGGTTGTCTACTTCCTCCATTAGGATAAAAGTCCATATGTCCTATGGGCGCAGAAAAACCCAAATATCCACCACAAGTGTGAATGACTTCCACGTGCTGGGCATCATGCTTGTCCAAACGAGCGTCTCTGTTGCTTTCCGTAAACAGCGGTAGTGCAGGATCCAAACCTAGAAGAACGGAAATGACATTATACAGTTATCATAGCATTCGGTATGAACTTCACTAATGCTTTGATGCTTATGTCGAAATTTAAACTCTCCACAACAGTGTTGTTAATTGCATTGTAAACTGTATGGTTAGTAAAATAGAATAGATTAAGTTTATTGTGCTATAAAAACATTATTTAATGAATATGATACTGGTTTTATAAAAAATACAATTTATGCACACATGGCGGACTTATCGCTATAGAGCGATATCTTACAGTCAACCATTTAAAATTTTAACTCTGTACACCAGTGTAATTAATACAATCATTAACATACGTACGAACGTTACACATTCTGTCGATCGAATGCAATAACAAGACACACACTTACAGACATCTTACACGCACACATACATATAACACGTCATAGTAGGGTTGGTTGTAAGAGATTTACATATGTCATAAACCCGCCCATTGTGACATTTTCACAATAAATAGTATAAACAAACAAACTAGTATAATTTTCATCGTTGTGAATTATACCTTTTGTGTATTTTTTCTATCTACACCAGCGCGTCATTATTATCATGGTGAACTGCTTTTGTCACATTTTAACTTCCTAGACCAGTGTATTAAATGTCGTTGTTAATTGTAAGTTAAGTGAAATTTTAGTTCTCTACACCCGTGTCATTAGTATTGTATTGACTCATAATGATGAACAATATAACATTAAAATCAACAAACATTTCTAATTCCAAGATGCAGTTGACGTAATTTAACAGGCAAAACTCTCCAATCACCTGAGGACTAATAGTTTTCAAAGAAATAATTATTTCATTTTTAAACGAGTCTTTCACACGTTACAATTTATCAATGCATGGAAAACTGTGTCTTTTACATTTGCAAATATAATTTCACAAAAAAAATACCCCACTTAATATCAGATCTACTGATATATATGTAAGCGTACATTTAGATTATTTAATCACTCTCGTTTGACGTTATCAATGGTAAGCCTTCTCTTCTATTAGCTTCTTTTTCAATAATTAAATGATCTAAGTATTAAACATTATGTCTGTCCTACCGCATGTACTACGCCGAGGGAACAAATACCAACGTTGCTTAGTACCGTACGCTTGCTTAGTAAGAATACATTCAAGAAAATGAGCAGTTAGAAAGAAAAATGAAAATTGCACATTTAACAAAACGAGCGTGGGATGATAACGCAAATGCGGAAGCTTGTAATTTTAAATTATGTAAATTAGCCCTTTATGTTTCTTAGCAATTGTGGTAGAAAACCAATTACCAGTGATTGTGTGAACCTTTCCCCTTCCTGCTTCGACGAACGCCCCAGCGATTCCAACCACGTGAGCTCCTAGACTGTGTCCTACCATATGCACTTTCTCCAAGGACATCCCTTCGCGGACCAAGAAGTCCACGAACATAGTAAGGTGTCTTCCAACCTTTCCAACGTTGTAGCTGGCCCATATGTAGTTGACGTTGGCTGCGTACTCCCAATCAATGACCAGGACGTTCACATCGCTTGCGTTTAAATAAGCTTTGAAAATGAAACAATATATTAAAATGTAATATATACCTCTTGTAATGTAAAATATTGTCTCTTGCATAATAAATAATTATTAACTTTATTTATTTTGTAAATCCTGTTACAGAAAACATTACAGCTAAATATGCATTATCAACCCGAGATCAACGGCCTAATCTTCAGCTTCAAAATCCGCTGCAAGCCGTAAAATCCGTGCTGACGTGTTACTCGAAATGGTCAGTTTCAGATTTCGCATAAAAGACAAAGTAAGCTTAACACTGTAAGAAATTTTATAACCGTCGTCTTCGGAATGGTGCGACAGCGAAATTTTACGATAAAATTGTGCTTATGGCGACTAGCTTTACCAATAACTGTATTGTAAAAGTACAAAGCCGATAATGACCTTAACGAATAATATTAACAACAGGTCCAAAAGTTATGTTATGAGCACAAGTGAGTGACCGCCATTTTTTCTTGATTATATAGGGTTTTCTAATAAGGGCGGGTCGATGTTGACAGTCTGTGGCGGTCATGCTGTTTTGGCGGCGTCTGTCAAATATGTTGTTTATTATTCAGTCACTGATGCCAAATCAGCAGGACAAGTTACACGATTGAACAGCACGTTAAAACTTTATTATCGAAATTAGTGTTCATTAGTGTATGCTTATTTCTAGCGGAGGTGACGTGAATTGGCCACCAATATCGTGCGATTTGACGTTTTCTTGTCGGGTTTTCAGAAGTCACAGGTCTATTCCAATAAACCGCAATCAACCGATGCCCCGAAAGTCAACGTAACCCAGGCCGTCGCTCGAATTCAGCCGGATCTATGGGTCAGTGTCATTGAAAATTGAACCTCTCGGATCCGTGCCACCGTGCGAACCCGCGGCGAACATTTGAACGATATTCCATACATAATGGCATGCATGGGCCTTTCAAATTAAAAAAAAGAATTTCGTTAATACACCTCACACACAACTTGTTTTTTTGCTGTCTAAGTCGACCCGCCCTTATTGGAAAAACCCTGTATTTATAGTTAAAATAGCTAGGTAAGCCAATTTACTAGTTAAATAAAACATCGTATTTAAGCCAACAACAACAACTCAATGATTATGCGAATAGGTTTGTAAAATAAAATTAAATGTAGGTAGAATGAGATTTTTTTTTAATTTAATTGTTTATCAGTTGTCAGTTAGGTGCTCCGAAACCGTGATTGGGGAAGGGCCCGGCTAGCCCGAAAAAAATGATAAATCGTTTGAAGTGGCTAAGAACTTTGGGATGTTCACGTGTAAGGCGTTTTTTCGAGGGCGAGTGTATCGACTGTTTTTGTTTTTGGGGTGTGTATCGACTGACGAGCGAGGATCACGAGGCCGGCGAAAACTAACATCCCTCGATTTACTATTATATAAATAAATATTACTAATTTCATTTGAAACACAATTGAAAATGAGCTGTGTATAACAATTTAAATGTGAAGATGATTTGAGATCCGCTGTCCGTCCAACGAAGTAAAATTTCCTAAAGGGACACGCTTTGGCTGGAGAAGATGAGTGGCAGGGGTCTCTCTCACTCCGATAGAAAAAAATTGGCTGTGGCTCATACATGGACACGGCCGTATGTTGTACGTGAATACGTGTACGTAACGTGTATTAGTTTCTCTATACAATATAAAATACGCTATTCTATGTATTTTTTGGCGCTTGCAACAGTGCCGAAACATCGGAGACTCATCGAACACAATTCACATGGTAAATATCCCGTTATACAAACAAATTTTAATGTTAAAAACCAACAATCGATGCCTACACAGTCCGGCGTTGATAAAGAAGCGATATCATGATTCACTTGCATCATTTCGACCTCCCCAGCTGCAGATGTACTAGCACCGCCGTTGATCCGCTCGACCACATTCATTCTTTTACGTTACCCGCACTGCTTCACTGGGTCATATTGTGTTTTATTGGTATCATACGATTACATCTTAGAAGCCCTTTCCATATGTATACGATCTTTGTATTTGAATTTGGCTTTTTGACGCGTGTAGGCCGACGTGATATATTTTAGATTTTTCATTTTAACACCATATATATTCACGACAACTATTTTACACTAATGTTTTATACATACAATTGATAGCTTTTTTTATGACAGCTGGCGATTGAAACCTAAACGAACGTCGTAGCTTCTCCGAGTCAAAAGTTATACTAAATGAAAATAAGAAGCGCAGCAAAATGACCTCAAAATGACGGTGCTACCCCTCCACCGCGCATGATGCGTCAGAGTCCTCACCTAGCGTAATGAATTATTTGATTCGTTAGCTACCCAGTGGTTTAATTAAATTTTGGAAGGAGATTATAGATATGTAGCTGTAACGCCAAACTCTATCCCCAATTTTGTTATCATTCATTATTTTTAATTGCCTCATTGTTTAATTTAAAGCAATTTTGAAGACTTATTCACGTCAAAATAAATTATTCTTTAACACGGACAGCAAATGTTATTTTAATCGCCTGGGACCACGAATGTATGACGAGTGTAAGCTGGAGAAAGAAGACTCGCTAGACGGATCGCAGTCAATGTGCCGTGTTAGGGAAGACCATATTAACTCGGATGTTCATTCGCATAATACGCTGAACAAACAAGACTTGCGTCCTTACAAATTGCGACCAAGTAAGGTTAGAAATAGCTCGCTGTAGCAACCTTTTTTATAATAATATTTCATTGTGCGTCAGGGGTCTTGGAGACGTTTAATTTAAGAAAAATGTGCGGGATATTATTATAAGGAACTCAGTTTATTTAATTAGGGACTTCGACGGTATTGAATTTTCTGATCTGTCATGATTATTTGTATTACAATAAATGTATTTTTTTACTACATTACTAATCGCAGTCATTTTGATAATCAGAGATGGATTATATTATTAAAAAAATATATAGACTATTTTCATTGCACGATTTTTATTAATGTTGTAATTTACTAATTGTTGAGATTTGTAACGACTATTTTATAAGTGACTTTTCATTTTTATAATTTGACTATTTGAATTTTTCGTTTATACCTAATTTGGTATTTTAGCAACTCAAGTAGTTTTTAGAAGACTTAATAATTTTATTATTGAATTATTAATGGTTTTTTTCAATTAATAAATAGTCAATCTGTATAAAAAATAATTATACCACATAATCATGTAAATTAATTTAACAATACTAAGAGTAGGGATTTATACCAACTGGTTCATTTTATAAATAAACATAAAAAAATAAAATACAGTCTATCTCAATCGAGGCCTTTTCTTCCGTCAAGGATAAATAATAAATCGCCTTAGAAAACGCGCAAGATATTAAGGGGGTATTCTGGTCTAGAGTTACGTAAACAATGTAAAGTAAACTTTCGAACCTCCTCTCCCGCCCCTGTAATGAATTGTAACATTTTACAAGACCTCCTCTTACCCCCAAATTGCGTTACGTAATACTTGAACGTCCCCTTAAGACAAATTATATACTATAATAAAAATTTAGATGTATTCGAAAACCAAGGAGACATCCCTACTTATAGTACTCTTCGACTGTCAAGTATTGGTAACTCCAAGAATTTCTTTCGACGATTAGGAAGGAAAATTAATGCAGCTACGAATGACCAAAGAGCGTTCGCCGAAACAACGCCCACACTCGACCAGATCCGCATACCATATCGGTAGGCGCTTGGCGCACGCGCCGACCTCACGCACCAATTCATCCCGTGCGGTCGAGAGCTTTGGGCATATCTAAATGACGTGTTCTGCAGTTTGAAGTCCATGCCCACACACGCACCATGGGTCACGGAAGAGTCCAAAGTCAGACAGCTTGGCTTTGAACTCCCCATGGCCCCTGACCAGCTGGGTGGTATGGAGATCAAACCGCAGAAAACACGCATTTTTCATTCTCGCCTCTACCGACGGAAAGAAGCAGTGGGTGAGGAGGCCCGTGCCGCCAGCGTCCCACCTCTCCTGCCAAACACAAAGGGATTCCGCACGAATCAGGCAGGCAAACTCCCCAGCTCGATACCCCGCCGGGTCAACCGAGAGGCCATGAAAGACCACTGGTCGTCCCCGACGATACCGCGCCAACTCTGCACGCTCTAAAACCTCCAAATCGATGGGCAGGACGCCTGCAATGACAAGTAGCGCGAGAGTGGACGTCGTCCTGTACGTCGCCCCGGTCATTGCCACGAGAGGGATGCGCTGCCCACGCAGAAGAGCCACTCGGATTGCCTCCGGGATGTGGTGCTCCGTCCACGCACGTGCAGCGTACGTCACACGTGATTGATTCTACACCCTGGGTTGGCTCTTGACGAGAAGACTCCTCAACAGTCAACAGCACGGACACGAAATTTTGTATACTCATTCAGTTATGATAGCCCGTTCTTAGTTTCACTATGGCTGCTGCACCTAGGATTGTCTCCCGACGAGGCGACTCCTCAACGGTCAACATCACAGACACGAAATTTTGTATATGCGACAATTACGACAGCCCGTTCTGAGTTTTACCAAGACAGGACTGAGGCACCCAGGGTTGGCTTCCAATGAGGGAACTCCTCAACGGTCAACAGCACAGACAAAAAAAAATTAATACGCATTCAATTATAATAGCCCGTTCTAAGTATCACCATGGCATGGCTGCTGCCATGGTAAAAAAATGGAGGCTGTTATTTTTTGCTAAAATTTTGTCTATTATTTATGAATAAAGACTACTACCAAAAATATAGATTTAAAGTCGCCACTAAAGCATTTTACTTATTCACCATTTTCCTAAAACCTAGTGTTTCTTATTGAATAAGGACGAAGCGACGCCTTTCCTTAGTGTTTCGCTTTACGGCGTTAAGTTTACGACACTGCCGTCGTTATTACCAGAGGGCAGTATAAAAATACACCTTTATCGAAGTCTCAATCCGCGAACGCTGTAATGCTACGGATTTACTATCACCCGTTTCTGAAAGAATACACATTAAATCGTGATGAGGCGAATAGTGCGCGCCTCGTACATATTTTATTATACGTACCAATTTGATTTGCGAGAGGGCGGGAAAGGCTGTGATGGCAGTGAGGGAAGATCAATACGTAAAATATATAACATACCTAGCTAAGATACTATTATTATTCTAATATATTTTTACGACTGTGACTCGAATTTTGCATGTTTTGAATTTTTCAAAAACTGGCAAGTTTTCATAATAGCCCGGCAATAACAAAATCGGTTGTGTCACCCTAAGACTTTCCCAGCAAGTAAACAAGGACTGGGCATTTATATTAACATGCAGTCAAACACTCAGGCGGTCACCCATCTTAAGTATTGACCACGCCCAACGCTGCTTAACTTTGTTAATAACGAGGACAACCGGTGTCAACGCGGCTATGGACACTACCTAACTTTTGTAGCTTGTATATGAGTAATTTCAAACAAATTTTTAGAATGTGCTTTTGGCTCAACATGGCATCTGTGTAATTCCAATAATTCAAGATTTAAATATAACTAGGGCGTCCCCTGGTGGACCGAATTCAACCACAACGTTTTCAACTCTTGCCATGACCAAATCTTGCCTGCAGGCCAAATTATATTTCAATCGGTTTAGGCGTTTGCGCGCTATCGTGGAGGAATACACACACTAACAAACACACACACACAGACTTCAATCTGGAAATACTAATCATCTGAGAAGGGCTCAAAATAGATATTTCCTTCTTCATCTCGAAGAATTTTTTTAGCGATTTTACATACTTTCCCACTTCATCGGTCGATGGGCCGGGAAAGTAAAACGTTTCGTCTCAAAGCAAGTAAATTTCATTCACTTACCGGTAACAGTAGGGCGGTGTATACTACAACGGATGAACCCATCACCCCCGGCTGGTATAACGATATGTAATCGTTCTTTCAGCCGTGGAATGAACTTAGAAGACTAAAGGCCCTTTTCCACCGGGACACCATGGTGGCGAAACCAGTCGCGCCACCAAAAAAAGGTATACAACTTTATGGAAGGTAACTCACCTGGTATCCGCTTGGTTGCGCAGCCGTTTTGTCTGGTCGCATACATTTTGTTGGTGGCGGCGACTGGTTGCGCCACCATGGTGTCCCAGTGGAATAGGACTCTAAGAGATAAGACAATACTGTCTAGCTTGCCAACAAGCTCGTTAGAGGCCAACGCCTTAACTAGTGGGCAGCCTCGCCAATAACTATCAGTTTAGGTAGGATATCTCCGTCTGGAGTTAACCTTCAGGATACCTCCGTCCTCCCGACTGGTTACGGGTCCGAAGTCGCTTACGCGGCCTCTACCTGTTGTATTACAGCGGTAATTTAACTTGAATTTATCGCGGACCTTGGCGTTCTTTGCCAGTAGTGGCCCATCGAGTGGCCCAAGGTCATTTCAAGAGTGGCATGACAACAGGTCAACATCCACCCCCGCTGCTTAGGAGACAGTATATTACTATAGTCTCCAGACTCCTTCAGCAATTAGTCAGAGTGCACAGCCGATTGGCGTCGCCGAACGGTGCGCAAACCGTCGGCGACGCCAGGCCTGAGACGCGAGAGTCTTACACGAGGTATATATAGCCTTCCGCGCGAGAAGACTTCTGAATAAGAGCTGAATCGTGAGTTAAGCCGACCCGAAAACAAAATTAATATTATGGCCGAAGCTGCACTTTATCATTCGCTACCATTTTCCGGTAACACTCAACTCTAGTGATTTATTAAAGAAGATAATAATTACAACCGAATTACTTTCGCCACCTTTGATACCTTGTCATCATACTGCGACCCACCCCGACCGCGAAAATGTGATTAAAATTAATGAATTTAAAAAATGCATTTTCCATATATGTACCCAAATTGTCACCAATTCCAACACCGATTCCAGAATAAAATCTAACTCTACCTTCTTTGAGATAAAGTATCTAAATCATTCTAAAATCTACCTTCTTTGAGATATTCCGGCATTGGACTTCTTCCGTTGTTGTACCAACCATGGACGAGTATTTTCAGAGGTTTTTCCATATCGAAAGTTGAATTCCACAAGAGGCTTGAATTGTCAGTTTCCAAAACTTCATAGTCGAATGGCCTTTCTCTGGAAACATTTCAGATGATGAATTACACTACAATGTATCGCTGATGAAAGAACATTGTAAATACGTACTGCTCTGTCAAATAAATACCGGAAATTGTTCAAAAAAACACAAAACATTGGATTGATCAAACAAAACTATCTTGTCTCCTATAAAATAGAGCCCACATGAGGTGAAATGTTTACGCTAAGCCCTAGCTCCGTCTCTTCTGCATTTTTTTTTTATGGTTTCAATACACTCAAAATTTTTCAACGAAATGGTAATTTATATTTGGGGAACAGGATAACACAAGGGGTAATATTTGGTGAATACTATTCTTTGTCAAAGATATTTGTTGAGTTTTTGGTAAAAAAACGTGTTTTTCGATGTGTCGGTTTAAACCAGGACAGACTGGTTCTACTTTCGCAATTTACTCAACGCATTATGACATCTGGGCCCTTCAATTTTCATGAAACGTAAACGCCGTATAACCGCTTCGTAAGGGAGAGGACTGCGCAAGCGACCTCGAACCCGTAACCAATCGGGAGGCTGGAGTAATCTGGTTGCAACTGGTAGTAAGGGCGCGAGTGTCGGCCTGCTGGGTGGCTAACCTGGCTATCTCGCGGTAAGGCGTTGGTCTCCTACGGGCATGTGGCGGAACTTGACGGTGGACTGTTTATTCCTAAGTCTTCTGCGCTCACCTCACGGGAGACAGAACGATAAATTTTGTTAAAACTTTCTGAGGTGATGGGTTCGCCCATTGTAGTTGACAGCTCTAGTTGTTCTCATTGTCAGTGAATGCCATCTTCTTTTCTTATTTTTTCCGAATCCAAAATCTGTTTTTCGTAATTTTATTTTTAATTTTGTGTTGCTGATTAATAATGTATTTATATTAATAATATATTTATAATTATAATATATTTACATTGATAATATATTTATAACAATATTATATGTATATTAATATATTAACATTAATTGTGTTATTTCAAAATAACAATAAATCGTTCTTAAACTTACTCTCAGAGTCAGAAAACATATTGTGCAGTGGTTGTATACAATACATATGTACCTTCTGAATAGTGACAGCAACTTCTGTTGCTATATATTCGTTAAAAACATGGAACAAGTGTGCACCCTAACGTGGGAAAATTGCGTCGTATACGTTGCGTACGTGGGACAAGTATGTCCCTACCCTTATCGCTTCAAGAATTGTAGTTCCACAAATCTGTCCTTTTCGGGCGAACATTTTGTCTCAGCCGCTTTATAATATATTGACAGTTTGTTCCTTTGAAGCTTCTAAAGGTATTTGGAGTGAAGAACAATCCGATAGTCAACATGACTTTAACGTGGTGGTTTGCTGTCGAATCGCCATTCCGTAGCTCGTGCCTGGTTTGCAAGTCAAATACATTGGTTTTTTCAGCCGTCATAAAGCCAGTCAGAATTGGCTCGTAAAAGCACGTCTTCAGCGACATGTTTTCAGTAACCTTTTCGAAGGTCGACTAACCTAGCCAATTGACAGATTACGCCAAAACTCTACCTGACGAATTGATACATACATTGCTACTAATCTACAGAATTTCTTTTGCTTAGCATATACGTGGAGTTTTTAATGAGATGTCCACGGTAATATTTGACAACATTGCACGTATCCAAGATGCGAATATTATTTGAATAATAATTGACTTTACAGTGTTTGTTGGGTTTTCAAAGAACTTCTTCGAAAACCACATAAAGCCGGGTCCGCAGCGCCATGTTATCGTGTTTTGCTAACATAATAACTGAGGTCATGTAATTTTGGGGCGGGGCCTAACTGTTTTGTTCGCTGTTTATGTTTGCCGAGTCAAATGGATAACTTCCCCCGCGTTCGCCAGCCGCATCGGGGTGCTGGGGGGGCAAAATCATTCATTTCGTATTTGTGGTCGCCAGAGACAAATCTCGTCAAATCTTTTTGATATTGTGTATTGTTGTTGTAGTTTATCGTTTTGATGGAGTGGAATTAGGAAAATATTTTGTATTTTATACAATTGATTTGGGAACGATCCGTTGTTTGAGACGCTACATCCAATGAAAATAAAAATAAATTTAAAAACCTAGATGTTTTTCTTATGTCAATCTCATGTCAAGTGGGATAACATCACTACGCCATGTCGTTTGTTATGGTATATCTGTCAATATTAATCTTAAATGCTCTTTATAATCGCTCTCTGAACAACGAAATTTTTTTGTTAACCCAAAATCTATCTTTAATTTGCAATTCTTGATAGATGTTGAATGAACGTGGCTATAGGTAGGGTCTAACAGGAAATCTATTTGCATTTATTCTGCTAAGAACTAAATCCTGTATTGCCAAAATCGTGGACAAGTCTTCCTCGTCGGAATTCATTTTAAATAGATAAGTTACTAACAAAAATATTCTGTACTCGAAAATCGCAGTGGATGGCCTGTTTGCTAAACATGTTTTACTAACATGTTAGCAAAACAATTTTTTGTTCGTAACACGGCACAGCGGACCCGGCTTTATAGATTTTGGTAACAGTAAAATAGAACAAACTTTAAAAAATAACTGCCTGTGAATATTCCGAAACTGTGTTTTCTCTATTTTCTTTATTAACCCTTAATATCGCGGGGTAAAAATTTAGTGTCACTTCTGCCCGGGACAGTTTTGCGCGTAAAGTCGATAAGTCAGTTTTGCGCATAAAGGCCTTGAGAAAAAACGACCATAACTTTTAAAAAACTATACGGATCGTAAAAAGAATAACAGTAAAATGATCGCATTGAAATTTGAAATATAAAACATTTATTACATTATCTCGTAAAACAATTAAGATAATAATGAATAAATATTACAAAGTTAGCACAGCGCGGAGCGCCCTAACCAATATTGATTAGATACCATTTTAGGCATTTGTAAGCGTCTAACCAAGAATGGTTAGCTCAAATAGAAAGGGTTAACTTACCTTGTAAAGAGACGAAATTCCACTTCAGCGTCATAGAAAAACGGCCTCGAGTAACTTATATCAATGGTAGGATTATAGTTTTCAACGCTCGCCAACCAAACTGGATCATAATCGTAATGTGGTACTAGTTTCACTCCAAGTGCTAAAACTATGTACATATGTATATTTGAAAATCAAAATAATAATATGGGGTATTCACGATTGCACGGCAAATCTGTCAAGGGGTAAGTCTGTATGTAAAACCATTGATAATAAAGTTTCGACAGCAAGGATTTAACTACAAAACGCAACGTGTAGATGGCACTCATAGTTCCAAACTTTAGTTTATCTTCTTCTATGATCAGTAGCGCAATATATGGCGTTCTAAACACGCCTATACGGTATCCTGTCTCAAAATTAAATATTAATGTAATAACAAACAAATTTTAAAATTATAGCTCTTATTTTAAAATTATTTATATGAAGGTGTATTTTCTTTTATTTGGTATACAGGTTTCAATACATAATAGTTACGCGCTTTAATGTTTGATTAGACTAACGGATGGCATTCTAATATATGCGAATTCTATGATGTAATCAGCCTATATAAAAATGCGATAGATGGCACTATAAACTGAATGCTATTATTGTTTTCATTGGTTAACTAATGGGTTTATACATATAATCAATCATCTTGCGGTGTCGACTACAACGGGCGAGCCCGTTACCACAGGACGTTTTAACGATTAGTCGTTCTGTCGCCCTGCAGTGAACGTAGAAGACTTTGGACAGTACAATCCTACGTCCAGCTACGTCACAACCCGTGAGAGTCCAACGCCTTACCGCGAGTGAGCCAGGAATAAACCCGGCGGGCTCGAGATACTCGCGCCCTCACTTCCAATTGTGACCAGATTTCTCCGGTCTCTCGATTGGTTCCGAGTTCGAGGTCGCTTGCGCGGTCCTCTCCCTTACGAAGCGGTGAAACGGTGTGCACCGAATCTATCGCGGATCAAGGCGTCCTTTGCCCGACTCTGAACCGGGATCGGATGGCCAATGGTCATTTCAAGAGCAGTCGCCGTAAGGTAGACAACCCCCGCTCTATAGGAAACAATACAGTTCCCAGACTCCCCCGATTGTTAGTCGGAGAGCACAGTCGATTGGCTTGCGCCGCTAATCAATCAGTGAGTTATAAAAACCGGTCATTCTCAATGTTATTATAGATAGTCAAATAAACTGCTCTTAATTTCGCCGGACAATACTATTAACGCCACTTGCATGTCGCCGGCGCAGGAGGGTTGCAAAAACGTACTATTGCAGCAATCTAATACCCTATATAATCAATGATGAAACTAAACAAGAGTCTTGTTTTTTGCTTTACTTTCTTCTGAAAAATATATATTTGGATATTACGATTTTTTTTGTATCGGACATTATTCTACATGGAAAGCTTAGTTTAAGTCGTCTACAACTTTTTCAATTTAGGCCTTGGCCACCGAGAAAAGCGTTTTTTATATTCAACTTTCGTATATTTAGATTTAATAAAATATAATTTTAAAAAAAACGCCGCTTTTGATTTACTGTGCTTCAATTCAAAATGAAGGACCAGTAGCCCGTCCACTTGACATGTTCAAAATAAAGCCTAATATTAATACCTATCTGATCAGGAATCTACGGTAAATAATCATTTATTCCATATTTAATAATAATCCTATGAAATCTTTCGTATCAGCAAAGAGAAAGACCAAATTTAATTAAAATTTTAAAGAAATACGTACCGCATAGAGAGTTAAAATAACTGTAATAAAAACCACGTTGAAACAGTAACATTCTTATTGGCAGTGATTATAGCGTAGTAATTCGAGCAATTAGCATAATTGGTTATAATATACAAAGATCCACAACACACTTTGGTTTGACATAAAAGATTGACATAGCGAAAGATAGCACTGTGCCTCACATGTCTCGTATGACACTGACTCAAGCGAATAACAGAATACATAAATTTAAAATAAATGTGATTCCTTTGTAGGGCAACTCGTTACTTATTCAGAGCGCAACAAAATAATTCGCAGGAGTACACGCGCAGTGAAGTCAAATCATATCATAGCGGTTATTGTTTATTATCTACATAATATCAATATTAAAACTTCTACATACATAGGATACTGATTTTATGTTCATTTATCTAAATCCAACAACGAGTTTAGTTTAAATTACCTTTTAAAATAATAATTATATTTAAAATAATTATATTTATTATATTATTAATAATAATTATATAAATTAGGCAAAACTTAAAGCCCAAAACGGTTATATTAGCAATCTTACGACGAATTCTGCTATAAATTATACATGGAAAGGAAGCCAAAGTGCGTTACATACAAACATTTCAAATGCAATATGTTAGTTTGGGAGCCAGCAACAACAAAGTACAAGTTTTGTAAAATCTGATACTTTCAGATCAAACAGTATTTGGCCGTACATAGAATGCTGGGGTTGAGTCAGCAGGCCAAACTCCGGGACACCTGGCGCTAGGAAAGGTGTGATTTAAATTAGTAGTCAAAGAGTTTTGGAAAAGCTGAAAATTCATCAGTAGACAGTGGATGCAATGAAGAATTCGAAGCAATTGGTCAGACTGCTTACTAATATAACGCGTGGCGTAAGCATTACTCCATATATGTCACAAAAATGAAGTCCCTGCAAATACCCCGGTACGTATTTGTCGGTAAATATTACGCATCGGTCTAATGTGCCGCGCAATATAATGGACTTCACTTTTGTGTCATGTATGGAGTAATGCTGATGCCATGCATTATATTGTTAAGCAGTCTGACCAGTTCTCTCGTTCTGTATTGCATTTACTGTCGACTGATGAATTTTCAGCTTTTTCAAAACATTTTAGGGGTACCAATCAAAATTACACCTTTCCTAGTACGCCAGCGCCAGGTGTCCCGGAGTCTGGCCTGCTGACTCTGCCCCATCATTCTATGGCCAAAATACTGTCTGATCTGAATGTATCAGATTTTAAAAAACTCTTGCACTTTTTTGTAGCTGCCTCTTGAGCTATGTATTTTGTGGCGATAAATCCATGAAAGATATTCGGGAAAAAAATATTATGTTCCTGTAAGTTTTCTTTTAATTTTTATATTTTTTTGTTTTATAATTATTCAGAAAACATACAATTATTTTAATAAATTAGGTTAAAAAATAATATTTTGAAGACAACTCTAATTACATGTTTCCACACGATTTTTTTTTTAAATTAACATATCTACGGGGAGTTGGGTGGGTGTCATAAAAAGTAGGTAAATATATTTAATGTTAGTACACGTTATATAATATAGTTTTTTAATACAGTAATTAATATATATTATTATTATTACATACTATTTAAAATACCAAATCAACACCGTCATTGATTATTGCTTTCTTGAGAACGATATGTGTTGAATACGTCAATATCACTGATCTAAGAAGTTTTTAAAAAAAATACTTACCCTGTAAATGTAACAGTTTTGTGTATAAGTTATGCTTATGCACAAACTTAAATTTTACTTACCCTATAATTGTAACAGTTTTGTGCATAAGTTGTGCTAACCTACAGATTGTGGAATAACTCCGTTTGGCGAGTAATTCGCGATGGTACAAGGAAAGATACAATTCCAAGCAGATCAAAACAACCAATGCAACCTGTACATATTTTATAGAAAAATACCACATCTGCACAATTTGTTTTGATTTGTAATGATTGAAGCATATAAAAGTAACTGCTTTGTTGTATTTGGGAAAGGAACAATAATTCAAATGTTTCAAGAACAAATTTTGAATACGTTCAATTCTCTTTACCTGAACATTATAACTATGACACCATATTTAAAAAGCACATTCGAGGTGACTGCGGACGAATGCGCAGTACTTATAGAAAATTTCTCTCTGATGTGTTTTGAGGCTCAAAAGTATAAACCCTACTTTAATATGCTTTTTTCGTGTCGTAATCTATATGGGAGTTAAATAATAACTTTCTATCTTCACAATTATATATATATATATATATATATATATATATATATATATATATATATATATATATATATATATATATATATATATATATATATATATATATATATATATATATATATATATATATATATATATATATATATATATATATATATATATATATATATATATATATATATATATATATATATTATATATATATATATATATATATATATATATATATATATATATATATATATATATATATATATATATATATATATATATATATATATATATATATATATATATATATATATATATATATATACATATATATATATATATATATATATATATATATATATATATATATATATATATATATATATATATATATATATATATATATATATATATATATATATATATATATATGGGTGCAAATTGAAAACTCTTTCGTTAGTCCCATAGTCAAAGGATTGAAGAATACTCTAAATAAATTGGTAGCCTTTGAAAGTTCACTAGTTTTATAAAACATAGGCAAAAATCATTTGGTTGATTCATTGCTGAGTTCTGTGTTTTGCTTAAAACAAATGCTATTTCTTTACTCAATTAATGATTAAAAAACTAACCGCTTTAAAGAATTCATCAGTGCTGGTACTATAACAAGATATTAAGACTTATAAATTCACATTGGGATATATATATTTAGAAATCAACATAGTAATGTTGGATCGTTACTCTCAATAATTATTTACATAATTCTTATCAGTTAATGGAAGATTATTAAAGAAAACTTTAGTGACATGAATCTTTAGACCTTCATATAACTATTAGTTAAAGGTTTCTGGTTAAAACATTTGTAATTATACCATTTTTATTGCTTATTCAAAGTGATGTTTAGGGTGGTATACCTCCAAAACAGTATCGACCTTAATATTTTAATTTCGCTTTGCTATCTTTTATTTTTTCTGCATTTAGATGTCTAATACTTCTCGCTTTACATTGCCTAACCACGTGCTCAATACCGAATATACTCATAACCTATCATAATATTAAAAACAATTTTTTAGAAACACATTTATTCGCAGCAGGTATTTTGATTTATTTATGACAAAATGGCAGTTAAAGAACTAAATACTATTATCATTTAATTAGGTACTGTGGCACTAAATAAAAACCTATTTTATCCGTGGAAATACAAATAAATTTGTTTTACAATTTTGTTATATCTGAGAAATAGGTTTTTTGTATTAATTATTAGGTTGAATCATAAATAACTTCCGACGCAGGTAGGTAGAAATTATTGTCTGTATTTACCCACTATGAGTCACCGGGATAAACGAGTTTCTGCTTTCCCTACATAGATAAGGGTACAGTTTTTTTTTTGTTACTTATTTATTTATTTGTTGAGTGGGGCTTTCCTAAGGTCTTTATGAGCCTTGTAACACTGTATATATATATATATATATATATATATATATATATATATATATATATATATATATATATATATATATATATATATATATATATATATATATATATATATATATATATATATATATATATATATATATATATATATATATATATATATATATATATATATATATATATATATATATATATATATATATATATATATATATATATATATATATATATATATATATATATATATATATATATATATATATATATATATATATATATATATATATATATATATATATATATATATATATATATATATATATATATATATATGGGTGCAAATTGAAAACTCTTTCGTTAGTCCCATAGTCAAAGGATTGAAGAATACTCTAAATAAATTGGTAGCCTTTGAAAGTTCACTAGTTTTATAAAACATAGGCAAAAATCATTTGGTTGATTCATTGCTGAGTTCTGTGTTTTGCTTAAAACAAATGCTATTTCTTTACTCAATTAATGATTAAAAAACTAACCGCTTTAAAGAATTCATCAGTGCTGGTACTATAACAAGATATTAAGACTTATAAATTCACATTGGGATATATATATTTAGAAATCAACATAGTAATGTTGGATCGTTACTCTCAATAATTATTTACATAATTCTTATCAGTTAATGGAAGATTATTAAAGAAAACTTTAGTGACATGAATCTTTAGACCTTCATATAACTATTAGTTAAAGGTTTCTGGTTAAAACATTTGTAATTATACCATTTTTATTGCTTATTCAAAGTGATGTTTAGGGTGGTATACCTCCAAAACAGTATCGACCTTAATATTTTAATTTCGCTTTGCTATCTTTTATTTTTTCTGCATTTAGATGTCTAATACTTCTCGCTTTACATTGCCTAACCACGTGCTCAATACCGAATATACTCATAACCTATCATAATATTAAAAACAATTTTTTAGAAACACATTTATTCGCAGCAGGTATTTTGATTTATTTATGACAAAATGGCAGTTAAAGAACTAAATACTATTATCATTTAATTAGGTACTGTGGCACTAAATAAAAACCTATTTTATCCGTGGAAATACAAATAAATTTGTTTTACAATTTTGTTATATCTGAGAAATAGGTTTTTTGTATTAATTATTAGGTTGAATCATAAATAACTTCCGACGCAGGTAGGTAGAAATTATTGTCTGTATTTACCCACTATGAGTCACCGGGATAAACGAGTTTCTGCTTTCCCTACATAGATAAGGGTACAGTTTTTTTTTTGTTACTTATTTATTTATTTGTTGAGTGGGGCTTTCCTAAGGTCTTTATGATATGAGCCTTGTAACACTGCCACCATTGCTGATCTATTGTGTTCGCCACTTACTATAGTTCTGCGTTAAGCCTTGTGTCATTTAAGACCAAATCGTCTGACAAAATCGTCAGCAAAAGACAGTGGCTTGATAAAGATTAACTACCCTTACCAGATCCGAAAGTAAACAACTCAGGAAAAAAGATTTAATTAAGTGATTGTCGAGGTATAATTCATCACGAGTTGTTTTAAATCAAATTTTACGATTACTGCAGATACATACGTTTAGCAGCTGTAAAGAGTGCAAGAGAATTTTCATGAAAAGCGTCCTGCACTCGTCAATCGCAAAAATATTATTCTTTTACATGATAATGCGCAACCACATACAACAAGGTTAACTCAAGAAAAAATTGTTGAGCTTGGATGGTCTGTTTTACCACACCCGCCTTGCTCCCTGGACTTTGCCCCGGCAAACTACCACAATTTTTTTCCTTACAAAACTTTTTGAATGGAAAATTTTTCAATTACTTAGAGCAAGTCTTTTCCAGTCCAAAACATCTAAAATTTACATGGTAGGAATTGATAATCTGCTAAAAAGATGGGAGGTCATACATAATAGTAGTGAATAGGTAATAAATTAATATAAGTTTGTTATTTAATGAAAGCAAAATAAATGTGTGATAAAAAAAGGAACTCATTTATGACTCAACTTAATAAAATGGTAATACCACACATCGGCAATTTAGTATCGGTGTACATTATTTTAATCAGAGAGAAAGTATTAAGTACTAAGTGGCTAGCCTTTCTACTTTTACGCACTTATTACATTTTGTGACATCGCACTTACATGTCAATTTTATCGATGCAAATAATTAAAAATAAATAAATATATTAAAGTCATTATTTCTTCAACTGTGTGAACTATCGTTTCCGTTTGTCCTGGTCGTACGTAAAAACGAAAGACGTGCGTGTAATTCTACCTAAGATACTTTCAGTAATTCCTCGAATTCATATTTCGTGAACTGAAGTCGTTTGATTTTTCCCCAGAGTGATCATCGGCATTAATTACCGTTCAGAGAAACTCCGTATCGTAATATCCAAGATTAAAAATCTTCAGTTTTTCGCAAACGGCGGGTCTACGTTTGTCTCAATGTAGTAGATTCCAGAACTGAAAAGATAAAATTAGTTTCAAATCCTACTTTGCACTTAAAGTCTAAACAGATCTCACATAAAGAAGCAGTGGGTATCAATGTTGCCTAAGGGTTTAGTAAGGTTTTAGTAAGGTTAGTAGATTTTTCCCGTCTATTTATAAATATGAAATATCTTACGCCATCATCGCTTTTTTAAATTGTTTTTTAGCCATTCTCATATTTCTCTCATTAAAATTATTAAAGCGATTTAAAATTTTATATCGAATTATAGTAGGGGCTCGGTAAACCGGCACCTGTTTTTTTTTCCTATGCCGGATTGCTGGAATTGCTGGATTATTCGATTTGTATGGGAAATAAAGCATTTATGTATATTTGTCTGCCATTTTGTCAAAGCGGCGTTCTGTAGTCCTGCCGGACTACAGAGTCCCGACTGTAGTTCTGCCGGAATATGGTCAAGAGTGTAAACTGCCGGATTATAGAGCGGATCAGCTAAGAGTCCCTATCAATTTCGCCGCACGCTTAGTTTAGGTATTTTCAGAGCAGCGCAGGTGTCGCCGTTCGAACTATCGTAGTCAAATGAAGAGATACGGGCGCAGCGGCAACAAACAATCTTGATCCGCGACCGATTATCAGCACTCAAGTAGTATGTAAAATTAGTAAAAAATATGTTGTATAACATCTCAACGTTATTATATGTGACTCGATAAATTGTTACCTACTAAAAAAATATATTTGTCATTAAAAGTTTGAATATTTTTTGTTTGGACATACATAATAATAACAGAAAATAAAAATTTCGTCACATATTATGGTTATCATTTCTTGTTTATACTCTTTATTGTGAAAATATGGGCGGGTTTATTGTCATATGACAATCTTTTACAACCAACCCTACTATGACGTGTTATATGTATGTGTGCGTGTAACATGTCTGTAAGTGTGTGTCTTGTTATTGTATTCCATCGACAGAATCGAAAATGCAATTCCGTTAATTAGATCCTAACGGAAAATGGTGACCCAGTCGGGAATCGAACACGGGACCTTACAATGTAAGATCAGAAATATAAAATACCGCCATTAATCTGTTATATTTTTTTATGACCTAGCGAATAGTGAGGTTGGCATTTACAAAGTATGTATATAGTATTATAAGTTATTGTTGCAACTATAAAACAAAATATAATACAACCAGAATACATGTTGAATGAAAACAAGCACGCTTCTTTACGAGAGGCGCTGAACTAATATTTTCACGTCGTTTGCAAGTGTTGGAGAAATTTGATGCTGTTAAAAGACACCTTCTTAGTTCCAGCCATAAAGCGCTTTCTGCTTGTAATATCGTATCTCTTTCAATTTCGTGACGGTCCTTTATTTGTTGTTTCATATTTTCCAAAAACAGCTCCTTGGCTATTTCATACTCATCCGATGACATGTCTGGCTTTTGACATGCTTCCCCGTAGTCACTACTATCGGCGTTGAATAAAAGACGTATTTTTGCTTTGTTGTCTTCGTCCTAGTATTCTGCATAAGTTTCTGCTGTTCAATTTTTTTCACATTAGTAGATGGGCTTTTATCGAAAATTGTTTTATGTAGTTTATATATCAATGTTCCCGTATTATACACCACTACTACCACGTAACACCTTAGTTTGTAGGAATCTTTCAAAGCAAAATTAATGCGTTTTACTCCAATAAATTTTGCGACGATAGCATTGAATTGTCCAGCTCTGTTGATGTTTAAATTGTATAGGAGACTTCGAGCATGATATTCGAAGTTGGAGGTATTTGAATTTAATTTCCGCAGTAAAGTGTTTACTGTGGGGACACTGCTTGGATCTAGTTTTTTTCAGCTGTGCAGAAATAGTTTTCAAAATTTGTGTGTTCTCAAATATAGGTATGCTTCGGACTGTTTAAAATGTCGTTTTGTAGATTATTTATCTGTCTACCAAGGGAAGATTTTGCGCTTTCCTGTATCAAACTGCCGATTTAACGGATATCCGTAGACGTTTGAGTCGATCACTATTGAGCGGTCTTCGTTCACCAATTGGCATCGATGTATCTTTCGTCAAATTCAAGTTCTTTTCATTATAGTTGCGTAATAAATAATTGCTACATTCAATTTATTCGACAGTAACATTTTGACAGGCTCGGCTTTCCAAGTTGTACTGAAGTTGTACGTTAAGTTGTACTGAAGCATAGAATTTATTCGGCATCTTGGAGTCTACAAGTGTATTTATTCACGAATCATTCGAGCGCGTGTGGGTGGACAAAATCGCGGAAATAACAGCTGGTAGAGACAAGTTGAGACGATTACAGAACATCGGAAAAACGAGATGGTGGGCCAAAGACAAAGCATTGACAACCGTCATGGAGAAAATTCGATACGTTGCGTTGATAAAGACTCTAAGTGCCATATCTTTGAGCACGGAGTTCGAGCCAAAGGTTTCATTTCATACAAAGCATTGATGGATTCCTTTCTTAAATTTGAAACAATTCTGACAGCCTGCGCTTCAAGAAAATATTCGATTTATCAACCCCTGTAAGCTTATACCTGCAAACTCCTACACTAGACTACCTTAAAGCTTGGGGATTTATCAAAACTTTGGAGAAGAATTTGTGGAAACAATTAGATCATTTTGACGACATTTTCAGTGCTGCAAGTTTGTTTGAATCCCAGGTCCAAGAATTAATTCAAGTCGAAAACGTTGATGTTGAAATACAGACCACGCTGCCATTACGGAGAACATCTAGAAAACCGATGATGAAAAAAGAAAAAAGATGAGTTATGTCAAGATGAAATTGGACTGCTATCTGCGGACCCAAATAAATTTTCTCTATTATCGTATACAAGGTCATCATCAACACGACTCTAGTTAAAATAGATGAAAAATTCAACTGCAATGAGCATTTAATGAAGGATGTCGCTTGTTTGGATCCGAAAAACTTCCACGAAATTGACAAAAACGGAATTCCTGATGATGCATTAAAGTCAATCGCATCTATTGCCAATGTTGATCGAGAATTACTTTCAAAAGAACTCGAATCTTTTGCAAAAAGTTTTAAAGAACTTTCTAAAACTATTTGGGACGAACACATTTCACTTAGGGAGCATCACACAAAGGATTCAGATTCTCAGATTGAGAAAGAAGATGAAGAGGAGGAAGAAGAGGTTCCGATGCTTGCCGAAGTTGCATACCATGTGCATGTAAACTTTTGTCTGAGTATAATATGCACATAAGTACGAACTCCAACTTATACGTAGCTTATTGTACAATACTCACAATGTCATTTACGCAAGTGACTCGCGAGAGACGATTTTCAGCACTGAAGCGCATTAAGACCAGGCTTCGTTCCCTACTAGGTCAAGAACTGCTAGATTCATTGATTATTCTGAATACTGAATCGGATCTTATCAAGGATGACTAGGATATCAGTTTTTACGAAAGAGTTATTGACAATTTAGCTGAAACTTCTCCTCTTTTAAAAAAAATGCTGATTGGATAATACATTATCAATTAGTTAATTGAACTTTCTATATAAAAATATATAAAAATGTATGTCTTATTTTAACAAGTTATTGGCACTCTAGCTGAAACTTTTCCTCTTTTATTTTTGTTTTTGATGGGATAGTTATAAATAACTAAACTTTTTTCATAAAAATGTATGTCTTTGAAATTAAAAACTTCCTAAAATTCGTGCCTATTTGATTATTATTATCATTTGGTTTATTGGTTGACCTGATGGTATCACTTGATCCTAGGCGCGCGGCGGGCCCCTAAAGTCATAATCCCACCCGGGCCCCTTAGGCCCAGTCCGACCATGCACATACACGTAAATACGATTTTAATAAATAATAAATGCTAAAATAGTATAAACATATCAAATCGTGAAAATATTGCTTTTTTTATACGAATAAATATAGTCTCAAAATAATCCAAAACTATTCATGTGCCATACTTTTTTATTTTATTTGTTTTTTTTAAAACTTTTTTTGTCGAATAAAAAAAATGTTACGGGTAGAAATAACCCTTAAAGTTCTGTGCGCTATTTATATTCCACAGTGTATGGTTATATACAATTTCCCAATGAAACTTAAAGATGTTAATAGAAACCTTTGCGATATTATTATAAATTACTGTTATTATTACCAAGTAAAAATACCTTATATCTCCATCTTTTTTACCCATCGATGACGATCCAGGTAATGTCTTATTTTTGTTATTTAATTCTCTGCAAATATACATTATATATTTATAGATTTTTTGAAATTTATTTTTTTTGAACAATTATTTTAAGTCAAAAACCCTACTCTTTTTCGCTTACGATCCAAAGGTATCAATGACGCTTGCAGCGTTGCCACGCCGACGCTGGCGATGGACAACATTTTTACCCGTATTTATAGATTAAAGAAAGTAACAAACTATAAAAAAAATTAGTTAAATATAGTTAGGAAGGTGAAAACAATTTGCCTACGAAATTCACACGCCTTTCGTGTTTTTTCAGCTTTTTTTCTAACTTTAATCTTGCCCTGATAGTAAAGTTTAATGTTTTGACCTATTTTCTAAAAATTAAACACATTTTTTTGACATCTACAATAAAAAATACTGATAAGGTGAGGAGTGGGTCAAAATGCCAAAAATTTAGCGTGACGTATTTTATGGATAGCCCCTAACAAATCTTGCAGTATCAAAACCGCTTAATCGACGCATATCCACTGTCGAAAAGCGCTCGGCCGGGCGCGAGTATTCGCGCGCAGGACGCGAGAATATCGCGAGCTCCGGAAATCAACGCAACGCACGTCCACCGTCCAGTAGCCCTCGGGCGCGAATGCACGGACTAACGCGAATGAACAGCGCGTAAGCATGGATTTCGATAATTTATTACAGAGAAATATGTAGACATTAAATAAAAAAAATAAAAATACTGGGTGGGTAAATGCCTCAATTATTGAAATGTTTATATCTTGTAATTATTTTTATTATATTCTTACGCGTAGACGACGTTTTTACACACGATTTTACTGGGTTTATTCATAGTACAACACATTTTTTATTAGTGTTAATTGAATAAATTTAAAAAATATATATCGTAGACTTACTAATATATTATATGCTTAGTACGCACATTTTTTTTCAGAACGTTTTTCGCTACCAGTTAGCAGAAAAACGAATTGAAAAACCTCGTGTTTCGTCTTTATGTAAAAAACCATTTTTGTATATTTTTTTTCCTAATTTATACGAAGTTGTTATCAATATAAAATTTCGTAGACATACTAAATAAATAGGTGTTGTATAACTGTGAATTAAAAAATATCAGATATATCTTATGGTTATTGTAAAATTCGTCCTGAAAAAGTGTGTATTTTCGGTTTTCACATTGCGAAATTGATAGGGGCTCCTAAGTCGCCAAATGCCGACTACTGGGCGTGCCGGATTGACAAGCGCCGGATTACCGACCGCCTACTTTATATAAAATATGGGATTGCCTCATTTAAGAGTCGATATCATTATGTACAAAAAAGTATCGATATTAATATTGAAAAAAGAATATTTATATTGAAGTAATATTGAAAGTAAATTTTAGCTGTGAGATAAAATCAGTTACTACTCAGAAAACAAAGGCAGTGTATTTCGTATGCCCAGATAAATCTGTTCGGTCTAGTTTTGCATTCCTCTAGAAGGATCTTATGGGTTGTGTTCATGTTAGCTTTTATAACCAATCACAATTGCAGCACGATAGCTCACTACTCATACCAATGGTTTCGTGCAACTTGGATGATGTTGAAAAAACTCTCTGTCATCTGGCCTGCCCAACTCAAGGTTTAATTCCTATCTGGTAGCCTTCTCGAAGAGACGCTTACCCTGTCAGGGCCCCTTTAAGCTTCTGCTACGGCAGTAATCCTGCAGTCGGAAGCGGTTGGAATCAGAAGATCGCGGATTCGGGGGAATACCTCGGGCGGAACTGGGCGGTCGGAGATCTATCTGCACTTGCAGAAAAAACGATGAAAGCCCCAGCTGGCGAATAACCAGGAGGGTCTGGACACGTGTGTTTCCTATGACCGCGGAGGGTAGTTGTCGACCTGACGTCTTCAACCCTTGAATCGATCCTCCGGCCACCCGATCTCGAGTAACCATGGCGGGCAAAGGGTGTTGCGGTCCTCAAAATATATTCAAACTGAATAACCGTTTACGTCAGATAGAGGCAGACCGAGGGACGGAGAAATCCGACCAAATCTGGTAGTAAGGGCTTGAGGTTGGACCACTGGAATTCACATTCCAGCGCCTCGCGGTTAGGCGTCCGTTTTTTACGGGCGTGTTGGTAAAGCTAGACTGTGGACAGTGTTGTCCCTAAGTCTTTGTGTAATCTTCTCACGGCTGAAAGAACGATCCATATCGTTATAACAGACTAAAGTGTCGGGTTGGCCTGTTACAGAGAACAGCTCCAAAGTGATAACTCACTACCAATAAATTGCCCGAAAGATTAAAGCGATTAAAAACATCGATATTTTCAAGAGACCCATCCGAGTCTATTTGCTTAAAATGAACATGTATGCTCATACCGACTTCTTAAAATATTTTGAAAATACATAGCATCGTATCTACCCATTTAATCTAATATACATATATTATTTACCATTAATTGTTTTGTTGTAAACTGTTATCATATAGTCTTTGTTTTTGTAAATTGGTAAGTTTAAAGTTATATGTATATCATCTCTTGGCTAAATTGAGTAACTAATTTAAGATTAATTACTGGCATTCCTACACAATTGTATGGTTGTATTGGAAATAATTACTTTTTATCTTTTTATCTTTATCTTTACCACAGCTGTTGTCCCTAAGTCTCTGTGTAATCTTCTCATGGCTGAAAGAACGATCCGTATCATTATAACAGCCTAAATTATCGGGTTGGCCCGTTACAGAGGACAGCTCTAAAGTGATAACTCACTACCCTCTATCATGTAAAATAAATAAAATAAAGAAATAATTAGTTCCATGCTACTAAATTCATAATATATTATTGCAGCGTTCTACTGTTGGTGATATTTTCTTATTTATTTCTCCTAGGTAAATATTTATTTATTTGTTTCTCCACACATTAAATACAAAGTTTTACATGTTTCCAATACAAAACAAAATAATTGAAATCTAACCGAATATTATCCGGCCTTATCAGTAGGCCAAAAATGTTGGTTTTATCATCATTCCTATTGCTTATCGCATCAATTATTTTACGGTATAGTCGGCACAGATATTGATCAAATATCAGTATTGTATTACTGCTTTTAAAAAATGTAATTACCCATTTTTGTATGGCGAAATCCCACCCATTACCATGTTTCCAGCTCCGTTAATTCGACCCTGGATTGCATCGTAGACTGTAGTGCATTGCTCTCCGATGAAATCTTCATTTCCAATGGTTTCAGTGAATATTTTATAGCATCTACTATGGGAAAAGCTGATGTTGAACGGGGTCCGACCCGGTTGGCAAGTTCCTCCATTTATGAAGAAGTCAGCGTGTCCTATCGCTTCTTTGATACCCAAGTATCCAGCGTTTGTATGTAGGACCTCTAGATATACGCAGTCGTTCTTGGATAGCCGATCTTCTCTGTCGTACCATCCAGGATTTGATGGGTCCAGAGCTGAAATTACCAAGTAAATATTTTGGGTTATCATTTCTATTAAACGACGGTAATTGATAACGATACGATATACAAGTTATTGTATTATCGATGACTTTTTAAATTATAGGAAACCATTAATAAGTGCAAAATAAATCCAATGACCTTAGTTTAAGCCGAAAAACTCTGCAAGGACAACGACATACAGAACATTGATAATGGGCACAATAATAGATGATTTTAACTTTAAATTATCTCTTTGAACTTAAATAAAATCATATTTATGACCACAGATCGATTTTCGATCTTTATAACATTTATAAGAATATAGGAATTACCACAAACCTCTCTATCAGTTCAGCCAAATCTAGAAACTTTAGTAGTCAAAGTCTACTAAAGAGATTATAAAAACATAATAATATTTTATTTTATTTTATTTTATTTTTATTTCTTAGGAAAACTTACAACTAGTTAAACATATATAGGTACACATTGAGAAATAAGTGCTGAAGGCCAATTAAAAGTTTTCACATATAATAAAAAGATACAAAAAGTGAATAAACAAACAAACATAACTAGATAGATGCTAATATTGCTAAGAAGAAAAAAACATATTGTTTAGTGTAAGTTTCAATTTTCGGGAAGATGTGTTGAATAGGTCAATATCAACTTCTCGCGCCAATACATTAAAACATCTACTCGCTCGTATGACATAAGAATTATTTTTATAATTCGTTATTGCAGTGGGCACGTAAAGCAGGTTGGGATGCCTGAGACGCGCAGCAAGGGTACGTAAGCCCAAACATACAAGCAACTCGGGACAGTCAACCTTTTCATTTGCAATGTTTAGAAGATAGGACAGGTCCGCTATGCCCCTTCTTTTGGAAAGTGGGAGAATATGGAATTTCTTGCAACGCGTTGAATAGCTAGGAATGTTTGATTTAATTCTGAATTACAAGTACCTGAGTAACCGTTTTTGAATGCCCTCTATGCGAGTTATATAGGTATTGTAAGATGGATTCCAAACCTGAGATGCATATTCGAGATGACTTCGAACAAATGCACAGTATAGTATTTTGAAGGTTTTAACTATTTCAAATTCTGCTGACATTCTAATAAGAAAACCTATTGCTTTGGACGCTCTCATGACAGTGTTATGAATATGTTCATTAAAAAGCAGCTTAGAATCAAAAGTCACACCTAAATCTTTAATGGAGGAAACTCTAGCCAAGGTGCTATTTTGAAGTTTGTAATTATATAGGGACGGTAGAGACTTACGTGTGAAGAAGCAAATATAACTCTTAGATACATTAACGTCTAATTTGTTTAAGAGATCTGCATCTTCTGCATCTGCATCATATGATTCATAGAACCACAGTGAATATATTATTTATGAAGTAGAAGGTTATTTTGGAGTTGACGCTTAAATAAATATTCTGACTGTATGTAACAGCTTAAATAAATATTCTGACTGTATGTTTAAAATATCAATTAGGAGAATTAGAGTAAAAGGTCGATTCTTAACAAAATGGTGACATCAGAGGAAAGAGTTCCTTTTAGCATAATTTAACAGACAGTTGGGATAACTAACTTAAGAATTCGATAGCGAAATCCTTTCCTCCTCACGGGAGTTCAAATTATAATACTAACTAGATTTTGCCCGCTGTTTCGTCCGCGTTAAATAAAATTTTCGCCAGTGGTGTGATATTTTCCCTCGGAACTCAAAAAAGTACCCTAGGCCTATGTGCTAATCCAAGGTATAGCTTATCTTAACTCATTGAGAGTTGAATTTCATTATCAAAATATATTAATTTGTTGTTGTTTTAACTTACGCATTTAATAAACACGGCTTTCTAATTTAGACAGAGAAGATTTAAGGTTTTACGGTACTTTAAAAGTTAATTTTTACAAAAATAAGAAAAAAAAGTTTATTATTTTACTTCAGGACCTTTTTGTAGACGAAATTAGTGGTTCTCTTCTCAAGTGCTGGAATCAGCAGCTTGCTAGGTGAGCTCACTCTAAAGCAGGCCACATGTAATTGCCTACGTGAGAAGCACCCTCCCTCAAGTCGATTCTTGCTGCCTTTAGCGACTGCCCTTGGGAATTATTGGTGGTTATAACACACCTTGAGGGGAAGCTGCAGTCGTTTGAGATCAAAAGGTGATTACCAATTATTCTTCTATAATTTTTAATATTTGTTATTTATTCAACCCCCAATAATCCCTTAAAGAGGTATTTAGAGAAAATCTAATATATAATTTTTAGTCATTTATATGAGGATCTTTTATTTATTAATACCGACCAGATATTTAATCGGGCTTAAGAGATATTAGAAAAGCCGCGAAAAACATTTTAGTCCTTTTTGATCACTTCAATCCCGATTATTCCCTTCAAAAGAGGATAAGGAGTAAATTCTGAATATAAATTCAAGGCATTTTAAGGCATTCAACCTTTTTGACTAAAACCGATCTGACATTTCATCGGGATTAAGATATATTCAGAATTTACCCCATATCCTCTTTTGAAGGGAAAAATAAGGATTTAAGTTATTAAAAAGGACTAAAATATATCTTTGCGGCTTTCCTAATATCTCTTAAGCCCGATTAAATGATTATTGATATCTCACTAGAGAAAGTAGCCAATGTAAACCGTTCAGAATCAACCAAGAATCAAGAATATTTAATACATGTAAAACTAATAGGATTGAATATAAAAAAAATAAAGCATTTGTAGGATCTTTAGCCAACTTATTTACAAAGGTAGTCTAAGCAAAACTAATTAATATACGGTGGAGTATAATACAATAAAATTCTCAAAAGATGGTAAATTAAAGAGGCGAATTCGAAAATTTGTTACTATGATGTATTCGCCGATGAATGGGGAATTCTTAAAATTGCAGTTATTAAATAACAAAGTCGTAATGAAGTTGGACAATCTTTCCTTATAGAGCTGAAGGAAAAAAAACAGATACAATCACATGCCACCCGTCAACCGACAATAAATAAATGTTCCTTATGCTCTGTCATGGTTAAAACTCAGTCTTCTTTATCAACAAGAGAAATCCAGAAATGTCGTACCTGTTATTCTCATCACTTTGCCGTATTTAGTGTTTCTTCCAGCATATCCAGCGACGTGAGCACCGACACTGAAACCTATTAAATGTATCTTCGAGTACGAGAGACCACTGACTGCCAAGAAGTCTATAAAAGTAGCCAACGTTTGCCCAGCTTCAGGTGTTCTTCTGTTGGCACTAGTGTACCAACCCTCAGAACTCCACACGAATAATATTACATTAACGTCAGAACTTTCCAATGCAGCTGAAAATATCAAATAATGTGCTATTTAAACGATATAAAAGAAGAGTAATATCACTAACATAAACAACCGTTTCTACAGCTACATAAGAATCGATAAACTATTCCAATATGGTCTAACAAAAAAAGACCTATTACAACGATTTTTCCGCCGGTAATTGAAACTGCATGAGTAATTCTAACAAAGAAAAATATGTATATCAAAGAGAAAAAAATACCTGACTAGGTAACACCAAGCTAGAGATCCGTGGAACCATGCATCTCTATACATATAAATATCAATCATTTAATACGAAACCATGAAAAGTCAGACTGATGGGAATTAAATTTAAATACCCGCTGATTTTTTCAATTATTGCTTTGAATATATTATCGCGCACGTAAAAGATTAGCCATCATGTTTAAACCGGATACGGTTTTGTCGATATGATTATAATGAGTATATTCTTACCTTTTTTAACCATCAAATTGACGGGAGCTTCTGCTTTACTTCTCCAGCCATGGATCACTATTATTGTCGGTTTATTTACGTCTAAGTTAGATATCTTAAGAGATTCAGTATCCCCAGTGAACAACTGTTGAGGCTTTTCCTTATTAAGTCTGAAATTAATGGTATTTAATGAGATACCTATTTAGATTTTGTTTACGGTGGCAGACGCAATTTACATCGTTCAAATACATATTTTTTATGACCATTCTCGCTTGAAATGTCATTTTTGGGCAGCAGAGCTAAGCTGCTTACTACTATTTTCATTTAGTAGCGTACTTTTTTATTCATATGAAGGTATTCTATACGCCATGATATATTATTGATATCAATAATATGAGTCATGCTGTTCAATGATATGACTAACACAGACGCATTGATACCAACAGTCTAACTACGATACTTCAATAACCGGTAATAGAAAATAAATTGTTATATTCTTTCATCTCTGAAAGACCATAACTATATTCCATGAATGGGTTTATAGCTCATAGATACTTATTAAAAACTCAACGAAGACCACAAACAAGTACATACTATTTGTTATTGCTAGTTACCTTGTGTATAGGTGAAATTCTGAGCCATTTACATTAAAATAAATGTCAGATGTTGGTTCTTCACGAAATAGGTCTACTACATGCAATCTACCGTTGCCATCAGGAAAAAGAATGAATCTGTCTCCAGTTTTGTAGCTGAGTAAGGAAAATCGAGCAGCATTCACTGAAAGAGAACAGAATAGATCAAATCAGCTGGACTGTCAAGTATACGCATCGGTACCATCGCCCAATTAGTAGATAAGAACAGAATCAAGTACATGTAAAAATCAATATCTTACATAGACGATAAGAAAGACTACAGCTTACCGTTGAAAGTGGTGTATCCGGTGCAACAGCAACAACTGTTATTGCAGATAATCTGCTTGTAACAAAAAAACACTGGGCTAAAACACGCACTAATAACATTTCCCATATTTCTCGTGATAACTTCATATCCAGTCTTTGGTAAATCAAAGACCATTTTATCAACAGTCCATGACGAAGATCATAAAGACATTTTGAAAATTTATTTTTACTATGTATTACGTCGAAATTCTCAAAGAAAAATAAAAAAGTTGATGAGTGTAGTCGATACGTTGTCAGAATAGCCAGGTGGCACCGTCAATCGGTCGTCGATAACACTAACACAAACACCGTAAAGCACTGACAGGATATACAAATGTATAATAGGATTCAATAACTCGCGGCACACGAGCGAAAAGTGTCGATCATATTAATGGCCTCGAAAACATTTGGTTGATACGCAGTATACTTTCCCATTATCATAACTATAGCTGTCCACTACAACGGGCGAACCCGTCACCTCAGGAAGTTTTAACGATATGAGATCGTTTTGTCTCTTGTGAGGTGAACGTAGAAGACTTGAGACGAAAACAGTCCACTGTCTAGTTACGCCTGTCGCCCGTAAGAGATAGCCAGGTTAATTACCCAGAGGACCCTTACTTCTATTTGCAACCAGATCACTACGGTCTCCCGATGGTTACAGGTTCGAGGTCGCTTGCGCGGCCATCTCCCTTACGTAGCGGTGATACTGTGACTACCGAATCCATCGAGGACCACGGCATCCTTTGCCTGGCTGTTGACCCGGTATCGGGTAGCCGATTGGTCGTTTCAAGAGCAGTTGTTGTAAGATTAACAACTACCCCTGCTTTATAGGAGACAGTACTGCTTCCAGACTCGCCCGGTTGTCGGTCAGAAAGCATAATCGATTGGCTGACGCTGCAAGGTGCCTAAATCGTCCAAGAGCGGCCAAAGGTTGAATCCTAGGGGAAACTGGCCAGCAGACCAGAGTCCTACCCTGGCTTGCTATTCTGCGTGGAGGCCACTGGATAGGTGTTTACTCGTGCATTTGACCGAACATAGCCTAACTGCAACAGGGTCGATTAGCCCATTAGCTGCCATCATTATCAGTATTTCAGTCGACAGGCGTTGATAAAGGTCCCTGACGTCCTCCGCTAGCTATTCCCCTCAACGAGGAATCTGATGCGCCGGGACCATTGACCAGGCTTTCAGGATGTGGCGTCGCAGGGCTGCGCGCCCTGCGGCTGACATCATTACGAGGAGCCTGATGGTTTAGGCACCTTATGGTGAAAATATGAGACGGGAGTGAGTACCTACATGGCATCTTCTGTGGCGATGACCGCTGTGCTGCGATACCCGCCCCGCACTGACGGTCTGCTAATCTAACAGACTGCGCGGATAGTTACGGCTTCCGCACTTCTGGTCACCCAGTGAGTATCGGAGCGAGCTGACGAACGTGCTCGAGCGGCGAGGTGTCGGCCCGGCATGCGCGAGGCGCTTCATTTATTCTTCCACGCTCTCTGTCTCGCTAAAGTCGCGTTCCAGAGCTGCGTTTTGGACATTACATGGGGCTCCCGACACTTCATCAGCCACACGTTGAGCACCCTTTGGATGTTCGTCGGCTGCGATGCCGAGATAAGGTTCTCGCTTGCTCCTCCTCACGCATATCTTCAACATCAGCGAATTTCATCTTGATCACGGTATACCGAGTTACAACAGTAAGTGCACTCTCGAGTGGCAAGGCGTTGCGGGGATAGGGTGCAAGAGAAGTGAGCAGAGGGATACGGTACGTCAAACGCCTCTGTTTGGCGTTACGCGGTTAGACGTTTTCAAATTTCTTCTCACCCGCTCAAGTGATGGAGTGGCGACCACATGTGTAAGCGCATCGTCATCGACGCGCTTGCGCCTTAACTTCTGGGTATTTCGCTAAACGGCAACACAGTCGGTAATCGTATTACGATTTATAGTATTCCTTAGGACTCGTGACGACACTCACTTCGATTTCGATTTTGTTGTAAGAGATTCACCTTGTCTGTATTATACTCTGTTTGATGAAGCATATACGTAAGTACAATGCGTCGCTATTGTACATAGGTATTTGCTATATTAAGGGCTATAATTTATTTTGCATTTGATTTTCAAATTCATTCATTTCTTTTCCTCGATGTAACTGTTTTTATCGGATAAGATAATCTCCATTTTTTACAAGCTTTTATTTACCTTTCAATGTTTATTAGTATGTATGTATGTTAGTTTGTTCAGGTCAAATGCTTTTACCATCTTTTACTGGCATACCTTGCAATGTTGGTCAGTTTTTTTAGGCGAAATCTTACAAGCTGACTTAGAACTACTTTCTCTCATCCTATGAATTCGAAATTTTACATATTGGTTCAGATCCGATGACAATGCATTTTTATCGTGAGCATGACCTGATTCTACACCCATAATCGGCTCTAGACGAGGCTACTCTTTCACGGTCAAAGTACAGACACACAATTTTGTATACGCATTCAATTATGATAGCCCGTTCTAAATTTCACCATGACATGGCTGCTGCACCCAGGGTTGGCTCCCGATGAGGGGACTCCTGAACGGTCAACAGCACAAACACAAAATTCTGTATAGCATTCAATTGTGATAGCCCGTTCTAAGTTCCACTATGACATAGCTACTACACTCAGAATTGGCTCCGGATAGAGCATTTTAATAAAATGTTGTTTTTAAAAATGTGTTTTTAATAATAACTCATTTCAGGTTGGATTGTAAAATTCTTCATTTTCTACTTATCATTTTATTTTTTTCTCTTTTAACTCGTAAAGCACTAAAATATTAGGAAATGACTAACAACAAACTTAAAGGTTTTATTCTCAAGATTCTAAAAAACTTAGTTTTTCCATTCTAGCATTGAACAATAACCGTTTAAAAAGTTCCTATCAAGTTTTCAGAATATAGCATTTTTAATTAAAAACTGAAGTTCTCGAAAAGTGATGTAAGCAAGAGATGTAGGCAATGTCCTCAACACTTTCAGTCATATTTATTTATTTTTCTAGGACCAGTATTAACGGATTTATGGTATTTTTTAATTTTGTGCAGGCGCTAATTAAAAAAAAATGGTAAATATCATCATCTTCCCAAATCTTGGTATTAGGATAAACTTTTGGTAATATAAAATAAAATAGGATAAAATCTTGGTAATAGGATTTGTGTACATCATTTGATCATATTTGGTTGTAGACTTTCTTAGATACAGTGGGTTCAACCACACACACACAAACACAAAAACACACACAACGCAGAGGATCTCAAAACGTGGAGATCCGGTAAAAACTTGAATTCTAAATTTTCCCTATTAATACATACCGATGTCTTGTAATGTATTATATTTCTTAGGAAAGTAAAAATTGGGGGTGGAAATCATTCTACAATAACAATGATGATATTGAAATAAAAAAATATGATATTGAAATAAAAATGATGTTTCATCGGCGAGTTAACGCGTCGAGTTAATTGCGGGACCTCCTTTTTTTCGTTTACCCCTGTAACCCCTTTTAAACATTCTGAAAATGTGTAACAGTCAAGTCGACTTTACCACCTTATTAGTAAGATATTATTACCCTTTCAGAATATCATGGTTTTTTAATTCGTATTCTAAAAGTTAGATTTCATGTTTATTAAATTTTAAAAGAATCGGCTGTGTCACCCCAACGTTATCCCAGAAATTAGCAGAGGACTGATTTCATCTGAATATTAATTTCATAAATAAAATTGATGAATGCCGTCTCTCGGCCGGTGGACAAACCCAGTTGGGCTCCGATACAACCGCCTCGGGCGGCGCGGTTCGTTTCTCGTCTAAGGGCGGGGTTGGGCCAAGCGCCAACAGATTGCTTAAATATTTGAATTAAAATGTAGGGCAAGATAAAAAAAAAGTTTAGCTTATAGGTATATGAGATACTCCATCAAAAATTGCACAATGTGATTTCGGCCCAACAAGGCATTTTGAATTACAATATTTCGATATCGAAATATGACTAGTGCGCTCTTTGGTAGACCCATTTTTTCCACAACTTTTTTACACTAATTGATGCCTGCATGCCAAATTTCAGCTCAATCGGATTAGGCATTTGGACGCTATCGTGGAGAAATACACACAGACACACAGACAGACAGACAAACAGACAGACAGACCCACAGACAAAGTGATATACAGACAGACTTCAATCTGAAAATGGTCCTAATCGTCTCAAGGATGCTCAAAATGGATTTTTACGTCTTTTTTGACACCTCGATTTTGTTTTGCGCGTTCACAGTACTTTCCCTTCTGGTCGTTGATGGGCCGGAGAGTAATAATAAAGCAAGCTTCCTCAAATTTAATAATTAATCAGGAAGTTGTATGAAAAGCCAGATAAAAAAATTGAGAAATTCAAGTTAATTCAACCAAATTTTTATTAAAATATAGAAAAAATGCGTATGTGAGCCGTGACCACGTTAGATGGTCAAAGTGCGATAAATACGTATAAATGACATGTTTTTCATATTTCAGCAAAGTCGGTCGAATAGTTTAGGCTCCAGCTCTCGTCTCAGATTCTGATATAAAATTATTTAAATAGACAGGCAGACATACATTTTCTACCAACAACCTTTCTGGTAGGTAGGGGAGACCTAGGAGAGTTGAAACAATTTTTATATATCACCTCATATCTTGCAAACAAAAAAGCAGACCCCGTGAAACTAATGTCGTATCGTAGCATTTTAAATCTACTAATCGCTTTTGTACTAGAAATGGCTTGAAGTTATATAGAATCTACGAAAAGTTTATTTAAGCACAGCAAATCGTTTGGTTCGTGTCTCCTAGTACCGAGGTAAGTTGAAACAGCTATCTAGGTGAGTTGAAACGCCTCGGAATTGGTGCTAAATAAGCAAAATAATGATATTCAAATAAAACATAGCATTATGAAGAAACTTTATTAAGTATTACTAAAATTTAAACATTATTCATCGCTGATTCTTGAATCAGACTTACATTTCTTTTTAAAAATGACTAGTTAAAAACAAATTAAAATAGACATTTCAGAAACAAACAAACTTATAGGTATTCTGACAAACAGTTATGGCAAATATAGAAAAGTTCTCCACTAGTGAATGCATGCTTCATGCGCCCATGACTTACAATATAGGCATTGCAGCCACTTCTCGTTTGACCTGCTGTTGGAATACAGTTCCGTACAACATACGCAAAAACACTCTTCCTCGTCATCACTTTTCACATTCTCTTTCTGCTTGACCTTTCGATTTTCCTTTATAGCCTTCGTTTTGTCTTATTGGCATATTCACTTTTTGCCAGTATCTGACGACATTTTCATTTTTGGAACATTTTTTCTGTCTGGCAGCTTCAATAGCAGCTAACTCGTCTTTGACAGGTATATGTCAAAATGTGTTAAAAAAATGAACGCAATCTTTTTTTATGTGACTATAAAAAATAGGATAAATAAATAAATAAATAAATAAATATCTGTAAAGACAGCTGACTTAACTTTTCACCTATTTTGTAGAGTTTCTTTTCTGAGCCCAGCCTTGGGAAGGAGTCTGACAGATTACGGGAAAAAAATATCTGGCGTTTTTAGCTTCTTCCGCGGTTCGTCATTATCTTCAGCTAGATTTAATATCGTTGGGCCGGTTGGAGCTATCAGGGACTCACATGTAATGCTGAGCTCTACCCAGGTATCGGCTGGATTTGTAATGCAGAACTGGCCCAGGTATTGGCTTAATTTGTTTTGCAGAACTCGGCTCAGTGCCACTTGGGTCAATATTGGCAGCAAAATATTAACTGGATGCACTAGATATAACCAAACCCAAAAATACAAAAGATGATTTCGAAGTAATTTGAAACACACTGTTTCACTCCGCCTCGGTTACAAAAATGTTATGTCACTTGATTTAAAAAAAACACTGATAAAAATCTTTGCAAACCAACAAAATATGTATAACAAAACGAATGCTGAGTTAGTAGGCTTCAAACAATGTATTTAACGCACCGTTATACACGTAAACAAGGAAAGTAAACCTCGATGAAAATAACGACAAAAACTTACTTTTTGCAATTATTTTGGCACGAGTGTTATTGTGACGCGAACTCTCTCGCAACAGCTCTTTTAGCTCTATCTATCTAAAACTACTATTGTAATATTTCTCCTGGAGATGTATAAAAAGTATTTATGGATCAAAGCAGTATTTACGTAGGTCTACAGATTAGTCCATATTTTAACTATCCAGCAGCAGTTCTCAAATAATAAAGTTTCAAAAATACCGAAAAAATGAAAGCCTGCAAATGGACCAAATGATGCCTGCATGCCAAATTTCAGCCCAATCTGATTAAGCGTTTGGGCGCTGTCGTGGATAAATACACACAGACACAGTGACAGACAGACACACATACATACTTCCATCTGGAAATGTTCTTAATCGTCTCAGGGGACTCAAAATGGATATTTCCCTCTTCATCTCGAAAAAAAAATGTGCGTTCACAATATTTATGACCGATTATTTGGTCGGTTTTTATGTTGGACCGGTGATTATTTGGTTGGACCGGTGATTATGAGGTCGATTATTGGACCGGAAAAGTTAAATCGGAGTAAGTATTTATAAAAACACTTTTAACCCAGGTAATTGTGTGAGAAATGTTTCTTAGCCCTGATCAAGATAAAGGGTATCAGTTGAACCGATATTAGTAGATATGACTCACAGAGATGCGTATACGTAGAATTACGGTTGACATGACAAATTTTAAACGGCAAAGTCATAATTCAGTGTTATAAAACGTTTACCAAATTGGTACATAGACGCATACACGATAGGAAGGGGAATAATATGAAATTTTATTCAAAATTAAATACAGAAAATGATTATGCAATTGTGCAGCTTAAAACACGTTTAAAATTTCCATTCACGTACTTCCAATTCTTATGTGCCATGTTCAGAGATTATTTATTTCCAAAAACCTTGCAAGGGTATAGAACTTACAATCAATGCATATTATTATATTATTTATAATTCTTATTTTAATCATATATCTGGCAAAAAGAAAATTTATTCACATTAGAAATCTTAATGCCAATAAACTATACAAAGATAACCATTACATTGCCTAAATATTAAAATGAGATTTTAAATAAGAATTAAGAAATATCTTAAACAGAAATACCAAATCCACGACAAGATGACAAAAAATTGTATACAATAGAAAGGAAAATAAATTGAATATCATGTACTTGGTGTTAAATGTTGAGTCATTATTTTTAAATGTAACTAACTATACATTTTTTGATTTAAAAAATTAAATAAATCGTACGTCTCTATAAAACCGTTTGAAGAAACACTGGCAGACATAAAAATTGCGATTGCGACGCATATCAATTTTACCCAAGAAAATCAGACAAGAAATTTTATTTATGTGTTATAAAAATCGGTTTACATTTTATTTAATAATGATAAATTTGAATGATATATTGGTATAATGCATTACAAAATGCTCTAGAAAGTATCGATGACATGGTCTGTTGGCATGGCTGAACTTGTCAATATTATTAAAATTGTGGTTATTTGCGAAGGTGAGGTTATTTGCGTACAGTATTTATACAATAAAGTTTATGTAATAATTGTATACTTTCCCCTTCTATAATATAAAATTTTAGTAGAAAATGTCTTGCTAATGATTTATCATCAGTTTTTAGTAATGTTATCGACCGTTTCAAAGTACACAATACGATATCGAAAGATAAGATATTCTGTCACTAATATAGGCATACAAGTCTGATAAGAGAATCTATAATATGTATATGTTCGAAAAACACAGTCTGTAACTGATTGTTTTTGAAGAGGTTAGACAATCAAACCGACCTTCGAGTAGCAGGTTTGCCATTCCGAACGTTATTTTATAGTGGTAATGAGTATTTTATAAAACTCAAAAAAAATATATATATGCGTAGGTAATAATAATTTCTATATAACAAATGGATAACTTGTCATCAAAGGTAACGAAAATTCTAATTTATACTATAAAACTTATAACTCGGGAACTGTTATAGAACCAAATAAATACCACTAATATCATCAAAGGTAGTCAAAAGTGTATTTCAAATTATAAAATAGCTCAAGAACCGCTAAACCTAAATTAAGAAAGTCGATTCTACTATATAGCTTTTTATATAGGTTAACCTTTAGTTCCTAAATTATTGAAGTTAAGTGTTTTTGAATAATTCAAGAATAGAATAGAAGAGAATGGAATAATTTTTTCGAGATAAAAATACATAAGATATAAGTACAGGCTGTTCATTCCTACATCGTCAAAGATAGCACAGCAGGGTGATAGAAGACCTCATTACCTATTAAAATAGTCCAGCCATATCTACTGCTTCTTGAGCTATTTAACTTTTAGTGGTAATGATAAATGCTTCAAGACTGACACAGGTGGTGCTTAAAAAAATCTCATTCAGTGGTTCATTAGTAAAGGAAGAACGGAAACTGAATGTATCCTCATGACATTTCAAAAATAGCAAAATATTTAGACACACAGTTTACACACCCTCACATCTCTAACAATATAAATTACCTATATGTAAACAACAGTGAAATCAGCTTTTAATTTTTATGACATAATATTTTGTATTTGTTTTATTTAATAAAAATTTTCTACTAACTTTATTATATAAATAATTTTTATTTTTTTTTATCATTACTTTCTTTATTTTATTTTATTATACTTTTTTTTTAATTTACTATAACAATTTCTTAAAATCCTTTTAAAAAAATTAAATTATTATTTTTTTATTTTAAAATAATATCATATACAATTGTCGTTTTCCTTAGAACATGCACTGCCTAGATAGGAGTGGAGCAAAATCATTATGTAAAGATAATTCCTAAATGTCTTTTTTAAATAAATAAATAAAAATTAAAAAGGTATTTTTTTTAAATAACATCTCTGACCTTCCAATTAATTTCTTCATACTGGTGACACTGACCGTGATGATGTCCTATTTTTATTAAATATCGTTTTATATACACCTAAACAACAGCTTTATTTGGCCAAATAAAATCTATTATTTTTGGGCTTGTACTACTAAATAAAAAAGAAATGCAATAAAAAATTGGTTTTGTTCTCTAATTTTATACTTTCCGTTTATTTTTTACATCCGTCCTTGAAAACTTCTCTAGTCTGTTGCTCTATTGGCCTCATAATCTATTTTTTTCAGCTATCCAGACTGCTTCACATTTTAAAAAATACCCCAAAAATATTGTATATCCGAAAGTTGAAATAGAAAAATGTTGCACACTTTTGTCAGCTCTGGTTTTGATATAAAATAATCTCTAATTATCCAAGGCATGAATATTCTATTTCAAATGTCAAAAAAGATTATTACTGAATACAGTCAAATAATTTAGTAGACGAAGCTAAATACTGGTGAGTGGATGTATCATTTTCAGAATTCTTGTAGTGTAATTGTTACATATTTAAAAAAAAACATAAGGATCTTAATATAGAAGAGTTAAGTTTAATCGATGATCATTGTTATTTATAAATATCAAGAGTATCGAGCAGATCAAAATAAACAACAAAGAATATTATGAACGATTGACATAAATAATAATACAAACCAGAGTGTCGGACAAATATATAGAAAATAATACCAATAGATAAGATAGTCAGTTGGAAAATGCAGTCTGTTATAAATAGAATGTAGAATGATAAAAATGACATTAGAAAATGTGCTCACTTGAGTTGTTTTTATATTAATGAAGATGGAAATTGAAAATACTTTTATAATTAATGATGACTGGTTTAGTGTCATTGTCTTTGAAAATGATTACTCTACCCGAATTGATCCACACATATTTAACGTTATTCTCTCTAGTAAATGCCTTAGCACGACCTGGCAAGAACTTAGTTCTTAGTGTGATATTTTCCGACACAAAAACCGGTAAAATATTCCTAGCTACGCAATTTCTTGCTATTTCCTTTACAGGGATCATTATAGACTTCATTAACTTTTAAAAATTCGGTGCGTTTGGTTTCTTGGCAGTATAGTTCACAATTATGGGTTAACTCTCCGATTTATTGAATTACGGTACTGTAGATTTTCGTTATATCACACAGCTCCACTACGCAGTTAACAAATTGCCCGATTTAAAAGAAAAATCCGACAGGTTTTCACATTGGTCTGGTATCCCTCAAATCTGAACATTGGATATACGCTGTAGATTCTCATAATTATCAGTTTTGTACTAAAGAAGACCTTTTTTCCATGAACTTTGTATTCCTTTTCTGTGGTGTATCTTATTTTGTTTCTCCATAACTGCAATCTTTTCCGTCAAAATTTTGTTTAGACGGAAAAGAGCTAGGAATTCTATAGATATTCAAATGTTGTCCTGCTGCGTCGTAAGTACCTAATTCTTTTTTTGTCGTGCAGTCAGTTTTCCATCAAAGTACGCTATTATTAATGATGTTACGCCACGGAGTTGCTTGTATGTTATCATAGTAAGTTCACCCAAATCGATATAATTATTCTAAGAAGTGAAGTGTTGAGGCTTACAATTCACTGTATAAGGGGTAAAGGTCGTTTCCCATTGCAATTACTAGTTGCAAGTTATTACACTTTGGAGATTAGTAATTGCAAAGCCACTACGACTATTTTTCATCCTATTTGATATAATTCATTTTCAGCATATTTGTGTAATACAAATGGAACTGCTTTCTGTAATGTGCACACTGAACAACATAATTAGTCCTTGGTATGATATGGTACGAAATTGCTCAACTCCATGGTACACATTGATAACCCGTCTGCGCCGTCAAAGTGCAGATGGCGCTGATAGCATTGACATCGAAACTAATAGCAATTTATTTAGCAATCTACATATAATAACATTATTAATGAATGGTTTTTTAACAAAAAATTGATTGATTATAAAAACTCAATAATTAAGGCCATGATAACAATAATGCCATTGAATTATTAGTGCCATCTATAGCAATTTTAATATAGGCTTTTTACATCACAGAAATAATACTGAGAGATAGAATGCCTTCTATTATTTTATCTGAACGTGAAAGCGCGTAATCTGAATATTAAATTAAACATTGAAATGTGTATGTAAATAATATTATAATAATAAAGTTATGATTTAAAAATTCGTATGTTTTCATATTAATATTTTATTTCGAGGCGTGTTTAGAGCGCCATCTAAAGTGCGCCGCCATACTGTTATACCACGAACGCCACCATATATAGAGAATATTAGTATTTTTTTTGTAACTATGAGTGCCGTATACACGTTGCGTTTCGTAGTAAAATTCTAGCTGCCTGGGGTTGTCACGAATCGACAGTTTTACCGTGCGCGAGTGTCGAAACAGGCGAGATATACTCGGGTTTTCGCGAATCGACACTTTCGCCGAGAGCGAGAATATCTCGTTCAAAAGCATGAAGCGGTTAAGAGCCCTATCACATATTTTTTCCAGAAAGGCAAGAAAAGTGGATTTTTGGCGTTCTAATTCCAAGAAATGAAGAGATTTCTACAAACTTTAATTACTGAATTACCTGGACCATTTCTTGATGTTGACCATAGCGGCCTTTAATTTTAGATATAACGAATATTATTTACTTATTCAGCCCATTTTCCGAAAGTCGTTATTCGTAAAACGCTCGGAAGGCAAACTTTGAGCTCCTTAATACAGTAATATCACTACAACGAAAACCGTATACTATTTTTTACTTTCCTGACGACCTATCGGAAAGGAAAGTATTGTGATCGCGCTAAAAAAAAATTTTGAGATGAAGATGGGAATATATATTTTGAGACTCCCTGAGACGATTGAGACTATTTCCAGACCGATCTCTGTCTGTCTGTATGTCTGTATGTCTGTATGTCTGTATGTATGTATTCTTCCACGATAGCGCCCAGACGCTTAATCGGATTGAGCTGAAATTTGGTATATAAGCTTCTGTTAACCGTCGGAGGAACCCATTAGTTTTTGGAGTCCCTACGCCCTACGGTTGTGGTACCTCCCATACAAATTTGGGGTTCCCGGCGAAAAAATTGTTTCCGCGATAGCGCCCAGACGCTTAATCTGTCTAAGTTAAAATTTGGCATAGAAGCTTCTGTTAACCATCGGAAGAACCTATTAGTTTTTGGGGTACTTACGACCAACGTTTGGGGTACCTGCCATACAAATTTGGGGTACTAGAGTAAAAAATGTCGCTGTTTTTTCGCACCTCCCCGGATACTAGTCAGGAAAGTCTTGGGGTGACACAACCGATTTTTTTTATGTCCGTCATGTATTCTTGATGTACACTACGGCTTTATTTTTTCGTTTTTTGACCACATATCCAAGGTATACATTACTTACAATTACACAAAATTAAAAAAAAATCTTCCTGTATCATTCTAATTTTCTCAGAAATAAAATAAGATTCTTATATAATACTTATACTATATTAAAGTTCACTCTTTTAGCAATACGACATAATATAAATTATTGTCATTAGAAAGGAGAAAACACTGCAAAAAACAATTAGAAATTGTGTATATATTTGCTTGCGCAAGAGAAGAGCGCTCAGTGCCGCGGTTTTCTCCCAGGGTTGAATAGTTATTTATTTATTTATTTATCCTATCTTTTATAGTTACATCCAAAAAAAAATGCGTTCATTTTTTCAACTCATTTTAAAAGAATACCTACGCTATTTTGTAATAGGGCTCTTAAGGCGAAATTCCGGAAAGTATATGATAACGAGTATTAACCAGATTTTTTTCTCAACCTTCACATTATGTTAGAAGGTGGACATGAATGAAAACTATAAGATTCAATGCAACATTTTATTACAATGTTAATTACTTAGTTTAGTAAGCGTCCACAGTTTAAAGAAATTTATGGCCGTCACCATTCCTTAAATAGTGATTTTTTACAAATAATGCTTTTCGCTTTGGAGAACCTGAAATGGACATTGCATTGGCAAGATTGGGCCTGGATATTTTATGTAGGTAAACAAATAAAAAGTAATCTACCCTAAAACGGGTTAGACCCAGTTGTCCCAGCCACAGAATCGAATAAGCATGAGGTTAATTAAGGTTTTGCCTTTCGGTTCCGGTTATTTTTGTAAGCAAAATCAATGTTTCCGTGAAATTAATTAAAAAATAAATAAATAAATTCTAATAAAGTTTTGCATTCATATTTTTTATGAATCTTAACACAACGATTTTTTTATTGTATGTCATTAAGCTATCAACTATAAATGGACATAATATAAAATAACAATTCAGTTATGAAATCTGAGACTATCGCGGTTTTTTGGCAATATAAATAGGATAAAAAACGAATTTAAATTAACGTAAATTTAACGTAATTTAACATAATTTAATGTAAATTCGATTTTTTTTCCTTTTTATAATAATTGTATTGCCATCTATACGCTAGAGCTGACAACAATGAGATAGTTCGATATTAAAAATACCATTCTAATTTCGTTCTATCTCCATCTTATTCATCATATAAAATTGATTACTCTTTTTAACAATAAATTTTAATATTTTGATTTATTTAAGTGAATATTATGTTGCCATGAATTAATTATTTTTAATTATTCATGTTTTCGTTGTTCAAAGTAGTTCCGCTGCAACCCAGCAGGTCGCACCAATAAAAACGTTTTTTTTTTTTTAATTCGTTTGATTTAGTTTATGGACGTATAATATGATAACTATTATATTTTGACGATATTAGCTATTATTCAATATATCTTGACCATCTTATATTTTTAAACGAGCCCAGGCATGTAAAGTCTTTGTACAGATTGCCATTGCCATCTGACGGATTCAGCTGAAATACTCTAATATACTATGTAGGATCTGTTCCGGTATTTGACAAAACGAACGGCAAGTGGCGCCACTTACTCAGAATATATTTTTTTATATTCGAAGTAAACGAGTAAAAATTTTATAGTTTTGTAATTCTAAAAATTACAAATGGATTTTTTAATAGAAATTATCAATGGATCTACACAACCGTTTTAAAGTTACAGATGCGAAAAGAAAACTATCCTGTACTATGAGGATTAACTTTCGCACACTAACAAAAACGGAGAAATTTTACGTGCGAACATTTACGTGCGAATATTTAAAATTTAAAGTTTTTACAACATCTTAATTAACTGACTTCAAATGACTTCAATAAATCTTAATTAATTGACTTCAAATGGAATCAATAACAAAGATCTGTAATTGGTAGAAATAATGTACAATTACAAATTTACTAAAAGCTAATTTACATTTTTTAACAATTTTTAAGAAGAGTATCTTCCTGAAAAGATTTTTATTGCATGATGCTTACACGCGAGATTCCAATAATTCTGGTAAATTTTGTCGTATGGAGTCGTTTATTTTCCTATAAAGTTTTTTGCATGAACTTACTCGTTTAAGCATATTCTAAAGCAGTTTCCAATTTTTCGGTTTTCTTTTTTTGCAAATGTCGGCCGAGGGAAATAAAACTACAGTTAATTTCCTTCTGGTAGCGCAATATTTATTAACGAATTGTTTTAACAGTATAGATTGATTTAATAGTCGTTACAAAGTGGGAAAATAATTGAATAATTAATAAATCTTCTTAGTTTTTAGCGAATGGAGACCTGCGGTTGGTTACCATGTGAAAAATCCCGTACCTGTAAAAAAAAAAGTGAAAACATGAATATATACATTAGATGTGAATGTATAAGTTTTCCCGTGAGGTCATATGCCTTACACCAATAACGATTGATCTGAGTAGGTATGTATCGTGAAAACCTTTCGAGTATACATTTGCTTCAAAATTGAGACTGCGTTCTTTTCTCATAGATTGGTCGAAATGATTACGTTTCACTTTAGTGGTCTCTAACTTTTTTTGTGATTACCCCATTGTGACGCCTTTCTTAGAATAAAGGAAAATTACAAAATTCCCCATTTTGGATGTATTTAAATAAATTTTAGGAGTCTTTAGAAGAGTAGAACATTGTTGTCTGAATTGGAGTCATAAAATATGGAGCAAAATATTTAGTCAAAAACACAAAATATGGAGTCAAAATCACTAATATTGATATAATTAACAATAGTTATGGTTAATGCTGAATTGTCCCGTATATTTTGTGGCATTGTTTTAGAGGTCAGATCTTGGCGGTGAATAAAATGTGTGTGTGCCTACAACTGAGGGCCCTAGTAGCTACTGCATTATAGCAGGGGTGCCTTCCGTACAAATTCAACATTTTTTGACATGTTAACGTCATTAAAAAGACTCGAAACGCTTTTGATGTCCGCAAATATTTGAATATATCTCATGGACCAAGTTGCAGCACGAAGTGGTTTGTTTATTCTGATAATAGAACAAGTAAGCGGCTAAGCTAATTTTCTTCCGCCGAAGTGACTTCCTGCGCTGAGAGAGAAACAAAAAAATACGACAAACCACCGTCAGAAATTTCTTAAAAGAGTTGATGAGGTGTAAAAGGACTACTAAACCAAATCTGATACAATAAAGGATAATTATTCTAACCTTCTCGCGATTGAAAATTAAATTCACGTACCAATACTTAGGAAACCAAGATCCACCCATTGGGTAGTTAGCCTCTCCGTAGCAGTTTTCCCTAATTGCATCGTCCTTGTTGTCGCACCTCACTCCCATAAAACCGTGCTTGTTTCCGATAGACTCCGCAAAGTATTCGTAGGCTCTGGGATGGGAACACGTGGGGAGCCAACACCCTGCCTGCCACCTGCCGCCATTCGGGAAGTAATCAGCAGTGCCCAAAAGATCACCATTGCCAAGGTTATCTCCATTCGTGTGTATAATCTCAACTATATCGGCGTCAGTAGGAGCAATACGTTGGCCATTTTCAGGGCCGAAGAGAGGGCCGGCGGGATCCAAACCTATAAACCCCAAATTCACATTAGTAAGAAACAATCACGTGGTTTGCGATGTTGCGTGAAATTGCTTTATCAGTGTGTAACATGTGAAGACCATTTCTGAATAATTGACATAGAAATAGTCGTATTTACTGTACACTTCAATTATTCTAACTATGTAATAGAAAAGTAAAAGGTAATGGAATGTTGCCAGTCGTTACTCATCAACATCTAGGGCAGTATCGCACAGGTGTGCAGTCTTATTAAAATAACCATAATCATAATTATAGATAATCATTGTCAAGATAAATTTAAAATAGAAGATTATTCAGAATAGGATTAATCAGAACCACTAATGTAATAAGTTATTATTAATGACTAATAAATACTTTAGCTAATATATTTACTGTGCTAATAGTGTACTTCAATGTTTAATTTTGCTATAATATATTGAAGAAACTAATTTTATTAGTCCGCGGAGACTTCAGACTACAAAATATTATAAAAAGGAAATATATTTTTCATTTTAAATTAGAGAAAGGTGTCTATAGCCTATTATAAATCGTAAGTTATTTTAAGAGCATGTTTAGCGAGATTTTGTCTAATTATATTCTGAGAGAAAACCTTTCAGCAGTCGTAATGGTGGAACGGAAAATGCCAGAATAATAATTATATTATACACTTAAATCTGTATGGAAAGACACGCATAGTCGAATTTTCGAATACACAAACCACAATTTTACGCAATGATATACCGGTAATAGCATTGCACTGGATCTCAAGACATTATTAAACTATTCCTGAGAAACTTATTCTACCGGCTGCTGTGGACATGTCTAATATAAGTATAGGAGAACATTCGGGAAAACTTATTTTGAAGACTCCTCTGTCGAAAAACAGCACCATTCAAAGATTCTAGCACAAGGCTCAGGAACTCAACGATCGATTGATAGAAATAATGATAGGAAATGTGTTTTCACTTTAACCAGATCAGGCCACGACAGCAACGAGGATGCACATGTTATCTGCTATATAAGTTTTCTTGATGGTAGTACTATCGTTGATGATAGATAGAGAGTATATGACACATATAGGTATTGTGTGACTAGGGTGCAGTAAGAAAAATGTAATTATGGTAAGGGGTCCACGACTTGGATAAGTTTAGAAACCCCTGTCTAGCGTATCGTTCCTTACCAGTAATGTAGTGCAACTTTCCATGTTCTAAGTTTCTAGCGGCGTTAGCGATGACATGAGCGCCGAGGCTGAATCCAACCAGATGGATCCAGTATGGGTCCGAGCCGGCCTCGATCGTAAAGTCTACAAACTTTCCAAGAACTTCACCGACAGCTCCGACAGTTCTAGCAGAATACATGTAGTTAACACTTCCGGCGTGAGTGCCCCAGTCGAAAACGATAACATTTGCATCGAAGTGCTCCAATGTAGCTGAAATCACAGAAAATGTTTATATCTTATGTTATGTTTATATCTTATGTTGTGTTTGTGTTGTTGTGTTTATATGTTTATATCTTATTATATGTTTATATCTATCTTATCTCTTTATAAAAAGATTAATTCTTTAATATTAGGACATCAATCAAAACTTATCAGTCAACAGTTTAGATATTTCTCATACAACAACTTTTTTCCCTTCCAGCGGCAACGTTATTTCCTTTTATTATAACAAAACTAATATCCGGCACTGCTCGGGTACTCGCTTCCTTACCACTCCCACTCTTTCCCGCTCCTCCACCCCTCCCCCCCCCCCAATCCCCCATGTATATATTAGTATTTCTAAAAACCTACATCGAACTAGCAGGGTATTGAAGTCAGATGTGACGTCATCCATCCATCCATGGGCCAAAAACTTCGTTGGTTTAGAGGCATCGAAGTTGCTATTTTCAAGTCCGTGAACATCGTTTAAGTAAAGTTGCTGACGATCAGTAGGGTTCGACCTAATAAAATAAAGGCGTAGATTGATTAGTGGGGTGAGCCATGGAGTAGAGAAAATGACTAACTTTACTAATATGAACGAATGAGAAATATATAGGTATTAACTTGATTTTAAAATGTTGTTTAATTTACATATTTTTTATTTAAAATTCCGACACCCACCTTTTCCCACATTTCACAATCCATAACCGACGCCTCGACTTTGCAATGTTACTTATCTGAAGTTTCTTAGATACATTGGGCATTTTGAGGATTTGGCAGATCTCCTACTCCTTAACGCGGTTCTATTCTTTGTATTTAATCTCATCAGGCATTCGTGGTTAAGGCTGTTCATAACGGCTACGGATAGGGCGCTAATGGGCCCTTGCTGAGTTGGCCACGAAGACCCACTCTGTTCAGGGTTGGTCACACTCACGGGTCAACACCCATCCGCGGGCCTCCACGCATGAAGTGCGAGCGCGGGCAGGACTCTGGCCTTAGGGCTAGTTTCCCGTAGGAATCAACCTTCTGGCGCTCCTGGACGGTCTGCGCACCGTGCGGTGTAAGCCAATCGATTGTGCACTCTGACTAACAGTCGGGGCAGTCTGGAAGCAGTACTGTTTCCTATAGAGCGGGGGTAGTTGCAGACCTTACGGCGACTGCTCTTGAAACGACCATCGGTTACCCGATCCTGGGTGAACAGTCGGGCAAAGGATGCCGTGGTCCGCGGTAGATTCGGTATACACCGTTTCACCGCTTCGTAAGGGAGAGGACCGCGCAAGCGACCTCGAACTCGTAACCACCCGAGAGATCGAAGTAATCTGGTCGCAATTGGAAGTAAGGGCGTGAGTGTAAGCCCGCAAAAATTCCTGAGGTGACGGGTTAGCCCGTTGTAGTTGGCAACTCAATTTGTTCATAACGGCTCATTTTTATACGTTTCCGATACGTTTGCAATATATTAAAGTTAAGGGATACCTTACCTTGTAAATAGATAGAATTTGACACTATCTGGTTCCACTCGGGTGATTGGAGCAATATCTTCCGCTTGGAGATCGACCTGGTGAATATTACCTTTACTATCCGGGAAGTAGACAAACCGTTTCCATGGTTTGGTGATCTCCTCCGCCGAAGTAGAAAGGGCTTGAAAACGACAAATATATCAATATTATTTCTATACAGCTCTACCGGGAACATAAAATTCAAATATACCAATAGCCACTAATGATGATAACAATATAATCGATCTCATCGCATCCGTATGATACAACTACTAGAATAAGTGTTCTTTAATCTCTTTTATATATCGTATACCTTATCACACTAGCAATGACCAAATAATATAAAACACATCTGCACAAACACGATATCAGTATAATAACAGGTGAAACCAACATTAGGTAGATTATTTAATAGATATCTTAATTACCAAAGAATCCACCACCTGCACCTGTGATTCCACCACCACTTGTGATTGCACTATAAATCAAGACGTAATATTTACTCATTCCTTTTCAGTAATCAGAATAAATTTGCAAAGTAGCCTAAACACACTATTGTTTGTACGACAAATTATTTGTAGTGGCATTAGTGACGACCGAAAAATGTTCACATAAACGTCATCGCAGTTTTCAAATTTTCCATCACACTTTACCAAAAATATAATAATAATAATAATAATAACTCTTTATTTGCACTTAAAAAGTATACAAAAAAGGCGAGCTTATTGCCACATGGCAATGTCTTACAGCTAACCTAAACATAGTGGTACATGCGCGCATTGTGAAAATAAAGATTATTACATAACATACAGACAAGTGGAAGAATTTAAGACTAATAGTGCCCGAGGAGAGGAAATTGGGGGAGGAACAGGAGAAAAAGGGAAGAACTGGTTACTTCTTAGAAAGGTAGTAATCCTTAAGGTGAGTCTTAAACGATGGTAAAGAAGGCGAGTTTCGTATATTTGCTGGGAGATCGTTCCAGAGTCTTGCACCATGGACACAGAAGGAATAGGAATAGAAATCACTATTATGACTCGGAATTTTTAATAAACTGTCAGAGGCTGACCGAAGTACGAGACCGTGGGAACTTAGTGGTTCAAAAAGCTGCTGGAGATAGGATGGTGTTAGTTGGGTGAGTACACGATATAGGAGAGCCAGTATATGAACATTTCTTCTTTGGCGTATTGGAAACCACTTTAACTGTGCCCTATAGTCGGACACGTGATCATACTTACGTAGACCGAAGATGAATCGTATGCATACATAATAGCTGTTGTCCTTATAATTTCATATTGTCTTCTAGATAAAAAAGCTTCAATGAAAATGGACAACACTTGAATTATGAAAAGTTATGGCCTTGAATGCGCTTTTCTGCTAAATGCCTTTCCATATTTAGTGCCTCGTGTCAGAGTAGTCATAATGTCCTTGACATATTTAACACCATCTTGTTTTGGCTCACATATATTTTCTCTTTAGGTATATTTCTGTCCCTCAAGTGCTGCAACTTACGTTTTCGACTTTATTCTCAAACGGCTTATACTCATCAAACGGCTTTGATGAGTATAAGCTTTGTTATATTGTATATATTGTAATATTTTAACAGAAACGCTACTAATCGTGGTTAATACTAACGCTACTAATCATGGCTTTCTATGAATTACACCGCTTACTTGATTATTCAGGAGTCTACGTCTAAAATTTCAGGTCCATCGCCCAAGGTACCATTGCTTAAAAATAGCTCGTCAGCTACCCGATTTCAAAAATCCTTTTCTTTGAATCACACCGCTTACTTGACCACTCAGAATATGCCAAGATCACTCTCAAGATCTCCCAAGTTAAAACTCCCAAGATCACTATCGCTTAAAAATGGCCCGTTGGCCACCCGATTCCCATGACCCCCTTTTATGAATCACACTGCTTGATTGACAATTTTATAATGTGATTTTAACCTATCAAGGCACCTGTGTACCGAATTTCAAGTCTCTAAGTCCATTATTTCGAGATAGAAATTTGACTAGCACGCCTTCTGGTGGACCGATTTCAACCACAATCTTTTCAACTCTTGCCATGACCAAATTATGACTGCATGCCAATGTTCAGCTCATGTTCAAATTTCAGCTCATATTCCGTTAATGTAAAACATATATAGATTAAGTACACGAATATATCGAAGAAAATGAATTATGATGGCCCCAGACGTCTTTATGTTTTTCAGTAGCATCTGAGAAATTTTACTGGATTTATATCGAATCATTTATTTAAAAATATACCAATCCTAATACAACGTTTCGATATTCGTTCTCTAGTTGACCATATAATGACTCTAATCAGTATGAGCAAATAAGCAACTTTTAATTTTTTTAAATCACAAATATTTTTTTTCATTATTTTGTTTTGTTAAATTTATAAATCCTCTTAAAATAAAGTTTGAAAATCGTCGAGAGCGGATCGCCATCTAGCAATAGGTAAAATATCGCAAATAAAAAATATTTGCGGTATTTTTCGCGTTCAACTCTTTTTAGACTAATTAAATAAAATAAAAAAACAAAGTTTCATTAATTTTTTTTTGCCAAAAAATTGTAATTAAAGTTGCTTAGGTGCTCGTCCTGGTACACCCATTACAAGGATATCACTAATAAAAAACTCAGGAGTAGTAGATAACACACTTTCAGGTAATAAAAGAAAGCCTTCCGCGTCGGACGTTTCTTCCTTTCTTACGACGTGACCGCCCAAGCTGAAGCCAACGAGGTAAATAGAATTAACAGCACTGCCAGCGGAAATGATATAGTCTACAAATGCGCCGACGTGCACACCTACACCGGCCACTGCCGTGGCTGAGGTTGCGTAAATTATATTATTCGCTTAAAAATACCAGTCCACAACGATGACATTTGCGTCATGTTGTTGCAGAGTGGCTGTAATAAAGAAACGAATGAAGTCAGTGTCGATGAAAAAGAAAAAAAGATCGGTTGTGTTACCCCAAGACATTCCCGACAAGTAAATCCCTCCCCCAATTTCCCTCTTCCACTCCCCCCCCCCCATAGAAATCCCCCTTCCCCTCCCCCCCCCAACTTGATAGTGATTGTGTCAATTGATGATGATAGCAAATGTAGTATATTTTATATTATGTAGTATTTCCGTGATATTAAAACAACAACTGTTCAATATGATGTAGTACTTTTTATTTATTCGTCGCTTCAAGAGATATTCCCAAAACGTTTCACGGCTAAGCGCTAACAGACAGCGTTAATATTTGATTACAATGTATGGCGAATTAACCCGTTGAGTATGATACGACCAAATCTGGTTCTGAAACAATTATCCGTTGAGTATGATACGACCAGATCTGGTTCCGCGTTTTTTTCACTTCTTTGACGTTCTCATATTTATTCATAATTATCTAATTGTTTTACAAAATGATATTTCAATATTCTATATTCGAAATTTCAATGCAATCATTGTGCAGTTGTTCTTTTTATGATTGGTGTAGTAGTTTCGTAGTTATAGTACTTTAAGGTCGATGTCGCCGAAAATCCTGCAAAAGAGACAGATGCATCCATGAAAATACCCATTTACTCCAAGGGTTAAGATATTATTAGTGTAGCTTGTATATGAGATATTCCAACCTTAATTTCACAATGTGATTTCGGTCTAACTTGTATACCGAATTTCAAGTCTTTAACTGTAATATTTTGAGACTGAAATATGACTAACGCTCCCTATGGTGGATCAATTTCAACTACAATATTTTCAACTCTTTCCATAACCGAATGATGTCTGCATTCCAAATTTCAGCTCAATCGGAGGGAGCGTTTAGGCGTTATCGTGGAGGAATACATACACACACACACACATACACACAAATACACAAACAAATACACTTACAGACACACAGACTCACAGACAGACTCACAGACAGACAGACAGACAGACTTCATTCTGGAAATGGTCCTAATCATATCAGGGGGGTCATATTTCCTTCTTCATCTCGATTTTTTTAGCGCGTTAAATACTTTCCCTCGGGCCGGCAAAGTAATAAGGACGGAATAATGCAGCGACTCGTTCGAGTAACTTTGTTAGAAAGACGTACAGCAAACAATGTTTAATGAGCATTACACCGTCACCTGGATGTACTTCTGTAGTAAAAACAGCGTATAGTTTTTTTATATTTCTTAGCTAGTGTCTTAATCTGTAGGATAATTTATTCATACTTAATAAATTATATATATTGAACAATAAAAATGATATGTAAACAACTCAATCTCTCGCAACCGCCGATAAATCGTTAAAATGTGGCCATTGTTACGCATAATTCCACTACTCCGACCTGTTTATGACTCGGAAAGAGTTCGAAAACCTCTCGACTATGCAGAAAAATAACTGGAGATCTTGCAAGTTGGTGGAGCCAATATCAACTCGAAGTAATACGCTAGCCAAACTCTCCCCTGAAATATGACGTTCACTTAAGCCAACGAACCACTCAAAAGCTACCACAAACATCACCACTCCTGCAACAATTCCTTAAAATGTAACAAGTTTCTCAATCATTTCTGAAAACGTGGAGGGTATATTTAAAATATGAAGCATTTTAAAAATCTATTCTTGGGGCACTTGGGGAACATTTTTGTAGTCCAATAAGCTAAGCTAAAGAGTTTGACAAACGAATTGATGATTTGGAAAATACGGTAGAATTTTTAATGATGCAGTTTGAAGACATGGAAATAAATTTCTAAAATATGGTTTTAAAAAAAATAAGTAGCATGATACCAAAATACTTATTTCTGAAAATAAGCTAAATAACTATAATCTTGAGCAGCTTCAGAAATCCTGTAACATGTTAGAACACTATAAGGAGTGTTCCCGAAGGGGTGAATGAAGATTTAAGTAGAATTTTTGATAAGATTGCATTGGTTGCAAATGCAACTATAACCCTACCGGTGTATGTTCCATTTATAGTGTTCAGATCAAGAAATCTAAAGCTAAACCAAAACCAATTATTGTAAAATTTATTTCAAATGGACAAAAAATAACTTCATGACGAATTTTCAAAAAAAAAAAAAGTAAAATACTTGTAAAACTAATAGCGAAACCATGACCTTTCCAGGCTTTATATTATACGGGTATTACAAATGCTCAAGTATTTATTTTTGACGAACCAACCCAACGATAAAAAAAAATGCTTTGGAAGGCAAAATTAATTTCCCGAGAAAAATCTACATTGTTGGGTTAATTCTGGTCGAATATTTGTGAGGAAATACCAAGGTGAGAAGGAAATTCTATTTTAAAATAATGTTATTTTTATAATTTAAATGATTTATATGATGACAAATTAAAATTTATAGTACTTATTAGCATTTATTTATTTTTAGTGATGTGAATGAAATGTATGACTTTGAGATTCATATTATTAGTCGATCAATATATCTTACATTTTGCCATTAAAATAATAATTTTCAACATAACACATATCAATAGATCATGACATGAATTGTATTAGTAGCATTGATAATGATAGGCATAATACCATTGATATAAATATAATATATGCAGGAGCTCCTATCAGAAATCCTCCTATCAGATCCTATCAGAAAAAGTGCCATAAAACACTTATCTATGAATAGTAGCATTGATAATGATATGCATAATACCACTGATATAAATATATACAGGAGCATTCTATCGGAAAAAATTGCCATAAAAATCTTATCTATTAATATTAGAAGTCAAGATAGTCAAGTAATTCGCTTGCAACATCTTAATGTAGACACTGACGTAATTATACTCACCGAAACTTGTAATGGCAATTTTTACAAACAAAAGCATATTTCAAGCTATAAATCCTTTTATGCCTACTTTAGTCATAGGCAAAATAATGGCATTGTCATATTTATTAAAGAAAGCTTCAGCTTCCTACAGCTTGCTTTTCCTAAAACAAATTGCTTTCAAATATACATATCGCCACAAGTCTAGTTGCTATACCATATATCGCAACCCATCTTAAAATAATATTGATTAAGTCCTAGAAAGCTTTAATGCAATTTTATGCGCTAATAGAAATACTTAAAATCTCTATTTGTGCCGTGACTTGAATATCTCTATAGCAGGAACTTTACATCCACAATCCGGATGATATCCAAACGTCCTAATTTTACACGGACTTCGACCTGAGATAATTCCTCCAATGCGTCAATATGACAATAAAAGCAGTTGTATAGATCATGTCATGGTCCGAACCAAAAACTTAATCTCGACTGTTGTATAACAGAGTTCAATTACAGATCGCTATTCATCCTAATTTAAAGTGGCTGCTAAAGGAATTCCTAAAGTTATACATTCAAATAAGGAAACAAGGAAATTAATTAACTATAATAAAATAGTTGACGGAATCATCCCATATAATTGGAATGAGTTAAATTAGGATAGGGATGCTATCGACGCCTATAACTTATTTATTTCATCTTGATCACTGCCATACCTAAGTATCCAAACTCGAAAACTATAATTTTTAAAAAAAATAACATTAAAAAATAGGCCTGGATTGCTGATGGACTGAGAAAAGCACCGGCGATGCAATACTGAGTCAGAAATACTCTCGCTATCTAAATGAATGCAATAATAAATAACCTAAACAGCAACACTAAAAAAACAAATTTCTGATTCAGAACAGAACCCACGAAAAATCTGGATAAATATAAAATAAGCTGCGAATTGGAAAAATAAGAATGATGTAAAATTAATTATTATTAAAATTGACAATGAAATTATTACAGTGAAAGATAATTCAGGAAAATTACTAAATTGTATAAATAGTTACACAAAATTGAAGACTAGATGCTTCCATATAACTATCTGAGCTTTGTAATACTTTAATAAAGTTTAACACCTATGATGCATGATGAACGTTAGATTTATCGAAATTAAAAAAATAGTTTTTGAGTACCAAGTCACTGTTGCTTGTTGTTTCTTTCATTTAGATCCTTAGAATGTCAATTACTGTTAATTTCAGTTAGATTTTAGTTAGATAGTTAATTTCAGTGGATTGGATATCATTACCATACGTCACACGAACTTACCCAATTTGGAGAAGTTTTTATATTCTTGCGTAGTTTGGTCAATAAATACATGATTTGGGTTAAACATTCAATTATTAGTCATTATGAGTCAAAAGTAGGTACATACAACGGGTGATGCATGTGTTGAAGTCGTTATTGGCATCACTTCTCCATCCATGGACCAAAAATTTGGTTCGCAGTCTAGGGTTGAAGTTGCTTCTGCCCAGGCCATTAAGGTCGTTTAGGTAGATTTGTTGCCCATTGGTAGGATTGCTCCTTAAATATAATAAATGTAATATTAAAACGTTATTAAATCTAAGGGTTTATTTATGAATGGTATACCTAGTGAAGAGAAAAAGTGTAGACGACCGATTTCTACCCTTAGGGCGACTGGCATTTCCTCTGGCTGCAGGTCAATAAGATGAAGCTGTCCATCGCCATCAGGAAAATACTTGTATCTATCGCCAGGTTTATATTGCTGGAGTGGAGTGGCAACGGCTTTAAATAAGAGAAAATATATTTCTTAAACATCACCATCGATTGTTAATTTAAGTAGGGGGGCGTTATTTGCCTTTTTAGAGGCTATCCTTAGATATATGTATAGTGCAATACGTCCTCCTCAGATGCACGCTACCTATCTCGTATACGTACGCGTCTTGTTCCTCGCCCCCGCTGCCTTCCGCTTGTGGAGTTGGGGTCACCTTGTGTGGATGTCTTTCACAATTATCCCAGAACACCAGTTATCACTTTAAACGGATTCCATCGCGATTCGGGCCTAACGCCGTGAGCGGAGAAATGAATAACACACAGCGTACGTGAAAGGCGTTTATTGCAGCGGCTCGTCTGGCTGCCCTGTTGGTACTATGTAATTATTGCCATGCGCAAATATTGCATGCAAATCGGTGCATTCATAAAGCGGTACGCACACTGTACCGGAATTACGATGATTAATATATGTATAACTAGCTTAATGATAGTGTTAGTTTAACCAATGGTTTAACCTATGATGCTTATATCTTATATGAGTGATGTCGCCACATTACATCCCTCCAGAAAACAAGCTATACTATTTAAATCTAATGCTGTTTTCGAAAAAAATTGTGGTACATTACGATATAACATTTTACGAAATATGTCAAGTTAGTGTAAGGTTAATCAGGTTATACAGGTTGTTACGTTAAAAAATAATTATTTACAACGCTGTCCGCTCAGTGAGGCAGCAAAGATTTGGAAAGCGTTTTATTGGTATCCCGGATTCGCGAACAATGCCGTCTGCACTTTAAAGGGCGATATAATATGTCTTTTCACAGAAATCCGCGCCCACCCCTTGCCTTCCTGGCACAGAGACAATAGGCGTTGCTGGTCCGTTTTACAACACTATTGCGCCATTGTTCACATACGGGTTAACTTTTCGAAGAAGTAAATCTGAAGTGCACCCTGTCATAAAGACGACCTCGCTTTCTCTGAAAGGACTATAACATTTCAAAAATCCCAGCCATTACCCCTTGCCCGTTTAGGAAGACAATAGATGTCGTCGCGCCAAGTAACAACGCTATTTCGCCGTTAATTGTTTATGACTTAAAAGGAAAAATACGAGCGGGACCTTGCCCAAATGGAGCTTTAAAAAGAGACACTAATGCGGCCGCTATAGGCGCGCCCTAATCCGTATGATTAATTTAGTTATCAGATAATTGATCTATGATAATTATATTATAATATAGGATAAGGTTATCAAACGGTCTGCGAGAAAAATAGCTTGACACCTTATTATTATTTAGCTAATTAATGTAAGCTTGATTGTATAGTATAAGATAACATAAATTACTAACTAAGCATACTAACATATAATAAAATGTTCAGGTCCGATATGAAAATTACTAAGAAAACATTTAAGCGTTTAATTAGAGTACCTAGTAAATTGGGGTGATTAGATTAATTAATTTTGTAATTATGGTGATATGGTAATCAACTTTAATCTATGATACAGAAGCATCCCTAAATCACCATATCACCGTATTTGAGTTGTTAGTTATAAGTAGGGATAATTATAAAATTAAGTAGACATAATTAAACATTGAGTAATGTATTTACGTGCACTGCTATCTATAAGTATATTGGCATACCATTTTGGAAAGGGGCGTTACCCTTTTAGATCCTTTGACCAATATCGGAAGGTGTGAAATCGTTCCGGCCAGTTAAAAGCATAGACATGGCGTTTAAGGGGCGGAATGATTTTTTTTTTGTAAACAGTGTAAGAAAAGCGAAGGATGCCATTTTTAGATAGTTGGAAAAGAGAGCTGAGACGGGCGGGAACCTTTTCGGGCGTTATGTACCGACGTCAACGCGAGATCCATGTAATCGCGCGCTCGTAGGGCAATGATCCCAAAAAGTATTCATTAATAATAAGTATTTTTGATAATACATACAAGTTAGAAAAATAAATGTGCTTTAATTGCCGAGAAGCCGTAGAAGTTAAAGTGTCGTCAGTCAGCAGCCGGAAAATCGAGGAAGCTCCATTGCCGAGGCCAACCTGGCTGAAATAAAGGGTGCTGTAGACCACGAAAGAGGGTGAGTTACATATATTATTACAGTCCACTGGGGACTTGCCCTGATGCAAAAGGCATCCGAAAAGTCACACACTCTTCGCTGATAGAACACAGGTTATATCATGAAAATTGCTGTGAAAAAAATGTCTGTTAAAGCTACTTAACGCGAATAGTACGGCCTTGAGCTTTATACTTCATATACTACCACCAATCACTTTCACTGCACTACACAGGTATTGTCTGTATGTGAGTTGCCGGTGCGATTGTGGTCGGTGCGGGAACTTGCTGGATGTGTGGTCGGGCGATCTCTTTCTTCAGCCACATCCTGTTGCCTTTCCTGATGCGTTCGTGGAACAGGACGCATAATATCATTGCGATCATGACCACAATGATTATTATTAAAACTTCAGAAGTCGTGCTGTTGTTGCTCTGACTACCAGCGATCACTACCTCATCTTTGCTCTGCTGTCCTCCTATTTTACCCAACCTTTAGGGTATCGTTGTGATAGGAGAAAGCGTTTACTTTCCACTGCGTTGTGATAATGACTGTTTCCTTTTTTGCATTTTTTATTATTAAATCGTATTAGTCATCATGACAATGTAAAATGCAACGATGTCATGTTTCCAAGAATCGTACGGTCTTTTTACTTGTTCTGCCAATGCGTGTCACGTATTCTTTTGTTGAATTCGTGGTATTTTTGTCGTTCAGTTGTGCAGTTGAACTTTGGTTTGTTGTTGACGTCGGCTCTACATGTGTGTTGGCGTTATTTGCTGTTGATACATAGTAGGCTGGTTTAACACGATCTGCTGATACGATGCGTTTCTTGTTATTTATTATGATTTCGAATGTTTTATGGTTTCTTTTTATCACGGTATATGGACCCAGGTATGGCGGTTGTAAAGGTTTTCTTACCTGGTCGTCCCTAAGAAATACGTGTGTGCAATCTTTCAGTTCTGAATGTACAAATACGTTATTTCTATGACATTCTCTTGTTGGTTTGGCTGCGAGGTTTGATAGATGTTGCTGCAGGCGGTCTACGAATGTGGCGTTCATCTTCGTCTCATGAGTCGGTTCGATGAATTCCCCTGGTAGTTGTAGTGTTCTGCTGAATGTCAGTTCTGCTGCGGATGTACCGGTGTCTTGCCGAACTGCTGCTCGCATACCTAATAAAACTGTTGGTAGTTCGTCTATCCAGTTTCTTGTGTTCTGTCGAGCCATAATTGCGGCTTTCATCGTGCGGTGAGCTCGTTCTAGTATACCACTGGCGATCGGGTGAAAACTCGTGGTTCTGATCTTCTTGATTCTGAGGACTTGCGTAAGCTGTCGGAACGCTGACCTTGCCGAGCCAGTAGAAGCCGCTGCCCGCTAGGTATTTCGTGGTGCGTGCAGGCATTACTAACTCAATAATATGTCTAAAACTATACCACCTAAAAACTTACAGTAAATGCCTAATTTTATTTCTATTTAACACCCGTTATGATGGATCAATTTATTTTTAAAGGATACTTATTTTATTGCTAATGTCTTCAACAAACACTGCCTACTTATTTTTCTTATTTTTTGAGATATAAAAGCAGTTGTTGTAACTTAAATATAAAAGTATGGTATATGCTGTCGTCATTCTTTATATAGATCTTTTTGAGGCCGATGCTTTTGTCATATATTACTAACACATATCTCAAACCGTTTCGTCAGCGCACGATAAAGCAACTCACCAGCTCATTTTTCTCCGACTTACAAATATCGTGATTTCGTATTGAAAATTAATGTTTATCACAATAAAATATAGCCTATAGTACTCGTCGATAATGGAGATTTCCAATAATGAAAGAATTTTTGAATTGGAATACTTAAATTCGGAGATTAGCCCCTAAATACAAACTTACAAATATTACTTCTTTATAATATTATTATAGTTATAAATAATAGATCAAATATAATTATTACGCAAACCTTAGTCAATTATTGTTTATATGGTTTTTATTCTATTAAGCTTTTGTTGATATTGTATAGAAATATTAATTTCAAGAAATTCAAATTTTTTAAATAAATATTTTAGACTGCAGTCTTACCGAGTGCCAGAAGTAATGGTAAGAAAACTATCGCTCTCATTGTCTCGTGTTTGATATTAAAAAATAAGTCGCCTCATTTTTATTAAGTCTCTTTATATACCATATTATTGCGTCTTATCTCCTACTTATATGCATGTAACTTCTGAAAAAATAATTTTACATGCCAAAGGTCATATTCAGAAATAGAAGGTTATGTCATTATGCATTTTGGATAACAACAAAAATATGACAATATTTTAACCCTTCCAATCGCGAAGAAAAAATCAGCTGTCCCTTACGCCCGCGACGTAAATTCGGGGCAAGTAAATGAACTTGAATAAAACGACTATAACTTGTAAACCACTAGACGGTTCATAAAAAGAATAACTGTAAAATGATCGCATTGAAATTTGAAATATAAAACATTGTAAGATTATCTCGTAAAACAATTAAGATAATAATGAATAAATATTACAATGTTCACGAACTGAAAAAAAATCGCCTATTCAAATAATTTCGATGTTTTTATCACAAAATACGTAAAATATGCCAAAACTGTAAATACAGTTATGTTCTTTATTAAATACTTTACCAAAACTTATATTTTGTTTTACTTATTTGCATACAAAAACATTTAGTTACTCAGCCAAGAAAAAATCGATGTATTCTCCGAATTTCCGATGTCTGATGTCAAATCAGAAATCAAGTTGAATTGAGCAAAATGTAGCCAATTTTGTGATTATATACGATGTAAATCAAATAATAGTTGTTTCATAAGCGAATTAAACGAATATTACGTCATAATTCGCGATTTTTCGTTATAATTCGGGACGAGAAACGAACATTCTTTGCAAAGCTAACGTCAGACTATTTTACGCGATAAAACGTGAAAAAAAGCAGATTTGCTGTCCCAAATTAGAAATTCTCTTTCGAAAATCTTCAATAGAATGCAAATCACTTACGGTTTTGAAGGAAATAGCACAATAATAACACGAAAATCACAAAATCACAGACACTTTCGGCGTTGGCGGCACGGCGACTCGGCCGGACCGCGTGTCGCGAGTGCCGCGGGCGGCCGACAGCGCGAAACTGATTATTAAAAATAATTTATTGCCTAACTGTCGTCGATTAGAGTTCGTCCGTTCGACTTTTACGATATCTGTTACTTTAAATATGCGGAAAGGATCGCAATTCGAGTAATAAATCGCATTTTACGCAGCGCGGAGCGCCCTAACCAAAATTGATTAGCTCAAATCTTAGCGTTTATAAGCGTCTAACCAAAAATGGTTACCTCACATCGGAAGGGTTAAATACCAGTATCTATCGTTACGTCACAAATTAAATCGATAATGATGATGGATCGCTAAAATTGTAAATCGATCCTTCTTTTTATCATAAAATATTGTTATTGAAGTGAGCATGGCATTTTAAATTGTTATTTGTAATACCCCCTGTCGACAGGTTTACCGATTCAGATGTAGGCTACCGATATAGACTATTCTCTAATTAAATAAAGACGTATACAATTGTGGTAAAACAAATCTGGCAAATAGTTTAGGCTAGATCTCTCAACAAATGCTGGTATATAATAATTTAAATAGATAGGCAGATGTATGAGTACATTCTCTAACAACAACACATTTGCGTACGCGTGACTTTGTAATCCTTACATATGTAACGCGTGTCTATCTGTTTGTCTGTGACAACTCGAGAGACACTGAGCTGATTTTATATAGATTTTATCAATATAAAACTTGCCCATGGCCAACTGAAAACGATCAATATCGGTTAAATAGTCTTCGATACATACAAAATGTCAGACAAGTCAGAGAAAAAAGTGCCAATTCCAAGAATTTTAAGTTTAATATATCGAGATTTAAATCGATGATACACATTTTTTTTATAGAAAATCTAAAATGGGAAATCGATTGTTATCTATGTCATTTTTTGTATTCGTTGGTTCTCGATTTTAAGCAAAATAAGATAGTACTCGTAGCAACTAGTAGCAACCAGTAGCAAATATGAAGTAACTGTAATAAAGTTACAATTGTAAAATTTTCTTTTAAAGTTGTGTAGAAAGTATTTACGAAAATGTCTGATAGAACAGATACTCAAACACAATTTATATTCATTACATACATTTTATTGAAATATATGCTATATACGTATTATTGTTAATTATTGTTTATTATTACCTATTACGAATTATTATTAATTATAACATATAACTAAATATTATTAATTATTACCCATTTATAGCTGTGAAATTATTCAAATTAATTATAAATTTATAAAGAATAATTAAATAAAGAAATTAGTCAATTTATTTAAACTAAGTTAATTCCGAAATTTTGTTTTGGAAAAAAATAATTTTGTAATCATTTGCATTGGTGTTCTCCTTAAAACAGGCTATGCCTAGTTAGGAGCTGCACAAATGTACAACGTAAATACGAAAGATGTATTCTTTGTGATAAATAAATAAATAAATAATAGTAAAGTACTCTTCATGTTTGGACCTTTCGTCCAATGCGCAATCAGTCAACATAGTCGCAACTAACACTCTTACCAATAAAATGATCTTATAACCGCGTTAAACCCTTGTTATTGTTATGCCCGGTATAGCCGAGTTATAACGAAGTTTTAAAATCGTGACCAATAAAACAGTTGTAACGCGGTTATAACTACTCCCTGAAACCAAAGACAAGTCATATTTCTAGCATGGCAACGCCCACTTGGAAGCAGTGTGGCCAATTGAAGCGGCATGAAATGCACATGAAATGTCACTTTTTGTTGTCAGAAAGCCCGTGCCCATTGTTTTGTTACGCGAATGCTGATCGAAATAATAGTGGTATTTCCATCTCAATCGTGAACAGTTGCCGTCGACATTTTGCAGGTCAGCTCTCAGGATATCGATGATTCTTGCGGCGTATGGCTTAGTGAAAAGATATTTAGTTTTAAAATTGTAATCATCCAAATCGAACGGGTTGTATCGCAATTTGTAAATTTTTGGTCGCCTATCACGACGCATTTCGATTTCTTCCAATAAATCCAGATCGATCATATCATCCACGTCGTCAAAATCCATTATTAGGCTAAGACGCAGGATTTCACAGCAGTATAAAAGGCGTATCCTCGTCGTAACACGGTTATTACAACGAAAGCGCACGATTCGCGAACGAGAAGCTTCACGTCCGCGGCTGTCAGGTGGCTGTTAGTTTGAAACAGCTGTTACGCCGGTCGGCCATTTTTAAGTTAATACTCCGCTAAACCGCTGTTATACCTGGCCTAGGGGTGGTATAGCGGAGTTATAGTGCGGATGGAAATCCAGTACCACTATTCCATGCTTATACCCGAGATGATCAGTGGTGTAAGCTATACCGCGTTTATTGGTCACAGATTTTCTTATACCTAGTAATAACAGAGGTATAAATTTTACAACTCGTTTATTGGTAAGGCTGTAATAGTTTAGTAGTTTATCGATCTGCAGATATGTATCATATAATTTTAACGGAATCAAGTATCGCAGTAAAATTATAACTGCTCAAGCCTTCAATTTTAATCAATGATTAGGCATGCCTGACGAATTGATGAAGTTAAGGAATTCGACGGAATATGGGAACGCTACTGGTTCATTGACAATATTATAAGTCGTAGATACATAACGTAAAGAGAGAAATTCATACAATCTGATTTACGATGGGACTTTAGTTATTATTCCTTCACGGATATCCCTTCGGTAAAAGTCCGCAATTTATCTGGACTTCCATTTTTTCTATATTCTTTTAAACTATTTATTTTGAGCAGTTCTCAACGGCGGAAGGCGGAAATGGCGGCATCAAAGAAGCCGGAAGCAGAGAATAAAAGGAAGATGGCGGGGATGAAGACGCGTGCCCGTGTGGCGAATCGATCAATTAGTAAATAAAAGTTTAAATCAAGTAAAGAACGTATTTAATTTATTCCCCACACTTTATTGTTTAGTTATGGAGAAAACGGTTAATTAATTACTATAGATTCCACAGCGTGATCCAAAAACGAAATTTTCTTTGAAAAAGACATCTTCTGCATCCATTTTTTTTTGTATCCTAAGGGAGAAGGAAGAAAACTACCTACTATGCTTTTATGCCCTTTTCAGTGGTTCAGTACCCAAAATTAGAAACTGAGGGTCTTAATTTCCTAATAAGTAATTAAGCAAAATTTCGCACATACAGCTATTATATTTCACCTTGAGGACGTCATCCGAAAGCAAGATGTAGATGTTGATTAACTGGGTAAAATGATAGTACTGCCATCCTCCTTTACTGGTGGACCAAGATATATGCACGAGCGCACCCAAGACGCCATGACTTACGTTCGTCACTATGGTCGGCCAAATTTCTTTGTCACTTTTACGTATAACAATCGCCAGTATATCACTGCTAGGGCGTTATGTATCAAATGTAGAAAAATTATGGATCTGATAATAAAGTGAAAAATATTAGGGGAAGTTCATGTGCTATATTTATTCATTAGAATACCAAAAACGCGGTTTTCCGCATATTCATATTGTGTTATAAATCACATTTCTTCGGATATAACTGACATTTATGCAGAAATACCCGATCCCAGTCTTGATAAGAAGCTTTACGAAACAGTAAAATCTAATATAGAGCATGGCCTCTGGGGAAATTTCAACTACGACTCGCCGTGGGACGGCTGCAATTCTGGACTGGCGCGCCGCTGCACTGCACGCAGAGCGGCCACCGGCTTGCCAGCGCACGCACGAACAGGCCCGGGCCACTCAATCGCAGACAAGCGCGTGGAGTATCTACGAACATCGCGCGTGTGGATCTTCGGCGAGGCACTGCGGTACTTCCGTGCAGGTTTAGACCAAAAAATAAATAAATTCGGTGACCAAAGTTGATCACATAATCAGGACGGAAACCCCCTCCCCCTCCCCACATAATCAAACGTAAGCCTCAGCTCCAACCTCCCTTCCCCCTCGGTGATTACGTAATATGTGGACGGCCCCTTACTATGTTTGGAAAATAGTCGGTTTGAAAGGAGAAAAGAGGAATGGATGTGGATAGATGGCCAGGCGTTAAAAAAGACCATACTTTAGGCAGAGTATACACGGTACATCTAAATAATACAGAGAGCTAACATCTTTGTTTGCTTTTGCATGAAATCCGGGGCCCAATGTCATTTAAAGCATTAGAAACTGTCGGGCTTTAGGGTTACTAGAAGATGATCAACATCGGCATTCAGCACTGGGAGAGGCAGCGCTGTGTCAATATCCGTTCATGATAAGATAACGTTTCACTATCTTGTTAGTCTTCTGTCAAGTAGCAGATCGGTTCAGTCTGAAGGATGAATATAAAGAATGACTTTCAGAAGAATTTAGGCGACAGGTTGAAATACAGGTAGAAAGTAATTTAAATCACCTTATGGATGAGCTTTTCAAAAATATCTATTGGAAATACAAGGAGAGATGTGTAAATAAAAATGAGAATTCAATAGCACAAGAACAAAAATAATTTACTATGAAATCATTTCAAGTATCAATGCAAACGACAAAAAATATTCTTCTTGAATGCTTCAGGTGGGACGCTTAAAACTTACATTATCAATTTACTCTTTGCAAAGGTTACTTGTACTCGCGATATTGCATTTATTTATTTATTTATTTGTAACGAAACAGATAGGTGGTACATTTCATTAATAACATAGTGCCTTACATACATAATATGCTCTAACCTACTATCCTATAATATTGTTACAATTCATCCGTTAATAAGGCTCTAATCTAGATATATATATATATATATATATATATATATATATATATATATATATATATATATATATATATATATATATATATATATATATATATATATATATATATATATATATATATATATATATATATATATATATATATATATATATATATATATATATATATATATATATATATATATATATATATATATATATATATATATATATATATATATATATATATATATATATATATATATATATATATATATATATATATATATATATATATATATATATATATATATATATATATATATATATATATATATATATATATATATATATATATATAT